>CAWUFW010011404.1:0-402500 GCA_963921515.1 Calotriton arnoldi
ATGCAAACCATAATGGAATGGGTTGCTCCAACCACCCAGACACAGGTGAGAGCCTTCTTAGGCCTGACTGGGTACTATAGGAGGTTTGTCAAGGGATATGGATCTATAGTGACCCCCTTGAATGATCTGACCTCAAAGAAAATGCCAAAAAAGGTTCAGTGGACAGCTAGCTGTCAAAAGGCATTTGAAGACTGTAGGAGAGTAGGATCTGCCTCTTATGTTGCCCCCACTTTTTTTTCTGATGTTACCCTGGTTTCTGGCTATAGTCAGGCTGGATCCCTGCCAATCAGGGCCCCAGCCTCTCTGTTCTCTCTAAACGATTTGGAGTGCACTCTAGGTGCACTAGTGATTGGATGATGTGGTGCCTTATGAGTCCCTAGTATATGGTACCTTAGGTGCCAAGGGCATAGGTACTTCACAGGCCTACCAGGGGCTGAAGCATGTATTATGCCACCCCTGGGAAGCAGACTAAATCTGACACCACAGGCCTGCTACTGCAGCCTGGGTGAGGTGGTGCTAGCACTCCTCACTGAGATATAGGTTCCCTATATCTCTCACACACACACATATAACCCTATCAGTCACCCCTAAGGCAGGCCCTATCAATCCTGAGGGCAGGGTGCTTGGTTTCGCTGTGAGGGGGTGCCTCTGCCTGAGCAGGGCCCCTCTACAGCTCTCAAAGCCCATTCTCTGGTGCTGTTTGTGGATGCGGTTAAACCATATACTTTTAAGTGCATTATATCCTCGCTGCGAGAAGTTGGCCTGGTATATGCTGTTCACTAATTAAAGTGGACACCTTGCACCAGAACAATTCGACTCTTATGGTAGATAGGTTTAAGACAACCTTTATAGAAAGCTATCCTAGTGGTAGCTGTGGAGAGCAGCCTTCAGGCTAAGTCTTGAAGGAATGTAAAGCAGCTTGTTTTACCACACAATCTCTTGAATCACCAAATGAAAAGACACCACACAGGTATATATATCAAATATATATGTATTTATTAATAAACACTCTCTACTAATCTCTTTATGAGATTAGAAGTCAGGAACATATGTACAAATCAAATGTTATCAAAATAAGTTTAGCACAATCGAATATCCCAATCTGAGTTTGGCTAGACCTAGGTCTAGGGCATCTAGAATCGAGGGACCCCCCAAGAACCACCCCAGGTAGTTGTAGGAGACCCACAGGGGACGGACGCGGTGACCTGGCACCGGTGCGAGTCCTGTGCGAGTCTATGTGCTCAGACGCGATTGGGATATCAATGTTAAAGGTCCCTTGCGTGTTCGAGGCGAACACACCGATCGGTCCTTGTACGAGTCGAAGGACACGGTTATTGATGGAGTTGCAAGGGAGTTGGACGCGGTGTGTCTAACACAGACGCGAACCATGTACGAGTCAGCGCGATAGTCGCACCTGGAAAGTAAGAGTTTTAGGGCACTTCTAGGGTAGCTACAAGCTAGTCACTTACAGGGTAAGTAGTTCTAGGGCCCACACCCACAGGAGCACTGTAGTGCTGAAGTTACCTCACCCAGGGGAGCCGGGTGCATAGGTGTCCTTTGGTGTCGGGTCGCGGCGTCGTTCTCAATGGGAGCCAGCGAAGACTTGCTGCTTGCGGCGACAGGAGAAGTGTCCGGAGGAATCCAAGCCTGGATTCGGAAGATGGAAGACCTGAAAGCAGAGGGGACAGTGTTCAAAGTCACTTGGTAGTGACTCGGGGCAAGGAAGATGGATGCCCACCGTCGTTGCAAGATTCAGGTCGTTCGCAGGTGCCTTGACTCTTCAGCCACGAGGTCCAAGAGGCGTCGACGATGACCAGGAGCTGGATTCTGCGTGTCGCACAATGTCTGCAGCTTACTGCGGTGTCGGCGACTCGATTGGAGCCAACAAGCCTTGGTAACAGCAAATCTTTGGGAAAGTGTGAAGAGGCAATGGCACAGACCAGCAAGGTCTGGGGGACTCACTCAGCAAGGGGAAGTCAGGGCAGGCCTGGGGCAACCAGGGGAGCCCTTGGGTTTCTTTAGAAAGTCTTCTGGGGACCCACAAGCCGGCTGGCAAGGGATCGCGAAGACGCCTCGGGAGGATTCGCTCACAGGGGCCCACGGTCACTCGGGATGTGGTAGGCCTCTGATCTTCGAAGGGATTTTTGCTGGAGGCTAGGACCACACGTGGTCCAAAGCCCAAGTTCGTGGAACGTTGTGAAGGGGTTGCACTCGACAATAGTGCACGGTACCCAGGGGTCACAGTTCCTCGTCACTCTTGGGGTCCACTGGCCTCAGCTTCGCTGGGGACTCACGATAGCCTTCGGGAAGTCAGGAAATCCACTTCTTGGGCTGCAGGGTCTTCGGGCTCCGGTGGGAGCGGCGTAGTTTGCAACCGTCGTTTGTAGTTTTTAGTGCCTGCCAAGCAGGGTAGTCACTCCTTGACTCCAAGGGAGATTCTTCAGTCTTCCAAAGGTAGTGGGCGTCGAAGGTCCGGGATTCTTCTTCAGAGCGTCGTCCAGGAAATCTAGGTTGCAATGCACAGGTTCCCCCTCTTATACTAAAAGAAAGGGAAGGACTAGCTCTATGACCCTACCTATGGGAGGGTCAGGGGAGTGGGTGGCTACACCCACTTCCCTTTGTCCAGTTTCGCGCCAGAGCAGGGACAGGTAGCCCCTGAGCCGGTTTGAACAGGCATATGCACAGAGGAGCCTTCTGCTCCCCCAGTGCAGGACTTCAAAGCACTCTAGGAGTGCACCCACCCAGCCCCAATACACTAAACCCTGTCTGGGAGGTGGTCACACCCCCTTGGGACAGGATATTTATTGTTGGGCTTCCTCCACTGCGAGTGTTGGTCATCAGCAGGAGGGCAGCCCAGTGTCTGTGACTGGTGGCATCCATTTTGTGATGCCAGGGCTCTGCAGGATTCTACCGCGTTTCCACAGTAGGTACATGTCTATCCCTCTAGAAGGGTGGAATGCTACCCCCGCCGCCAGGACTGGCGGGGGGGTAGTATTCCAAGATGTTTGACACCAAACACGACATGTTTCGATGCAGCCATTCCAAAGTGGGGTGCACTCTGAGAGTGCTTTGAAGTCCTGCACTGGGGGAGCAGAAGGCTCCTCTGTGCATATGCCAGTTCAAACCGGCTCAGGGCTACCTGCCCTGCTCTGGCGCTAAACTGGACAAAGGGAAGTGGGTGTAGCCACCCACTCCCTGACCCTCCCATAGGTGGGGTCATAGAGCTAGTCCCTCCCTTCTTTACAGTATAAGATAGGGAACCCTTGAACTTGTAAGTTAGATATCCCTGGACGACGCTCTGAAGAAGAATCCTGGCCCTTCGACGTTCCACTACCTTTGGAAGACAGAAGAATCTCCCTTGGAGTCAAGGAGTGACTCCCCTGCTTGGCAGGCACCAAAAACTACAAACGACGGTCGCAAACTACGCTGCTCTCACCGGAGTCCGAAGACCCTGCAGCCCAAGAAGTGGATTTCCTAACTTCTCCAAGGCCATCGTGAGTCCCCAGCAAAGCTGAGGCAAGTGGACCCCACGAGTGACGAGGAACCGTGACCCCTGGGTACCATGCACTATTGTCGAGTGCAACCCCTCCACAACGTTCTAAGAACCTGTGCTTTGGACCACATGTGGTCCCTGCCTCCAACAGGAATCCCTTCAAAGATCAGTGGCCTACACCGTCCCGAGTGACCGTGGGCCCCTGTGGAGCGAATCCAACCGAGGCGTCTTCGCGATCCCTTGCCAGCCGGCTCGTGGGTCCCCAGAAGACTTTCTAAAGAAACCAAAGGGCTCCCCTGGTTGCTCCAGGCCTGCCCTGACTGACCCTTGCTGGGTGAGTCCCTCAGACCTTGCTGGTCTGCGCCATTGCCTTTTCACACTTTACACAAGACTTGCTGTTACCAAGGCCTGTTGGCTCCAATCGAGTTGCCGACACCACAGTAAGCTGCAGACATTGTGGGACACGCCGAATCCAGCTCCTGGTCATCGTCGACACCTCCTGGACCTCGTGGCTGAAGAGTCAAGGCAACTGTGAACGACCTGAATCCTGCGACGACGGTGGGCATTCATTTTCCTTGCCCCGAGTCACTGCCAAGTGACTTTGAACACTGTCCCCTCTGCTTTCAGGTCATCCTTCCACCAAATCCAGGCTTGGATTCCACCGGACACTTCTTCAAACCATCACAAGCAGCAAGTCTTCTTGTTCGCCATTGAAAACGACGCCGCGACCCGACACCAAAGGACACCTGTGCACCCGGCTTCCCTGGGTGAGGTAACTCCAGCACTACGGTGCTCCTGTAGGTGTGGGCCCTAGAACTACTTACCCTGTAAGTGACTTGCTTGTAGGTTCACCAGAAGTATCCTTAAACTCTTACTTTCCCAGTGCGATTCTCGCACTGACTCGTACAGGGTTTGCGGCTGTGTTAGACACACCGCGTCCAACTCCCTAGTAAATCTACCAGTAACCGCGTCCTTCGACTCGTACTGACCGATCGGTGTGTTCGCCTCGAACACGCCAGGGAGCCTGTAACATTGATAACTCAATCGCGTCCGCCTACATAGACTCGTACAGGACTCGCACTAGTGTCTGAACACCGCGTCCGTCCCCTGTGGGTCTCCTACAACTACCTGGGTGGTTCTCTGGGGGTCCCTCGATTCTATGTGCCCTAGACCCCGGTCTAGCCAAGATAAGATTGTGATATTTACTGTGCTAACTTATTTTCATAACAATTGACTTGTACATATGTTCCTGACTTCTAATCTCATAAAGAGATTAGTAGAGAGTGTTTATTAATAAATACATATATATTTGATATATATACCTGTGTGGTGTCTTTTCATTTGGTGATTCAAGAGATTGTGTGGTAAAACAAGCTGCTTTACATTCCTTCAAGACTTAGCCTGAAGGCTGCTCTCCACAGCTACCACTAGGATAGCTTTCTATAAAGGTTGTCTTAAACCTATCTACCATAAGAGTCGAATTGTACTGGTGCAAGGTGTCCACTTTAATTAGTGAACAGCATATACCAGGCCAACTTCTCACATTGGTGGGCAGCGTGTGGGATTCCAGCTTGCTATTGTTTTACCAGAAAATCTCTATTTGAATTACTAACTGAAAACCACTATAGGTACTTAAGGTACATATAAAGTCAAGCTTAGTATCAATAAGTTCTAATGAACTTAGAGCTGTGTGCCAAGGGATAGCACACCCTTTCTACAGCTCAAGCTAGGATCAGTAGGCCACAAACTAGTGTAGGTAGTACAACACTGCACAACACTAGAATGTCCTTAAAAGGTGGAGCCAGTGGGTCCACCCAGCCTCAGTATAAGGACATGGCTTTCTCTGACTTGAGAGCCATGTGTGTTGAAAGACACCTGAGGCTAGGACAGAGTCCCTCAACCCTACACCTGATAGATCTGCTGACAGCAGATGATCTTAGATTGGCTCTAGGAGCTAATGGATCTGAATCAGTGGGTGGGTCAATTGCAGTGTCTGGGTCAGATGATGAAAATCAGAATGACCAGGACTCTGTGATTGAAGGGCCAGGCTCCAAAGGGCCTGAAAAGGACAGAGGAATTCTCCCTAAGAGAACTGACAGAGTGGATGAGAGGCACAGGTCCCCTTCCAGGGAATCTGACCACTCCTATCACTCTGGCAGAGAATTTGTCCATCAGAGGAACTCATACTTTCCCATAAGAGAGACCTCCTCTGAAAGAATGTGCAAACTACTCCAGTATGAGGAAGCACGAGTTGCCCTCAGAACCAAGCAGTTGGCACTGGATAGAGAAGCCCTGGAGATCCAGAGAGCTTCTAGAAGAGAGGGGTTAGAACCCCTTGGTGGCAGCAACAGTGTCCCTAGAGGCAGAGAATTTATTCCAGACCATAGGAACCTGAGCAAGGTTGTTCCTCCCTACCAGAGTGGGGATGATATCCACAAGTGGATAACTGCTATGGAGAGGGCCTGTAGAGTACAGCAGGTCCCCCAAAAACAGTGGGCAGCAATCTTGTGGCTCTCCTTTTCAGATAAAGGTAGAGACAAGCTCCTCACTGTTAGAGAAGAGGATGCTGATGATTATGAAGTCCTGAAGAGTGCACTGATAGATGGGTTTGGCTTAACCACTGAGCAGTACAGGTTGAAGTTCAGAGACACCCAGAAGGCACAGACTCAGGACTGGACTGACTTTGTTGATTGTGCAACCAAGGCTCTAGAGGGTTGGCTAGTTGGCAGTAGGGTTACTGATTTCAAGGGATTGTATAATCTGATCATGAGAGAACAGATCCTTAATAATTGCCAGAACCAGTTGTTGCATCAGTACCTGGTGGACTCTGATCTGACCTCTCCCCAAGAATTGGGAAAGAAGGCAGACAAATGGGTCAGAACCAGGGTGAGGCAGAAACCCCAGAATCAAGGGGTGACACCAAGAAGCAAGATTCTAAGGGCTCTGAGAAAGGTGGGGATAAGTCAAAAGACCAGAAGTCTTCACAAGGGCCCCAAAAATCTGCATCTGGTGGGGAGTCACAATCCAACAAGGGAAAAGGCCAAAAGAACCCCTGGTGCAAATTCTGTAAACAGAAAGGGCACTGGACTTCTGACTGCAACAAGTCCAAAGACCAAACCACCACCACTCCTGCCCCTAAGGCAACTGTTCCCCCTAGTTCAGCTACTGGTGGAGGTGGTACTCAGAATAAGGGTGTAGTAGGGTTGACCCTGGGTTCTGAAGTGGACTCTGACCTAGTCAGAGTGCCCACTCAGGCAATGCTGATTTGTGAGGGAGACCTTAATATGTCCTTCCTAGTAAGCCCCAGTAATCTGGGCAAATACAAACAGCAGCCTGTAATAAATGGCAAACAGGCTTTGGCATTTAGGGACACAGGTGCTAGTGTCACCATGGTGGCAGAGGATCTTGTGGACCCTGGACAGATCATCCTGGGCGAAATGTACCAGGTGACCAATGCAAGCAACGTCAAGACCAACCATAGTCTGGCAGTTGTGAATTTCTCCTGGGGAGGGGTAACTGGCCTCAAGAAGGTTGTAGTCAGTGCAGACCTCCCTGTCGAATGTCTATTGGGCAATGATCTAGAGACTTCAGCCTGGTCTGAAGTAGAGTTATGGACTCATGCTGAGATGTTGGGCATCCCTGCAGAGGTATTTGCTGTGACCAGGTCACAAGCAAGAAAGCATAACACTGAACCAGCTCTGGATCCTGGAACAATGGACCAGATGCCTCCCAAGAGGAGGAGCAGTAGGGTAAAGTCAGTGCCTTCCTCTGTCTCAGATCACAGATTCACCCCCAGAGGGAGGTGAAGCAGATCCTGAAGAAGGAACTGCCCCAGAGGGACTTGAGCCTGATCAGGTTGAGTTCTTGGGGGCAGGGGGCCCTTCTAGGGAAGATCTGAGTAAGGAGCAACAGTGCTGCCCCTGTCTTGAACCCCTCAGACAGCAGGCTGCTGCTGAGGCTGCTGGGAGTGCTGGTGGGTCCAATAAAGTTTATTGGGATGAGGGACTCCTATATTCTGAGGGTAGAGATCCAGCCCCTGGAGCCACCAGGAGGTTGGTAATACCTCAGAAGTTTACGGGGTTCCTCTTGACCTTAGCACATGATATCCCTTTAGCAGGTCACTTGGGCCAAAACAAGACCTGGGACAGGCTTGTTCCACATTTTCATTGGCCACATATGTCAGAGGACACAAAGGAGTTTTGTCGCTCCTGTGTCACTTGCCAAGCCAGTGGTAAGGCAGGTGGCACAACAAAGGCCCCCCTGATACCACTACCTGTGGTGGGGGTACCCTCTGAAACGGTAGGGATTGACATTGTTGGTCCCCTTGACCCTCAAACTGCATCTGGGCACAGATTTATCCTGGTGGTAGTGGATCATGCCACCAGGTACCCAGAAGCAATTCCCCTGAGGACCACCACAGCCCCTGTGGTGGCAAGAGCCCTCATTGGAGTCTTCTCCGGAGTGGGTTTCCACCAATTTGTCTGAAAGCAAGAGCTTTAATCACAACATGCATTTTGGGATTTGGTGAAAGTCTGTTTAGCTGTTTTAGAGAAATCAAGGATAAAAACATAGAGATATCGGGACGGATGGCCTCGCGGGAGTCTTTTGGAGTCACAAATTAAAAACAAAAAGCTATTAGACTGGTCACGAGGGCTTTCGTTCCCATCATCTGGTTTGGTTCTGCAGCACCCAATGGTCCCTCGGGACCATGTGATGTCATTGTCTGGCTACAACATGAAATAAAATGTTAAAGCCACCTTTTCAGGACACAGGGACTCAGTCCTTGTGTCCTGAAAATTAAAATTATAGCCAGTATATCAAAGCAGATTTGGAGTATCCTATCCCTGTGGCCCTTATGGAAGTGACAACATTAAAAAAAAAGATATTCAGCCCACCAGTCTCGCAGTACTTTCACAGGCGAATTTGACTGCTCCCTTAGGAGGCCACAGGACCAAGCGTGGCCCCCTGTGTAGTCCAGCGGGATTCCTGTGGGATAGAAAAAACATATTTTTTTAGAAGGAAGAATATGGGGTGGGTGTCCGCAGAAGTTGCCCATGCCTCGTTAACATTCAGTGCTGACTGCAAGGTTTCTGTTAGCTACCTTATAATGCATTTTGGCAACAGTAATAGTCCTGTGAAAATGTTTGTACCTGCTCTAACTGGGTGGATGTCTCCTGTTTTTCTGTAATTCGATAAATCCAGCTAAAGAATGAAGCAAACTAAGCTGCTTATATTTCTCTTTCAACATCATGGATTTCCAGACGTCTTCAACCTTGAGGGGAATGCAAGGTTGATTTCAAAACGCAAGCTTCTTACAGCCTTGTATAAAGTTTGCTCTTGAGTTATAATTGGTGCCTGCACTGGAAGCTCTGCAGCATATACATCAATATGGGAAGAAAACTCCTCAAGGGGATTCAGTAATATAAACTTTCTAAATTCTGAAAATGTTGCAAAAATACTTAAATGTATACACTATCTTTTGCAAGAGACACTATTTGCTTTGCCCTGGAGTGCTTCATTGCCTGCCCAATAATAATGATAATTATGACACTCCTCTTACCACTACAACTACTGTTACCACTATAACTAGCACCACTACTACAAATACTACTACTTCTCCTGCTACTACTCATACAAATATAGCTACAATTACTGTTAATGCCAATAATGGAAATTATAAAGAAATAATGATTTACATAGTACACATGTGCGGCCCCAGCGCAGGCGTGACGTCGCATGTGCCATGGATAGAGGTTGCATGGAAAGGCAGGCCAACTGATGGCATAGGGTTCACTGCAGAGGGGCTGGTGGCACGTGGAGATGGGGGTAGGGATGTTCCTGCAGATGGGGGCAGTGTGTGGTTGCACCCTCCTGCGAGTAGCTGCAGGGAGATCCGGTGCAGCAGAGCAGGGCGCATGCGTGCTTGTGGTGTAAAATACATCTCCGATGGGCACCTGCAGTGGACAGTGATACCGCTTTAGGCTACGGATCCCAACTGATACAGGGGCTTGGTCACTTCGCATTCCCTCATCTCCTTGTGGTTTGTGTGTCCACAGCCAAGGTTGGAAACTTTTCCATCCGTTTAATTTCCTTTGTGAATGTATCTCTTAATTTGTTTTGTACATCAGACAATGTGTATGTTGCACTTTGGTGGCTAATCCGGCGAGTCAATGCTGAGAGTTTAGATGGGATGGAGATTCTCATTTGTGTCTGAAGGGTTACAGTTGTTGGTTTGTACACGTGTCCTTCAGCCATTGTAATTCTCTCTTCCGCATACACCTATGACCATTATAGTTTCTAAAGAGCAGCGTTAGTGTGCGCATCTTTGCACTCGAGTATCTCCTCTGCAGTTCTTCAGTTTTGTGACTCGCCATGGGCCCAATGATATTATGTTTGTGTGATGATGCGTTTTGTTGTACATAAAGGGACATCCGCAGTTTACTTTTTTTTTAAATATGTGTGTATGTGAGTGTGTCTGTGCTGCAGTTGATGGTACTTCCTTACAGATGTGCTGTCAGTAACTTGTGTGTACATCACACAGCCACATTGTAAACCGATATCAGGATATTGTTTCTGGTTCCACCCGCAGATTCTTGAATTCACCTGAGTAAGTGTTTGTGTGTTTTAAGTGGCACCCAGAGCGCAGCGCGGCTTGCTGTGTCTGTTCAGGTGACATCCCGCTAGGCCCTCGGCAAGCGGCCTACAAACACTTCCGCAATGTCACCAACAGTTGCCTCTGCCAACTTTCCTACATCAAGGGCAAAAACAAAAATTCACAAGTGGTGAGGGTGCAGATCCTTTTACTCCTGTACCCATGTCCGACCATATTGTGCAAATATCTGAAAATGCTGTCTTTTTATTACTCTCCAGTGAAGGATGAACTGTACACCTTTAAATACTTTCATTTGCCATTCTAATAATTTTCTCTGCTAAACAACTTTCTATTTACTTTTCGAGTTTATGAGCGGTTTCAGGGCGCGCACACTGAATATCGACCCCAGAGTATCAATAGGGCACATTATCAAGGATAAAACATCAAAAAAATATAGACAGGTGTGAGTCTAGATTTTCTACACCTAACACCACATATTGTATTAATTGTATTTATATAGCGACTCTACAATAGTCGACAGTGATGAGTACATATCACAAGAATTACCACTTGCTATTGTTTAATATGCTAAACTGAGGGAGACATTAAATGTACTGTGTTCTGCTATAGGTGATGAACTTGCCACATAGAGAATTTTATGGTGTTCCGGAGCATGAGTTGTGTTTGAGTGTTGCTCCCTTCTTTATTCCTTTTTGTTTCCTTTGGCTCTCATTCATAGTATATGTACAATTGCTAAGTGCTTGTATTCATAAACCTTCTACTCTATTTAAAGGTATTTTCTGTATTCCTGGTATGAATGGCTCCAAACTAAATGGCCAAGAATGAGTTCTGGTGTTGGAATATGCAGAAGGGTTCAGGTTTGTGCAGTAGAATGTGATGAGTTTTCAACTTCCAGAGAAAATATAGAGAGTACATGAGATGAGAGAACTCTCTTAAGGGCATACTTTTGAGGAGGCCCTCTGCTTTTGATTGCAGTGGCTCAGTTTATTTGGTGATTCACAATTCCAATCATGGGTAAAACATGGCTTGTTGAACATAGATGAGATGTACTTGCAAATTGTTTGATTGCATATTGCATTTCAGGTTTTCAATTTGACCAATCCTTTGACTTCTTACCAACGAAATATGAGTGTCTTCCTGGTCGAGGACCACACTGCTTTTTCTCTTATCTGTCTTGTATCAAGACCCTGCTGGACTATGGGGTGAAAGAAAGCTTGAATAAGCAGCTACCTATGTTATATGACATCTCTTTATTAATGTAATAACTGCACTTTCACAATTGCTTTATTAACCTTCCTGCTTTCTCAAATTTGCTTGAAAATGCACCATTTGTCCACTCTTTTTTCAAAATTTTCTCGGGGGTAGAACCCCCCCGAGCCCCCCTTAGGTTGTTCGGGCTCGCTCGCTGCGGTGCAGTATGCCAATAATGTTACGCCCCACCACTTTCAAATGTCACCAGCCACCACTGTGTATGTTGCATTCCAGTTAAGCGACTAACCCGTTATAAATAAAGGTATAAATAAATGCCACAGTGATTGTTTGTGGTCACTTGGCGATATCCAGTACCTGTGTCTGTGTGAAGTCATTTGAGATTTTGAGCGCCAGACCCTGGACAGCCAGTTCCCCCTGAGATGCAATCTTACAGCCACCTCTTATAAGAAAGGGGTCCTTTCTCGTTTGTGTGTACAGCATTTCTTTGCAGAACATTCAGCTGGAGTTAGGGCCACTCATTCCTTGTTTGGGCTGGCGAAGCAGAGTAGTACTAGTGTCCTCATTGCAAAGTAGCTGGTCTGTTCACCGGTGCTTAAGCTCTGCAAGCGCAGAGCGGAGTGCTGCATCATGCAGATAGTACGGATGAAGATAGCTACTGTGGCGCCTATGGCACAAGCTACAGGGAGAGGCAGCTTTGGTAGGCATGTGGCGTGCAGCAAAAGTGGGACAGGCAGCAGCCCGTAGGTGCATTAAAGCAGCAGCACCTCCTTGGGATCCTGTGCTCCCTGTCATTGTGACAATGTTTGCTGGGCTGGGAAAGGAGCGGAACCTTTTGCTTGAACTATGCAGTGCTCGTGGAGCACTGGACAGATTCTACGGTGCTGCAGCACAAGGATGTCAATTTCATTTGTAAAGGCAGAGCAGAGTTGGGTCATGGATGCTGTAATGACTATAATACCGCAAGAGTGGGGCCGAGGGTCGGCTCCGGAAGAACCCACAAACATTGTAGCACCCTCTGGCCAGGCGTGGCAGAGGATATAAATGAATGGGAAAAGACCGCTCAAGGTCTCCCCCCGTATCACCGTAGCGAAGTGTGTGTCCTTTTATTACTGCGCTGCCAGACCGCGCGTCTGCCCCAGATTCTGGCCACATTACACTGGCGACGAGGGTGCTAACCACCCTGCGACACCATCCACCGTCATCACTGCGGTCATGCACCTATCGTTGGGGCAAAGAAATCGTTGTGCGGTCGGCCCGCTGGAGGCTGCGGTGCTGACTGCCTGCGGTCGCAGAGCTGACTACCTGCACCGGTGCCGCGGCGCCACCTCCTCACCTGGAGCAGCATGTCGGCGGTGGAGCACGAGGGTGCGGCCACTCAGAAGCCCGTCAGGCATTGCGGCTCCTCCCCAGACATCACGCGGCCTAGCGCGAGCGAGTGCTCTACCGCATACCGGACCGGAGAAGCTCCAGAAAGCCGACGCCCGAGGACCACACCCACAGTACAGGTACCACGTGGGAGCCCGGGTAGAGGAGCACGCACCACAGCCACGCGGGGAGGGAGCCAAGAAGCGACTGTGCCAGCAGCTGCATACAGCCTCTAAAGGCTGTCCAGGCCAAAGAGAAAAAAAAAAACTTAATACACAAACAATCAAAGAGGCAAGACTGGGCAAAGAAAAAATAATAATTAATCAACTAAAAATAATAGACAAGAGGAACAGGAGCAGAACCCCTCCTCCCCCCACACCACCACCAGGTGACAGCCTCACATACATCCACAAAGAGGAGACTAAAAGGTACCATTTCGGACAGGCCAGATCACAGTGTGCCAACAATACTCAACAACCATGAAGACAATGCAGCGCAAGCGGGCACACAGCAGGCGCAACCAATGGAGCAACCCCCATCGCACCAGCCGCACAACACACCCATGTCTGCGCGCTGCCACCGTTTAGCGAGCTCACCAACCCCGCCACCGCCTCCCCTCAGTGGAAGATATGGATTAGCCGCCTGAACAACTATTTCATCGCGACAAGGGAAGCAGACAACACCATCAAGAGGTCATTATTACTCGCAGGGGAAGAAATATACAAACTCTTTGCACACCTGCAAACACAGGAGCCGCCAACAACTATGTTGCGCCGGTCAGAGCTCTGGACGAACACTTTGACCCGTAACTCAATCCAGACTACGAACAGTTCAAGCTCCTCCAAGCCCGCCAAAGGGAAGGAGAGTCCATGGACGGATTCAACGCACGCCTGAGGGAACTAGCCAATGTGTGCATGGCTGACGACCAAGCCAAAGAAGGGAGAGCACAGGAGCCTCATCCTCCGCCAACCAGGGATCTCGCTGGAAGATATCCTTGTCATGGCACGATCCCACGACCTGTCGGATGCCAGAGCAACAGCGTTGGATCTCGCCATCATGCAGCAACCAGAGGCCCACCACAGTGAAAATGGAGCGAGTAGATGCAATCCGGACACAAGGAAGAGGAGGAGGCAGAGGAAGGCAACCAGCAAAAGCAACACCTGATCCAAGGTGTGGATATTGTGGAAGGGAAGAACTCCCTCTGAAAGAGTGCCCTGCACAAGGGGGAACCTGCTCCAAATGAGGAACCCTCAACCACTTCGCTACTTCGTGCCAAGGAGGGCCCAGAAACAGGCGCACGTGGAAGGAGGCCACCCTCCAAATCCGTGAGACAACTCCCTCTAGAAGACTACGAGAACCCGAAGACAAGTACAGGATCACAACAGCAGCGCCACCGCCTCGAGGACTCGTCCACCGAAGATGAAGTCGAACGCTTCCTCATATCATTCGCCAGCGACTTAAAGCGCAGAAGCCGCCCACAGTCTACGTGCATAATAGAGATAGCAGGATCTCGCGTCACAGCCTTGAAAGACACCGGAGCAGCCGTCAACGTCATGGGCGTCCCACAATATAAGCAACTGCACCCACGCCCTCAGCTAACCCCTACCAATATCAAAATCTTCACGTATGGAAGCCAAACACCGTTGGCCCTCAAAGGGAAAATGACTGTGAAAGTGAAAGTGGAGGACCAAGAAATCACGGCCACATTCCACGTAGTCGACAGAGAGGCCGACATCCTGGTAGGGAGCCACACCGCAGAAGACCTCAGCCTAGTCACCTTCGCCCGTGCAGTAAAAGCCCTCCAAACGGAAGAGATACTTGAACTATTCCCACACCTCTTCACCGGGCTAGGGTGCATGAAGCCCGTCAAGCTCCATATTGACCGATCGGTCAAGCCAGTGGCACTCTGTCACCGGCAGATACCATTCCACCTTCGACCCCTCGTCGAACAAGAGCTGAGTAACCTAGAACAACAAGGAATAATCGAAAAAAATCACTGGCCCGACACCATGGGTCTCACCTATGGTGATCGCAGAGAAGCTAAAACAACCAAGCAAAATACAGTTGTGCATCGACATGCGCCTGCCTAACCAGGCAATCAAAAGTGAGAGACATATAACGCCCACAATGGACAATATTATAGCCGACCTAAAAGGCTCCAGATGGTTCTCCAAGCTAGACCTTAATACGGAATACCATCAGCTAAGGCTAGCGGAAGAGAGCTGGTACATAACGACCTTCTCGACACACATTGGGCTGCGCCGCTACAAACGGCTCAACTTCGGCATATCATCTGCTGCGAAAAATGTTCAAAATGCAGTCCGAGAGACTCTTTCTGTCCTACAAGGGGTGCTGAACGTCAGTGATGACATCTTGATTCACTCCCCATCAATCAAAGAGCACCACGAACACCTCAAAGCAGCTTTACAGCGACTGGCAGATCACGGCTCCGGAAGAACCCACAAACATTGTAGCACCCTCTGGCCAGGCGTGGCCAGAGGATATAAATAAATGGGAAAAGACCGCTCGAGGTCTTCCCCCATACCACAGTAGCAAAGTGTGTGTCCCTTTATTACTGCGCTGCCAGGCAGCGCGTCAGCCCTAGATTCTGGCCACATTACAGAGGCCACGTCCCACAGCCCCAAATCTGCCTCTTTTGTCAGTTTAGTTTCCTTTTTTGGACCAAAAGGAAATGTGAGTGCAGCTTGACTGCACTCTCTCCTGCAAGATAACTCCTGTTCCAGTATCGGACCATGGTCAAAACACAGGAAGTAACCTGCAGTGCATAGGGCCCACTAGCAGCAGATCCAAACAAATTAAAATAATAATGTCACCAGCAAAAAAATTGAAAAAACGGCAATGCCTGTACGTTTTAGGGAAGGGCACACAAAAATATAGGCCGGCCCTGGTATTCAGACAAAAAAATCAAAATTTTAATATCGACCTACAGAACTATCGAGTTGGAAATATTGTCAAGCAGAAATATTGTCAGCAAGAATATCGTTGACAAGAATATCGATTGTAAGGTCAGTAACATCAATGTTGGAAAAGTGTGAATATCAATTACAAAAATATCTATGTTGTTAATATCCATGTTAAAAACATTGTTGTTAATAATATCGATTTTTAATTATTTTTTGTATTTTACTATATATTTTAATTGTATATGTTATAGTTTTTATAAATATTGTTAATGTTTTTAGCCCCTTCGGTGCTCATGACGGAATCAAAATTTTCCATACTGTTGCACTGATTGAAGTGGGAATAGTAGATTTAACCCCTCCGCAATCCAACACTTTCACTACTGTTGTACTGACTGGAGCGGGAATAGTAAAATGTATCCCTCCACAATCCAACATTTTCCCTACTGTTGCACTGACTAGAATGGAAATAGTACATTTGACCCCTCTGCAATTCAACATTTTCCCTATTGTTGTACTGATTGGACTGGGAATAGTAAATTTAACCTCTCTGCAACCCAACACTTTCCCTACTGTTGCACTGACTTGAGTGGGAATAATACATTTTACTCCTCTGCAATCCAACAATTTTCCTAGTGTTGTATTGACTGGAGTAAGAATAGTACATTTTACCCCTCTGCAATCTAACACTTTCTCTACTGTTGCACTGAATGAAGTGGGAATAGTAAATTTGAACCTTCCACAATCCAACACTTTCCATAATGTTGCACTGACTGGAGTGGGAATAGTACATTTTACCCCTCCACCATCCAGCACTTTCCCTGCTCTTGTTATGTCTGCAGTGGGAATAGTAACTTTAACCCGCTCCGAAATCCAGCATTTCCCCTAATGTTGCACATACTGGAGTGGGAATAGTAACTTTGACCTCTCTGCAACCCAACACTTTCCCTACTGTTGCACTGACTTGAGTGGGAATAATACATTTTACTCCTCTGCAATCAAACACTTTTCCTACTGTTGTATTGACTAGAGTGGGAATAGTAAATTTTACCCCTGTGCAATTCAACCCTTTTCCTACTGTTGCATTTATTGTAGTGGGAATAGTAATTTGTACTTTTCTTGACTTTTATATTTTTTTGTACTGCTTTATAAATTGGAGTGGATATACTATATGATTTATTTGTGGAATTTTATAGTTTAGGTTATATTATTAAATAAATTTATATTATTATGTTTTTGTCTAGTTAAAATTATACCATTTTTAATTAGTAATGTTTTTAATATGTAATATATTTTTTGTAAATTTAAATGTGTATATTGTTTATTTTTACTATGTAATAAATTATGTTTTTTTTAAAAAGTGTATGTTATTGGATATTCATATATATATATTTTTTTTCCAAGTTACTCCAGTAATGCGATCACTCAGGGGGTTATCTCACCAGCAGTTTGTTTATTTTTGTTCAGTTACGCGTTTCGCCTGACGCAGCAGGCCTGCTCACAGACTGAATTGTGGGACAAGCTGGCATACATAGAGGAATACGTAGAAAGCATAGAAGGACTTGTTACACTCAATCACAATGGCATCCATATTGGAAAGGTGAAATTACAGACTTAAGTGTACATGTAGAAAGCATAGAAGGACTTGTTACACTCAATCACTATGGCATCCATATTGGAAAGGTGAAATTACAGACATAAGTGTACACAGGCAGTATTGGTAGTTCATAATATTGGTATCAGTTGTAATCCCTGATTGCTGCTACATGATTGTACATACCATCTGTCTATGTATACATGTATATGTAACTGAACAAAAATAAACGAACTGCTGGTGAGATAACCCCCTGAGTGATCGCATTACTGGAGTAACTTGGAAAATTGATGTCCGGCGCGCTTCGCTGGCGATTAGCGATCCAACTGCCTCCGGCGAGGGGAGACAGAAGGAGCACAAACAAAAGTGATATATATATATTAAATTATCATATAAATTTAAATTATTAGTTTAATAATATTTTAAAATTAAATATATATAAATAAATATATATATTAATATATGTCTGTAATTTTTTTAAAGAATTCTTAAATTCTTAAAATACATGTAATTTTTATTATATTTCTGCTACTTTTAAATATATTTGGTGTTTATTATTTATGTATTTATATATATATAAAACGATATTCTGTCTGTGAATCACAGCACTGGCCTGCTGGACCACTCCGACCACTATGTGACTATGGCCCTGGTAAAGAAAAAAGTTTCTCATATGTGTCAACAGACTTGGTCCAGGTGGGAGACTAACAATTTTTAAAGCCAAAATTATCTTTCAATTAGTTTTCACCCACTTGAAACTGCCCGCATTTCAATCCAGGTCTTTGGGGAAAATAACTCCCCTCCGTGCTTAAATTTATAACAAAAAAAAGTGCCAGGTCCCTCGCCAGGAGGCCACTGCAGCTTGCACCACCCATTGCCCCTGCCAGCGCCGCCAATGACAGTATCAACACAACTACTAACCATCACACTCCTACAAGTGTAACAATTTAGAGTATTCCAGGGCCTAAAAGCTATGAAAAGGGCTTGAGTGGCAGGTATTAGTAATTTTTAGTGTATATTGAATTAATATTCAACTGTTGTGCTCATGTCTAAATTAGATAGACAGCGTCACCAAGTGGCAGACTGCCATAAGTGCTGATGTTGGCAATTAACTGCCAGTGCCGAGCACTGGAAACCACCGGCTCAATTTAAGCACTGCCCCCACCCCAATTATTTTTCTAAAAGCTCCCTCTTTCTGCTTTCCAACTCTTGGCTTGTGTGGTTTCTGTACATGCAAAATAGTACTTTATTATCAAAAGTTGTCATGATTGCTGACAAATGGATTCATCATCTCTTCTGCTTTAAGACCACCATGTAATTATTATGCATTTGGGAAAACATATGACAGCCTTGGGAATGTTCCTCATCTGATTTTAAAGGATGCAGTATATTTACCTTCCTTGGAGCTTTTGAAGCAATTCCTGTGCTGCCTCTGGGTCCGCCAAGAAGTAGCTTTGGTACAAGCAAAGCGATTCCACGAACCCCTTCAATGCAGCAATGGATATCTGGCGCTTGTGTAAAATGTCAGTAACTCTGCAGGGAGGGTAGAGATTACAGTTGGTTATTTTTGATTTTTGACCTAGGATTCAATATCTCTTTTTGGTTTGAAGACTGTGGTTGCTGAGACCTGGAGACACCATGATGCTGGAGACTAGGGTACAGCTTCATTAAACTAGTGCAAGTGCGTAATGTTTTCAGTGAGCATTGTAACCAAAAAAGCTAGATCAGAATACATTTGCTCATAAGAAAATGGGACCCGATTACGATGGCAGTGGTACCGCCACCGTTTGGCCATCGGTGGTGGTCCCACCGCCATCGGCCCATGCAGCACCGCCTGCCGCATTTGGATGGCGGGCGGATGGTGGGTAGGCGAAGAGACCGTCCGCCAGGCATCCAACAGGCTCAAGGAGCCCGTCGGTTGGTCCGTAATCCCTACAATGGTGGGGGTGCCTGCTAAGGCACCGCTGTAAGGATTACAATGTCCCTTTCTGCCGGCTGTTTTATGCTGGTTAACACGCCATGAAAAGTCTGGTGGAAAGTGGATTTGGGGGCCACTAGCCGTCACCCCTTCCCCCCTGGACCTCCGCCATGGGGCCTGGGGCGCACATATGGTGCCCCCCTAAACATCCGTGCACCATGTGGCAGGCAGCGATTGCAATCCGACTTCTGTGGAGGATGTTCACAAACATGCCTCGTAGCATTGAGGCTTGTGCTGCAGCCCTTTTTCGGGCCGCAGAACAAGCCTCAATGCTACGAGGCATGTTTCCGACCTCCTCCACAGCAGTCGGATTGCAATCTGTCTGGCGGTACCGCCGACTCCCTGTTGGCCGGTCCCGTTCCCGACAGGATGGCGGTTGGACGTCCGTCCGTCCACCATCATAATCGGGCCCATGGTTTCCCGGCAGCTACAAGATGCATGATGTTCGATATATTTACACCAGGTGGCCTATTCACAAAGATAACATTATAAAGATTAACAGAGTCAAACATGTTCTGTCACCTCATTTAGAGGTCTGAGAACTGCCAGGTTTCGCAAGGCGGGCCTTATACACAGTTCAATATGAAAAAAGAATTTCTGCACATTCACTGTGGTGTAAGCAAATGTATAATCTTTCCATCAAATTAGCGCACATGAAAAATAAACATCACATTGCTTTGGCACTAAACCCCAACCCACTACATGAATATTTATTCTGTACCCTCTAGGCTACTATTATTAGGAAATGTTCGAACAAACAGCTGAACTGTAGAAAGTTTGTCTTGAGCAAAACAATAATCAAAGTGGAAATAAACTATTACATCTTCAGCTTGACTTTGTGCAGGGGAGTTTGTGGGGCGAGGATGCGTGAAAGGGGGGGAAACACCGGATGAGTGACAGAGACGACTTCCATCTTATTCGAGATGGCCTTTACATTAAAATGTGGCCTAATTAATATTACATTAGGAAACCGCACTTAAACATATCATTGGAAATTCGAATTTAAAAACAATTGCACCATGACAGTCTACATATGTAAATCCTAACGTTAAATTGCAATTTACTCATTGCTAATAATGCACAAAAAATAAATCCATACAAAAGCTCTTACAATGGCAGCTATTATTATCTATGGAGCACTGGCACCTTGCACATCTTCTGCATGCTAGGTACGGCCGGTTTGTAACGACCACACTAACATAAACATGACTGAATATAAACATAATATAAACATAAGCACATTCTTGGAAAACTAAAGATGATCTAAACTTAGGCTAAATCGTATCTGGACATAAAAATATTTTAAACCAAAACCAAGTAGAAACATAAAAATTACCAGTAACAGAACGAGAATGAAACATAAGTGTAAGCAACACATTAACTAAACCTCAATATAAACAATCATGAAACGCACATAACAATAAACTAACCAGGAACTCTGAATAAACTAAAAGTGAAAATACACAAACTAATAATAAATTAAGCAAACGCATAATAAAATCAACTAAATAGCTTGAAATAAATATCAAGGAACAAATGAACAATCAGTCAAAAATCTGGAATTCTACTGGTTGTGTGTTTCTTTGTGTGATTTGCATAGTTACAGGTAATTTTGGGCGTTGATAAAAGCCCCTCAGTTGTACTCTATATACCTGTATAGAGTTACCCATGTAAATCTATACAAGTTGTAGATTTTCATGATTAGTCCTGCTCATGTGCACTGTTTGCAATATAGACAATCAAGCGGAGTAAGTGGACAGAAATGTGCATTATCATATCAAACATCTTTTTTGTTCACCATGAAAATCATTTACTTGTAGCGTGAATTCCTTTCTTCTAGACCCTCATGAAATATGGGGTGCTTTTGTATTTTTCAAAGCCAATTTACACACTTATAGGGATTGGTATCAGCACTAGGGGCCTTATTACGATGTTGGGCGGACCTACCATTCGGTCTCAACACCGACCGACCTCAGGTCGGCGGTCCCAACACCGCTATTACAATGCGACTGCACTTGGGGGCTGATTATGATGCATTAGGAAACAGCTCCGACCGTTGGTCGGAGCCGTTCCTTCCGCATCGTAATCAGCCGGTCGGATTCCTTTCCGACCGACCCATTAGGATGGTGTCGGTCGGAAAGGAATCCGACCGGTCATTTCGACTGGCTTCCGACGGGCTTAGAGAGCCCGTCCGCTAGTCGGAATTAGTTCAGTAATCCCAAGGTGGCTCTTTCCACCCGATGGATTACGATGTCGGATTCCGACAGCTTTTCTGTGCCAGCCTTTCCAACACAGAACGGCTGTCGGAAGTCGACTTTGGGGGCCCAAGCAGGGCCACCATGGGTGCAAGGCCTCCAGTTGGAGGCTGAGGGCCCCCCCTGTTGATTCTTGCACCCCATGGTAGGCACTGTGAGGTGCCTGCCACGGCGTGCAGGGATGACCTGCACCTCGCCGTTTTACAATGAAAGAATAGGAGTGCGATGAACAGTGTTCGGTGGCATCCTAATTGGGCGGTCGAGACCGCCGACAGGAGGTCGGTCGGTCCCAGTACTGAGACAGTGTCTGGTGGACTTAAGTCCGCCCGACATCGTAATTAGGCCCATGGTGCGTTCGCATACTCCAATTTCTCTATGGGAGCTTGTGCTGCAGCCGTAAACTGGCCGTAGCACAAGCTCCCATAGAGAAAGGGGAGTTTCTGTTAATCCCAGCACTGTGTCGCTCATGGTGCAGGGATTAACAGGGGGGCACCATAGGTGCTGCCTCGGCCCCCAACTTGAAGCTGCAGAAAGAAGGAAGCCCTGCTAGGGGCCCCCAAAGTCACTTTCAGACAGGCTTTCCATATCGGAAAGCCTGACATGGAAAGCCTGTCAGAAACCAACATCGTAATCCCAACGGTGGAAAAGCCGTCCTGCGGTCGGAGGCTTTCCGAGTCACATCATAATGAGGCCCTAAGTGTCAGTGTGACAGGTAAGGGAGAAAAATATTTGGAGGTTTTGCAAACACCCACAGAGTTACAATTCTGTGGTTGTTCATTATTTCCCCCACAGCCTCACCTGGTAAGAGTTTGATTTTGTTAGCCACTTGGCAGACACCTATGTTTATGAATTTAAGTTTATTGCTTTACAAGGTGTTAATATTGATAAAATTGATGCCAATGTTTATACGGTAAGAACGAAATCGCATCTCTATTATCAAATTCACCCATCATGAACTTTCCTTGAACCCCAACTCAGAAATACGTGGCCAGGCAGGCTCTGAGACCTAGGCCTGGGGTTACTGATTGACAGATCACAGGTGGGGTAGCATATAGGAATGCATGAACAGGAAACTCAGGTCAAGCCCCAGATAAGCAGAACAACACCACAATGGTCCAGGGAGATTAGCCGCAATAAAGCACCCATGGCCGGAGGGGCGCATGTATTCCCAAAAACACCATAAAGTCAGATGCCACATAAAGCTAGGAACACATAGTCAATGAGGATGCAGCACACACAGTACATGCAGTGATCACGCACCCTTCATGCAGGAGATCTGGACATGTTACCCACTGGCTCCCGCAAGGTCGGGCCCACCTGCACTTCAATCTTATGTTTTAGTTTGAAAGGGTTTTCTCAGTGATACCGGTTCCTTAACACTGTTGGTATTGAAAGAAGTGAAAGGTGTTGTTCACTTGGACAGCTGGGTGTGACATAGATGGTACACTTGGCCTCTGGGAGTGATACAAGGTTCGACTCGGACTGTAGTGTGGATTGTGGCCTCATGGTCGACATTGCTAAGTTAGCTTAGGCTTAGCTGCAATGATGCCTCTTTTGCACACGTTACTCCGCGACTTTGTTTTTCCAGACTGTGCTTGGGCCCGTTCTCATTAGAACTGTCTACATTTCTGCCTTTCACCTTTTCCCATATTCTTTGTTGTTTTCGTTTGCACACCATGTACAAGGTCGAAAAACAACATCCCTTGTTGTTGCTGTTCTGGTCAGCCCCTCGCACTTAGACATAACATGAGACACAGCTGCACTGGAGAAATTCGGGTGCTTTTAATATTGTGATCTCCCTGTAGGAGACACACTTGGAGAAAAACCTTTCCAGGGAGAAGAGCTGTGCTTGTCCGATGATGTAAACCCTGCATTTAGATCTTGAGGTATGGGGGTCCCCCTGACAAAGCCCAGAGGTCTTCTATTTTTATAATAAATTAGTTACTAGCACGGGGAGTGTGGCAAGGCATTATAGTCCTTTATCCACTGTCTTTATAAAATGCTTCCCCGTTTGTATTCTATGGAATTGTAACAATGCTTACTGTTTTGTCTTTATGCATTATGCTGCTAGTACTGGCACGTGTACTGTGTCTTAGAGCACGTTAGTTGAAATAAACATTTTAAACTATACTGTGTCTCTTAATACGCACGTTGTGGACAAGTATGGGTGAGTAATGAAAGAGTGTTCTTGCTCCCGCGATTCCTGAAAGAGTCCGTGTTCTGGGATGTCTAATCATTGGTAGCTTCGGTGTAGTACGGAGAACGAATGAGACACTATAGCTAGTCGGATTGGGATTTGGGCACTAAGGTGGATGGTTGGTACACCACCATACACCGAGGTCCTGTTTTCCTGCGCATAGTTCTGAATATGTGCAGAATCCCCGCAACATGGCGCCACCAACGTTTGGTCGGCTTCTTATCTGCGAGACGCTTGAATAGTGCTTGTCCACAATCCCCCTCACGTCTGTTTCCGGACACGGTGTAACCTCCTATATTGATGTTTTTATAGGTTCTTTCAAGCTTGAAGTTATTAAAAGGTATTGTCTTTATTATTACCCTATATTGCGCTGCCACGCACTAGGTTGTCCTTTATTCTTAGTCTTGATGGCTGTGAATGTGAATATCCTGGCACATAGCCGCGCCGCGCTCCGTGCTCATTTGACAGCGTATGGAGTACCTGACGTGGGTGTCGGCCTCATCTTTGTGGTACAAGCTGATCTGGCTTACCACTTTGAGGTATTTTACTCATGGGTCACTTTTCCTAATGTTTATCGGCCTTATCAGGCTCTTGAAGTTCCGCTCACGGCATGGCAACACCGTGTTTGGTTTAATGGCCCGTTTTGGCCGGGTATACCCCGCATCCACGTTATTTAGCGGTTCCGGTAGATGAACTGCGTGTGCTGCATACGTCTTTGGTCCGTGTGCACAGAGCATTAGTACAATATGTCACAGGCAACGTCCAGATGGCACCTCCTGGAGTTGCAGCGCATCCGGCTGGACTTGGCAGTGTAACTATAAGTCCCGTCATGGTTGATTCGGTGATGGGCAAGCGCCCACAGAATAAGGATGATTTGCCTTATTGGCTTGCTGAAAAATTTGACCTGCTGGAGGCGGTGTTCCCGAATACCTCTCCTGTGGAAAAACACAGGATTTTGACTATAAGTTTACCAAAAGACTTAATTCCCGAGTTGACAGAATGCAACAACTGGGGTAAGGTATTTGCGGCGGTGTATGCGAAGTGTTTCGGCACTCCATCCATGACGGTCCTCCCCACCGTGATTAAGCGTGTTCAAGACGAACATGGCCCTGAAGCGGCTGTAGAATTGGGGATGAGACTAGTGGGAGTGTTCGATGTAGTGGCTGATCTAATCCTTGCGAATGTCAAGGGTGATGCAGTTAACTTTCAAGTAGCTAATGCTTTGGCTTTAGTCCCAGAACTGGACAAGCCTCGCGAATTACCGAAAATTATTGCACAGGCTTATAAAACCATTGGCCGCAATAGTTTGGGAATTAAGCCTTTTGCTAAAACGCAAACTCAACCACAACCACAACAAACATCTCAGTCTGGTAAAGACGAGAAACCATTCTTTTCTAAAAAGAACTGGAAGTTGAAGAAACAGGGTAAGCAACAACCAAAACCAAGGTCGCGAGCTGCTTCACCGGTTTCCGTATCTTCTGAACGCACTTATGATTTGCGCGACCAAGCGAGAATTAGGTCTCCTGACAGATTTCAGGTCCCTGACCAGCGTTCTCCTCGTTCTTCACAGGCACCATTGACCTCACAGGCTGGTGGAGGAGATCGCCAGGAAAGAGGCTGGGGTCGCGACGCCCCACAGGGACGGGATCAACCTCGACAGCCTGGCAAAGGGAAAGAAGAAGAATTTCCACGTTCTCGCCCGCAGTTTCAGAAGAAAAAAGTAGCGGTTTTAACAGCGAGATATGCCACAGATGGTGAGAACGAGACTCCTGAATTGGATGTGGGCAGTGACGCTGTGAGACAGCGCCACAGAAGTTACCATAGTGCGGGAGGCACTACGTCCTCATGTGGAGGCGACAGCAACTGACACTTTCATTACTGTTGAGACAGCTGACACCCGAGTGGCACCCCCAGACAGACTATTTAATATTGTCATTCATATTGAAGGTGACATTGAGCGTGTTATTAAAGGGATTTTTTGGGAAAATCTGACCTCTTCTTACGACATTTTATTGGCGGAGGCAGATTGGCCGCCCCCATTTGTTCTCGCTGCTCCTAGAGGGGAGGAAGTAATCCTTCCGAGCTTTTCTCCTCATGTCCTCAAGGACAAAGCGGAGGCTTTCGCAGCGGAATGGCCAGTAGCACAGGCCCCGGCACTGTACCATAATCACGTGGGCTGGGATGAGGATTCTCCCCCCCATGAGATACCATTGGGGTCTCTGCCACAGCCTCAACCCCAATATCCTCTCCGGCGGGAAGCTAAGGGTCCCGTTTCTGACATTATGACACAGTTAGAATATCAAGAGGTATTTGAAACATGCGTGTCACCAATGAATAATCCCCTTTTTGCGGTTTCTAAACCCAATGGGTCTTACCGCTTGGTTTTAGATTACCGGCATTTGAACTCTCATTGTCGAACCTTTGCGGTACAGAATACCATAGTTCTGCGCTAGTAGACAGTCTTGTTCGTAAAAAATATAAAACGGCACTTGACCTTTCCAATGGTTTTTACACACACAATTTGTCCCCTGAATGCAGTCAATGGACCGTGTTCAGTTCCGGTGGAAAACAAATAAAATTCTGGCGTTTGCCAATTGGCTACAAGAACAGCCCGGGGGTCTTTGCTGCCCGTGTTGTCTCTTTGTTGGACAGCATAGACCCAGATGCGTATTCGTACGTGGATGATATATATCTGACAGACGACGAACTATGGCCGCATCTTTCCCCGAGTCGACCGCATTATTCTTTAGTTTGCGGTCTTAGGGTACAAATTTAATTTTGCCAAATCTCACATCGCAGAATACAGTGTGTTGTTTTTGGGCTACGAGCTCAAAAATGGAGCTTCCTGGAGAAGTGCGCACTTCTGTGCCCTCCGACGACCCTGAAAAAACTTCTGTCTTTGCTGGGATTTTTGAACTTCGGGCGTTCTTACATTCCCGAATATGCCCAGCATATCAAGCCTTTCTATGCCTTGATACAACCAACCTTTTCCAAGTCATGCTGGCTTCCGGAACATTCGCTTATTCTGCAATCTTTGCAGTCTGATCTACTTGAATCTAAGTTCTTGTTGACTTGTGATAACCACACCAACCTGGTGATTAGAATCGTGCCTGGCGCAGTGGGTTTCACGTACTTGACGTTTAACAAAGGTGACACAGTACCTATTGCCTATAAGTCGCATCTTTACACTTCTGCCGAGTTGCGCTTTTCAACTGTGGAGAAAGTTCTGACTGCAGTGCAAATGGCGATTCTTAAAGAACGCGCACTGGCACAGGGAAAACGCATCTTGGTAGTAACACCCTATCCTGCCCTAGAGGCAGTGACAAAGGCAAGTGTACCAAACTCTAAGGCTTTGCACCCCCGTTGGATACAATGCGCTACTTCTTTGACGTCTCCGGGTGTCACCTTTATCTTTGATTCCTCTCTTCAGACACAGGAGCTCTTGCAGTATGAATTTGTTCATCCTCCTCCTCTGTCTTTGCTGCCGCTTGAGGAGTACAAATGTATCATTTACACCGATGGTTCGGCGCAACCGGCCACTGGTTCTAAGCATGCTTATTCAGCAGCCTGCGCAATAGTGGCGGGCAACATGGTGAACAGTGAGTTCAAATCGACTGTTGCACACACGCAGGCACTGGGAGACAGTACCACCCAATTGGCCGAGCTGCGTGCTTTGGTGCTCGCACTTGAGTTTGCAGACCCGGATGTGACTACACTTATTGTATGCGATTCTTACTACTGTGTTCAGTCTTTTAATGACAACTTATTCTTTTGGTCTCAGAACGACTATAGAGATTCTAAAGGCAGCGCAATTAAGCATAAAATGCTTTGGGTTCGAGTGGCAGATCTTAAACAATGTCTGCCTCTCACACAGGTGATTCACACTCTTGGCCAACAGCGTGTGGGCGCACACGCGACCGGTAACAATTTGGCGGACGAGGCTGCCAAATTAGCAGTAGCCACGTGCTCAGTAGCAGCTGTTACAAGATCCATGACAAAAATAGATAATGAGATTTTGGCAGCTATTGCTGCAACTAAGGAAGGTTCTAATTACCCACAGGGTTTCCCTTCCAAGTACTCTTATCACTTAAGTCCCGACCAGGTTCCTTATGTAAGAATTCCGGACGTTGGTGATTGGCTGATTCCCAACGCGGACCGCAGAAATTCTTTGATAACAGCCGCACACGAAGGCTTGGCTTCGGCCCATGCTGGCGTGTCTGCAACTGTTTCACTCTTGCAGCAGCATTATTGGTGGCGTGGTTTATACAAACAGACCCGTAATTATGTCCTTTCTTGTGACATCTGTCAGCAAATTAAGCCCTCTACGGTTACACGTCCGCCACAAACACAGCTCTGCATTTCTAATAAACCTTTTGGTTGTGTATATCTTGATCAATGCGGTCCATTTTCTTCTGATACTGCATATAAATACATCTTAGTTGCGGTTGATTCGTGCACACGTTTCATCTGGGTTTGGCCACAATGCAGTGCTGACGCTCGAAATGTCATCAGGGATTTGCGTGTCTTTGTGGGAATTTTTGCCTGCGGCACCTTCCATTCCGACCAAGGTCCAGCGTTCGCCTCTAAGGCGTACAAGGACGCGATGAGGTCTATGGGGGTGCTGGTGCAATTTTCGTCTCCATACAGGCCTGAGGGCAACTCAATTGTGGAGCGAATGAACCGTTACTTAAAGCAATCCTTGACAGCTAGAGTCTTAGGTACTGGCAGGAACTGGCTGGCCCACTTGTATGGCGTGCAACGTGCATTTAATAATCTCCCTAGAAGATCTCTGGGTGGGCGGACCCCATACGAAATGCTCTTTGGCATACAGATGTTTGTGCCAGACCTTGATGGTCTAGACGTGGCGGCGACTGCCGCAATCTTTGACGTAGAAAATCATTCTACTATGTTACAGGACTTACAAGAGTCCCGTGACAGACTTGCAAGCGAACACTTACCCTCAGCCACAGACGCAGCGCTGCAGATTCCGGTTGCCGGCTGGCTTCCAAAGATTGGAGATCTGGTCCGAGAGAAGGTGGAGAACAAGAAAGAATTTGGCCGCTCTTATCGTGCACCGGTTCCAGTTTTTGGCTTGAAGGGTACTCGTACAGTCATCTTACCACCGCTTCCTGGTCGCAAAGACAACAGACACATCTCAGTGGACAATGTCAAGCTACAACATCTGGCTGATTCTGAATAGTGTAACACCTGCTGCATCATGTCCAGCAATTTCAAGAAATCCTGTTCATGGCCCTCCAGTCTCCACATGTGCCGATGTTACCATTGGGATGGTCGCTTTGCCAGATCGCCTGCTCAACCTCCCGGCTTCCTCCTGCAACGAGAAAACTGAGTATACTTACCCCGCAAGTGAGTCAGTGGCTCATTTGCCTACATCACCCCTGAACCCGTCTTGTTTTTACTTTGATTCGTCTTCCACCGCATCATTTGTCCCAACCAAATTTAGTATTTTTGTATCCTGGTTCAGAGGCAATTTTTTGGCCCCTCAACGGACATACATCTGGTTGGTGCTATTTCTGATTTTCCTGTTCATGTCCATTGGCTTTGTGACAGTTTTTTTCTTGCTCATCAATGGTCACTACTTGCCAGAACGCTCTGCTGTGAACTATGTTGCTGGGACTTTGGCTCCGCATTCTTCTTCAAACATCATGAAGCGTGACCACACTTTTGTGAACATTTCCGCCTTTCCAGTTGCAGATGACATCGTATGGGATGCAGTAAATTTCCAAATTCATGGACCGACAGAAATTATTAATGTCCCGAATGTGCTTCGTGTTTCCATGGGCGATGTGGTAAAAAGGAACATTCGTTCAGATGATTGGGATGTGCATGCTATTGAAACGTTATTTTCTGATTTGAAATATTATGCTGCTTTTAATGCTGAGGATTTGTACTTAAATTCAGCTAATTATGCCGATTTGTATTGTTACCAACATTATGGTAACCATTTTTTGCATAAACCAAGTACACTTCGAGGTAGTTTCAATTATACCCAGTGGTAACATTGCCCGACCCCTCTGCAAGGTAGCTCCCAAACACTGATAAATAAATGTACTTACTTTACAAACTTTGATAGGTCAAACCCAGGGTCCTATTATTTTAAATTGAACATTTCTTCAAATCCAAAGGTGATGTTGACCCACACCAAATTGCTATATTCCGGTTCCTTTATGGACGCATTAGCTGTTGGTGGCTATGAGCACTGGGAAAACACCATTGATTTGAAATCCATTTGGGGCACTAAATCCTGGCAGGTACGTGGTACAGAAGTCTTACACCGCGCCTGCCTTATCCCGACCCAAATATTGTTTTTAAATAGTATTAAATACCAAACAACTTGTTTTGGTTTGGCGACTTCCAAACAAATGAATGCACCTACCATTCCTGCGTTGTCTTCATGGCCGAACAGGGGCTTGCATTTAAATTATTCCCTTGATAAGTGGCAAGCTTTGTTTCAAAATAACTCATTTAATGTCTCTGCACTAGATCGCTCAGCCTGGTTGATGTGGCCCATTGCTTCTAATGCCTACCAACTGCGTTTTCATAACTCTACTCCTGGTTACAAACAGGATAGACCAGATCCACGTTTTTCTGATTCGCGTTCAGTTACAACATATTCTGTTGGTAAATTATGTAAACAGTGGTTGCAGCACTCTACCTTAGATTCCGTAAAACAGCATTTATCCCTGCTATCCGACAACATCGATCTGGCCGACTTTGTTCTGGGACCTAGAGGTCCAAGACCTAAAAGATTTGTTTATGCGACTTACAATGAAATCTGGAAGCTTTCACAAATAGAAGCTGCTTCCCGTTTACGGGAAATAGATCAAGCAAATCTAGAAAAATTACTTGCTGTTGTTGACAATAGTATTAATACGCTGTCTTCCCGCACTTACACATTAGACAATAGTGTTTCTTCTGTTGTTGATATTGTACAGGATGACGTGTCTGTGTTATATCATGGTCAGAATCAATTGCGTTCCGTAATGCAGTTTGCATGGACTTTGCAGACTTTGAAAATGGGGAAGGTTCCATGGCATTACTTGAACACATCTACATTGTTTTTGCCATTTAATTTGACTGAAAAGCAGCAGTTCATGTCCATGAAGGATGCGACATACACTTTTGTACATATCGAAAAAATAGATCCTTTACCATTCTCTGTGGCGGAAACTGACTCTGCAGTTTGGCTCGTACACGGGGTTATCACTTTGCCTTTTTCTGTATTTGAATTCAGTTCATGCATGAAACATTATCCTATTGGCCGTTTTGAGCCTTTGGGCAGTGCCTTTTTGCATGAAGCTTGGTCCTTACCTTTCACATACAGATGCCTTAAGGATGACAAGGAAGTATTTCTCACAGGAGAGTCTTGCGATTCTACAGTGGGTCATTCCCTTGTTTCTAAAAACATTAAATTGCACGGGGCTTGTAATGTTTCCGCCCCGAATCTTGCATGTGTCTTAAAGGGCATTCCTGTTCCGGTTATATCTCCTACTTTCACTATGCTTGCTAATGGTAGCTATCTGCTTTTAAATAATCAAGATTGCTGTGGGTTGCAAGCTGGCATACCCTACATTGTAACAGTTTCGCAGCGCGTAGTGTGCTGCAAAAATGTGCTCTTTCCACCCCCGCGTGGGAAGTTAGATAGTTCCATTTGACTTTACATACCAACTTTGAAGGCAGATTTCAATAAATTTAGCAGAATAAAGGCGCTAATATTGAACCAGGAGGTTATGCTGATTTCCGCACGGGAGACCTTCGTCCTCCAGGTGGCCAGCACCCACAGTGAAATACAGGCCCTTTTAAACACCAACCTCCCCCAACATTTCGGTGAACTGTATATTTAATGCATCTAATACCAACGGCCTTGTACACTTTTTTAAAGTTGTGAGCTCTGGCCTTTTGACGTCCTTTCAGACTATATTTGGTGTAATACCAGCTTTTATTCATTCTATTTTTTCCAGCATCTTTGGTGGCTTCCCATTGATCCTAGCCTTAGCTGCTGGAATATTGCTTTTACTTTGCCTGTTGCGCAATGGCTGCACCTCTTGTGGGCCCACACAGCCCTGGGCGACTGCGGATGCCCCTTGAGCGCATGATTGACAGCTTCGGTGTACTGCCGCTGGCGACACTCAGCGTGGCTTATGGACTGTCTTTTCGCTTCGCGTATTTCACTTGCGTGCAACCTGTGATGTCCTGCTTACGATGTCCATTCTCTTGGTCCTTGGATGTTTGCCTCTCCAATATGTCTTGTTCTGACCCTTATTTCGACCAGTTGATGGGCCCCTTAATGGCCCATGAACGGGAATGTTCCGGTGACGGATTAATGGCGCGTGCGGCTGCACTTGGAGTCTTGGCACAATGGGATATTTGTGCGGCTGCCCAGAATCTCCTACAACAAAGTTATATTTAATATCATGCAAGTTGTCCCGCAGTGCTGATCGCTGCTCCCTATTGTGAGGAACATGAATGCAGTTTTGATTTGCTGAACTTGATGTCATCTCTTTTTTCAAATGATGATAGTGATGTCTTTTTGGAGGGTGTTGCTGTCTTCTGCACATACACTCTAATGGATTAGTGATTTTGCCTCTTAATACCCTGCATATCGAAAACAAATTGAAGACTCTTTTGAGTGACTATATTTTTTCGTTCTATTTCGATTTTTTCCCCTCTTTTTTTTTCTCTCCCCAAAACTTTTCCCACCTATAGACGTTTGCATTCTGCTCCATCTATTTGAAGTCTGTTTTCGTCCTATGTCTAGACCTATGGCCTGACCAGGGGAGGGTGTAGTGTGGATTGTGGCCTCATGGTCGACATTGCTAAGTTAGTTTAGGCCTAGCTGCCATGATGTCTCTTTTGCACACGTTACTCCGTGACTTTGTTTTTCCAGACTGTGCTTGGGCCCGTTCTCATTAGAACTGTCTACATTTCTGCCTTTTACCTTTTCCCATATTCTTTGTGGTTTTCGTCTGCACACGATGTACAAGGTCGAAAAACAACGTCCCTTGTTGTTGCTGTTCTGGTCAGCCCCTCGCACTTAGACATAACATGAGACACAGCTGCACTGGAGAAATTCGGGTGCTTTTAATATTGTGATCTCCCTGTAGGAGACACACTTGGAGAAAAACCTTTCCAGGGAGAAGAGCTGTGCTTGTCCGATGATGTAAACCCTGCATCTAGTTCTTGAGGTATGGGGGTCTCCCTGACAAAGCCCAGAGGTCTTCTATTTTTATAATAAACTAGTTACTAGCATGGGGAGGGTGGCAAGGCATTATAGTCCTTTATCCACTGTCTTTATAAAATGCTGTCCCCGTTTGTATTTTATGGAATTGTAACAATGCTTACTGTTTTGTCTTTATGCATTATGCTGCTAGTACAGGCACGTGTACTGTGTCTTAGAGCACGTTAGTTGAAATAACCATTTTAAACTATACTGTGTCTCTTAATACGCACGTTGTGGACAAGTATGAGTGAGTAATGAAAGAGTGTTCTTGCTCCCGCAATTCCTGAAAGAGTCCATGTTCTGGGATGTCTAATCATTGGTAGCTTCGCTGTAGTACGGAGAACGAATGAGACACTATAGCTAGTCGGATTGGGATTTGGGCACTAAGGTGGATGGTTGGTACACCACCATACACCGAGGTCCTGTTTTCCTGCGCATAGTTCTGTATATGTGCAGAATCCCCGCAACAGGACGTTAGGGAAAGATTTAGATCTGGGAGATCAGGTACAGCTTGTGTTTGGCCAAGAGGGGCTGTGGTTCTTCGGGTTATACCTTTTCTCCGCAAAAAAATTTCATTTTATTTGGCCCTGGGCTGATATTGACAGACTATCGGGTTCACTTAATCTCATGTACCGTGCAGGGGTTCCCCTGGTCACAGGATAGTATGCTCTCGGAGCGGGCTAAGGTATTTTTGACAAAGTCATAATTTTTTGTCTGTCAGTTTTTCTCATTATAAGTATTGAAATTGATGCACAGTATATTTGATGTTGTGGTGCTGGTAATTAATGCAACTGTCTGTTAAAGACTTTGCTGTAGAAATAGCAAAAGACTTTGTCCCTTTCTATCTCAGCATGGATGGCACTGTGCTGATTCTATGCTTAAACACTTTGATACAAAAAGCAGAAATTTGAGGTGAGCAAAGTTAGAGTGTTGCTGGTGTTGTAGGGTGCTCTATACAGGAGCTGCTCTCCACCTAAACTGGGGGCTCCCATGTGTCTGGACAAAGCTAAACCTCTCTGAAGAGATATAATGATAGTAAAACACGTCAGGGGTTGCTTTTATTCATTTCAGGTTGGTTTCTTTGGTATTTTACCATTTCCAAGCTGTAATACTGTGCCTGGAGTGACAAAAGGCTTTCGTCATTTTACAGCTCGGCCTGGATGGCACTGTGCTAATCCTATGCTTAAAGACTTTGCCGTAGAAATGGCAAAAGCCTTTGCCCCTTTCTATCTAGGCGTGGTTGGCACTGTGCTAATCCTATGCTTAAACACTTGGTTAGAAAAGCTGATATTTGAGGTGAGCTAATTTAGAGTGTTGATGGTGTTGTAAGGTGCTCTATATAGGAACTGCTCTCCACCTAAACTTGGGAACTACCCAGAGATTTCTGCTTCTTTTTTGCATAATTTATGTGTCATTGCATGCCTGAAACAACACGCACGCTTCAGTGACGTGAGACAGGCCACACCAACAGTGCTTCATCAAATCCTTTATTCAGAGGCACAGAAGCATAACGCGTTTCAACTCAATGCGTGTCTTCCTCATATGCAAATTAACCCTGGGTGTAGTTTGCGTAGTAGCGCTACGCGTAGCTACGCGTAGTGCACTTCGCACTACGCACGCTATGTGTAGCTATGCGTAGCTACGCGAACTGCGTAGTGCGGTAGGGAAATGCTGTTCGCACTGATTGCACAGTGCCGGATGCTTGTCAGCACTGTGCAATCATTGCAAACGGCATCTTGCACAGTGCAAGCGGTCATTTTCTGCCGCTCGAGTAGATTTGTACTCGAGCGGCAGCTTTCTCAACGCGGACCGGTAGTTTCTCATCGCGAGCGGTCGCGAGCATACGCGACCACTCGCAATGAGAAACCTGACCTCCTCGCGTTGAGAATCTCTCCGGGAGGTTTATTTTCCACGCTCGCGATCGGCAACTTGATGTTGCTGATCGCGAACGAGGAAAAAGTCTCGCCGGGATGTTGATTTTGCTCGCTCGCGGTCGCCAACTTGACATTGAGGACCGCGAGCAAGCAAAAAATGCCCGCTACGCGTTTTTGCACTGTGCTATGTGCAATTCGCGTAGTGCGTAGTAGCGCAAACTACGCACGCTCCGCGAGCGTAGCGTAGTACTACGCCCAGGGTTAATGCAAATGTTCGTTACCCAGGACTCCAAGGCATATGATTTACTGCCTCTTTAAGGTATAATGTGGGCATTGGTCCTTCTTCAATGTTGTGAGCTATATTTTAAAAGCTGACGAACCCGCCTAACGAACATTTGCATATGAGGAAGACTCGCATTGAGTTGAAACGCGTTATGGTTCAAATAAAGGATTTGATGAAGCACTGTTGGTGTGGCCTGTCCCGCGTCACTGAAGAGTGCGTGTTGTTCTTTTGGAATATATATATATATATATGTATAAATATATATGACGCTCCATTCCACCGACTGCCGCTGAAACGCTTCTGCTATTTAAATAAACGCATTGAGGACTCCGTGAGTGTCTAGACGTGACTTCTTTGAGCTGAAATATATATCTATATGTATATATATATATATCCAAGAAAGAAGTGACTTCTTGGATATTTTATTTCTTTGTGACTCATTGTATCCTTTGGGATCCAGATTTTTGCCCTGGCTGGCTGTTGTTTTCTTGTGATCCTTCATCTTCAAATATATATATATATATATATATATATATATATATATATATATATATATATATATATATATATATTCACCAGTAGGGTAGTGTTATTTGCTTCATTGTTTCTATTCAAAAAGCGTTTTTTCTTTTGACAATATCATTGGTGTCGTTTGACGAATCTTCATGAAATTTTCTAAACTAATGGGGAGGTCAAGTCAGCTGCTGTGTTTAAAGTTTTGGGGTGATTTGTCAAGCAGGGGCTGAGGAAAAAGGGGGGGTCCCAAAATGCTTTTTCTCCATGTTAATTTCCATAGGAAACTGTTTACGCAGCTACCGCCCAAACTGCTGAACAGAATTACATCAAATTTGGCAGAAAGGTAGCTCTTGGTCCAGAGTGCACTCTTTTTGTTAAATGGTGTAAATCTGTGTAGTAGTTCCTGAGAAATGTAAACATTTCTCAGATATACAAATTTTGCTGTGGAGGATCCGAGAACCCTCCCGATCTCGAGCCTGAGATCTGATTGGCTGCCAACACTTCAAACCAGGAAGTGCTGGCAGCCATCTTGTGACTCGGTTGAACCGAGTCACAAGAAAAAAGGTCCAAAAATGTTAAAAATTAAGAAAATGGGGCAGGGTAGACACACCTTGACCTCCTAGGCCTGCTCAAGGGGTCGCACAGGGACCCCCAGTGCCAAAAAAGCATTTTTTTGTAAACATTTTTGGTAGGATTCGCATTGGATCCGCAACTCCGGTTGAATTCTTTTCCTTGTAGCCCCCGGGTGGGCCAGGTCCTGGGGGCAATTTAAAAATGTGATGTGGGGGCCCGCGTGGGCGCCCGCATGCCCCGGGGACTGCCACCTCCCCGGGGCTTAAATTGAATGCGGGGTGCTACGCGGCCCCCCTGCAGCCCTGGGGACTGCCACCTCCCTGAGGCTTAAATCTTTAAGAAAATGCGTGGGGGGGCTCCTGTCCCCCATGCAGCCCTGGGGACCGCCACCTCCCTGGGGCTAATTATCTTCAATGCGGGGGGCCATGCGGCAGCCCTGGGGATCACCACCTCCCCGGGGCTATTTGAAAGATGGGAAGGCCCCAAAGAAACACACAACGGAATTCCTGAGAGCTGGACTGAGACCCAGCCACCTTTCTCCACCACTGGAAAAAATACAGGTTTCAGGGACGTTATAGTTAAGATTTCGAATTTAAAAAACCTTAGAAATTCACTGAAAAAACCACAGGTTTCAGGGACGTTATAGTTAGTAATTAGCATTTAAAAAAATCTTAGAAATTTCCGGAAAGATCCAAAGGTTACAGGGACTTTATAGTTTGGCTGACATTTTACTCGTACAAAACCAGAGAAATTTAGCCGTTATAGTTAGCTCAGCTAACTATAACTCATGCCCCCGCAATGCGCTGCTGATGATGTTGCATATTACATCACTCATGACATGGTCAATGACATCACTGATGGCATCTCAAATGACATCACTCATGACATCACTCATGACAACATCCACATAATCTCTGATGCACCTACTCACACCCTATTATAACCTTTCATACACTCACTTCAAAAGTCAGATTACCATTCTTGAAACCATAGACACACCAATACCAGTTAGTACATACCCACACACTGATTCATAGGTCTACACACACATCCACTCACTCACCCATACAGCCACTCATACACACAGTCGCTCACCAATACAGCCACGAATACATGCACTCATACACCCATACAGACACTCACACACCGCCACTCACCCATAGAGTTACTCACACACCTAGTCACTCACCCAAAGAGTCAATCACACTGCCATTTACTCACCTATACAGTTATACACACACCACCTTGCTGATTCATACAGATACTAACACATACTTACTCTCTTATACAGTAACTGACACAAGCACACACTCATCCATACAGCCACTCTCACAATCACTCACTCTCACATACAGTCACTTATATACTCCAACACTCACATATACTGGCTTACAACTATGCAGTTACTCACACATATACCACTGAGACATCCATTCACTCAACGACAGAGCCATACGCATACTCACTCACCCATACAGTCCCTCACAGATGCAGTTATGAACCCATACAGCTAGTGAATCACCTACTCACACATCCATGCACGGAGTCACACACCCCCCACCTAGCCACTCAGGCACCCATACTGGTACACAGACAATCAATCAATAACCCATATAGACACTCGTGTAGCTACTCACCAACCCATGCAGCCAATTACACACCAACTGACAGAGTGATACAGACATTCATACATATACTCACTCACCCATACATTCACTGAGACACGTATAATCACTCACTTATACAGTCAGTCACGCACCCACTGAATAATCCATACAGACACTCATACACCCACTCATTCTTCAATACCCCTTGTCGTGTATATATATATATATATATATGTATGTATATATATATATATATATATCGTTCTTAAACTTTTTAGAAACACTCACACTCACTGTATGATGTAATCATTGATGTCATCAGTGATGTCACTGACCATGTCATGAGTGATGTAATATGTGACTTCATCAGCAGTGCATTGCGGGGTTGCAAGTTATAGTTAGCTCAGCTAACTATAACGGCTGAATTTCTCTGGTTCTGTACAAGTGAAATGTCAGCCTAACTATAACGTCCCTGTAACCTTTGTTTTTCCGTGAATTTCTAAGGTTTTTAAATGCTAATTACTAACTATAAAGTTTCTGAAAGCTGTGGTTTTTCATTATATATATATATATATATATATATATATATATATATATATATAGCCCACATTTAGAGCAAAGGAAAAAAGATTTCCCAAAATAAGAGAAGCTAGGGTGCACCAGTCCTCTAAAAGTAACCAACTCTTGTCCACTAAAGCACATGCAATTCAGGATCCAAACAAAGGCTAAAAAACTTAACAAGTTTTGCCATGAATGGCACGCACACACTAAGGCACACGCGTTTCCCCGGCCAAAGGAGGGAGCCTTCAACACTAACATAATCAAACACAGGAGAACACACATACAGACCAAAAATGCAGGAGAGAGACGTGGGCCATCTTAGAGGAGGCCCAGACCGATAATCCTATCCCACTGACAATCAGCAAGGATTCTGCACCTCCCCCATCATATGCAGGCATGGTGGTGCTCTCTCCGATGCCTGCTTTCCCCGCATCCAGGAAACACCAACCCACCAGTTGAGGGAGCTGAAGGGTCCCCTACCTAACAACAAACTGTTAGGTCCAGACATGAGAGCCTAACAAGCCCAGGCAATATCAGCACTGCCACAGTCCAGTGCAAGTTTGACCCCCCAGTACGTCGTGTTCAGCCCATCGTACCCCAGTGGTACGAAGAACACACATTTCCACCGGTGCTGGCGAGTTCACTCGAGTAACAGGGAGATTCATAACGGGTCTGGACAGTATTACAACCAGTAGGGGTTAAGACAAGGGTCCCAGTCCTCACGATCTGATGATGAGGGTGGAACTACAGGGTTTGCACAGGTAGCTGAAAAAACAACAGAAAGAGAATTTGAGGGCAAACTCCGACCAAAAAGAACAGCGCATAGCTCAGAGCAAAGGAGGCAACCTAGATGGGATTTAGAGGAAAGGAGTGAATTAAAGGGAGAGAGAGAGTTAGCTTGCACCATGGAAGCACAGCAAGAACGCAAAGCGGCACACCCGCCACTTGAGGAGGGCGGGTATAGCTACTTTTTCGATCAGGAATCCTCACTAGAATTTGCCATCCAGGGCACCTGTGGGAACCTAGGCCCCACTCTGCTGCTGATACCCTAGGGCAGGGCTTGCTGACAACACCCCAGGGGGAGGGCAGTCTAACGAGGTGGGCTGGGTGGCTCTTCATTCAGTCCTTTAAGGCAGGCATTAAGGTCTCCGTAGCCAAGTCCAATTGGGGTGGGTTCTGATGACCAAGTCAAAAGGTTCTCATTCTCGGGCATCCAGCCCGGGACCAAAGTTCCTTCATGGCTTGCAGCCTCAACAGTGCCCCCAGAAACCAAAAGCCTCCAGCCAAATGGAGGCTCCCTTTAACCGCTTAACCGCGGCGGCAATTCCGCCGCGGTGCGGCCGTTTAGCGGAGAGGGCAGGGCTGCGTCGGCCAACGGACGTTCGCAGCACAACAGAGGTAGTGCGCGCGCCCGGCCGTTGGCCGACGGGCGCACGCAACAGGTTAAGTTAAAAAGTTAAAAAACAAAGCTGTCCTCCAGTGTCAGCAGCCAGGTTTTCCCATACACTTGGATAACGAAGACCCCATAACCTCCACCGCACAAGATCCGTCAGGTTGCGAAGCACTGCATGGCACCGAGACAGTTGGGAGGGAAGGTCCACCTAAATAACCAACTGCTCCCAATCCATCAACTTCATTAGATGAAAGTCATTGAAGTTCTTGACCACAGACTCCAGATTGTCCATAAAGCAATGTTACTCCTTCCTTTCAGTCAATTTTACAAATATCCAAAACCAGTTCGCCTGGTCATGCCCCTCGAAAATAATGACAGAAGTGTGCCACCGGTTAGAAGTCCCTAGCCACGGCTAAGAGCCAGAGGTCCAAATACCCTAAAAAAGACATGGTCCGAGGGCGAGTGGGGTGGCTGAAATATGGGGGTCCGCAAAATCCATCATAGCTCCGAGCAAAAGTAGAACGCAGAATGTGCTCACCCCAGTATCAGGGTTAGAAATCAGCCCACACCAACACACCAGGCCTTACATACATCATCTTGAGCAATCCGTAAGCCCAACCTTGAACCCCACAAAATGACATAAGCAGGGGTACACAGGTTTCCGACCACTTCCATTTTTTCATAATAAATGAGATAGCAGATCACGTGAGACCTAGGGAAGTGCCCAACATACCAACAAAAAGATGCCAAACTAGCCCAAAAAGAAGTATCTAGAAAAAGGGTGTGGTAAAGACACCTGGCACCCGAGGTAGGGTCACGTGCATGGTGCACGCCACATGCCAGGGACTAGAGGGGTACACATGTGACCTTGGGGCACGTTGCAACCACCAACAGCACTCAAACATTAACACGCACCCTCATTGCACATCGTCACATGTAGGTCAAAACAAAAAAAAACACTGCCCGCACCAATAGCACCCCATGCACACATCTCGAGAGAAGGGCTGTCAACGCCCATGGAATCCTAGCACAAATTGATACCATCCTATGTTCATGAGATTACTCAGTAAAAATCTTTCACCAGCCTAACTCCCCACTGGGAATGGAGAGAGGGGAGGCCTAACAACTTATAAAATACTGAGGCGTTCCCACTTTTTAACGTAACCCATCAAAAATAAATACCCCGACTGGGACCACCTTCCGGTGCCTCACTAAAAAATTGCGTGAATGGAGTGTGGAGAGCCCAGCTTTAAAAAAAAGCACAGGAACCCCAAAGGAAAATGATTGACGGTGGCATATGCAATAATGCACTGTTTTTCTGAACTAACCAAAGAATGTAGCTCTTATGCAACAAGTCGGCAACTGAATGTCCAAGTGTACCACTTTTTCAACTGCCACATCAACACCCCAACGAGATCTACAGTGTGTGGATTGAGAACTATGAACTGTATGTTGAACTTTTAGTTTCGAACATTTAAGTCAACAGGCCTCCAGTCATCAGAGGACTACAGACACCTCCCCTGGATTCAGCCCATGACCTGCAAAGTACAATAAGTTATGTATTTTTGCACTTCTATGTACCTTCTGCTTGCTATGGGTGTTGCCGCATCCATTCATCACCAAAGAACTGCCTAGTCAAATGGAGTCCACCCCTCTCTCCCATATCACTTATAATTACACTGAAACCTGAATTATTACATATTACAAACCGACAGGACAACAGGGAAGAAGGGAGGGGGGTTGCAGCAATCATTAAGAAAGAGCTTCAATTCACTAAGATGACCTCACTAATCCTTCCCTCTGTGGAGAACTTAGTAATTCATCTGGAGTCCTCGACCTCATCCCTAACGTGTTTCCTATTATACAGACCTCTGAACTACATGCAGGAAATTCTCTCATGCCCTAGCAGAATCTATTGCTTCTCTTATCATAGATCATGCCAATGTTCTACTTATAGGAGATTTAAATTATGGGCTAATGAGGAATAAGGTGGGCAGCAAGCTGCTGATCTCACTGATGCCTTCAGTAATTTAAATCTGGAACAACAGGTAAGCCTCCCAACCCATATTAAAGGCCATATTCTGGATCAGATATGGACCACCAAATTCCCTTTGATGAATCTGAGTATAGCTACTTGTGGATGGTCAGATCATCATCTGATCTCCTTCTCCTTCTTCTTGCCTAACTCTCACAGTCCCTCAACTGGACCTGCCACTGTCTCTAGCAATTGGCTCATGTTAACCTGACTTCCTTCTGCGATGAATTAGGAAAGTCTCTACCCGCTCCAAAGGAGGACATAGAAGATTTTGAGAATGGAATCACTAGTTGGCTTACTGAGGTCAGCAATGTTTATGCCCCCCTCCTTAGAACCAGATTGATAAGACGCCATGGGGTATATTCACAAGAACGTGTGATAACTACAGCAAGAGTAGCGTAACGCAACTTTCAATATCGCAGCCTAGCGCGGGAAAATAACCCCGTGTCAACGTGGAATTCACAACAAGGCGGTAGCATGCGATAGTCTGCCCAAACCGCGGACAATGTCCGCGATATAACCACCACGATGGAGATAAAAACACAAACCACAACACCAAAAAACACGCGATGGGGCAAAGCGCGATGAGGAAATTAGCGACAAGCAGCGCCAGGCCTGCAACACACACCTGGCAGGCATCAAAAATCACCATAAAAGTAGAAAATACACCCACACACAAACTGACCAACACCCAAGCACCATGGAGGCAGCCGGAGCAGGCGCAGAGGACGAGCGCAACCCCACAAGCACCCCGGACGACCAGCCTGGGACCTCGGGGACAGGGAAGTGCAAGGACAAGAAGACCAGGAAGACCAAGTTCAGTCCGCAGGCGAACAGGATCATAGTCACGGAGGTGATGGAACACCATCAACAACTCTTCGTCACCTCCAACGTGTCATTGGGTACCAAAACTGGAATATGGCGGGACATCGTCGATAAGGTGAATGCCGTCGGAGAGCACAAGCGGACAATGGACGAGGTCAAGAGGCGATGGAATTACATCAAGCGGAAGACCAAGGAGAAACTCAGCGCCAACCAGAAGGCAGCAACGCAGGCCGGAGGTGGGGGCCCAGCGCCACAGCTGGAGCTGGATGACATGGAGGAGCTGGTGTCGACAGTCATCAGTGTGGAGACTGTGGCAGGAGTCGGGGGACCGGACACAGCTCGACAGGACACAACACAACCGCAACAGGGTGAGTGACCACCAGGTTCTGGGGGGACGGGGGGACATGGCCACAATGGCACACATGCACAAGCAAGCAGGGCACAGTGCACACCCACAATGACCCTGGGTCCTCGCCCAGACCCACAGACTGTCACAATGTACAATGCCATGCTGTCTGAATGTCAACTTGTACCATGCGGCTACATACATGTGGACACATTGTAACACACCATCTCCCCTTCACATCGCAGGGGCATCGTCAACACCTCCTACAGAGAAGTCACAGCCACTCTTCACTGATGACGAGGAGGAGGACAACACCAGCATCGACACCCAAACCATCCAAGAAATCATTGATCTCATCCGCCAGCAACCTCCAGGATCAGGGCTGCCCAGCTACATCGATGAGACCCCACCTACCACCCAAACCACCCAGCAGGAGGCACCCACAGCCCCGGCACTCTCCCAAGACGCCCAGGAACAACAAATGGCCTTCCAACGCTGTGTGCTGGAGGGCCAGAGGGAGATGGCCGAGCAGGTGCGGGTGGGGTTCGACCTCATGGCTACCAAACTGGACGCCATCCTTGGGTGTCTATGTCTGCCCCATGGTCTCCAACGAGCCCTGACCTACATCGCTGGAGTCATGACGCGGAGGGAGGAATACCTGTCCGCTCAGAGTGACCCCAGCGATGCCAGCTGTGAGCTGGCACACATGCGGAGGCTCATGGAGGACATGGTGCGGATGGAGGCGGAGAGGATGGCAGCCACCGCTGCACATCAGCGAAATGTAGCTAGGATCTACCAGGCCCTGCATGTCTTCATCATGACATTGCTGCCACAAGGCGTGGCGAAGATGAATGCTGCTGCCCCCACACCATCCACATCTCCACCCCCTGGTGTGTCAGTGCCTCCCAGTGCGGCAGGCGTATCCACTCAGGCACCTGATGTGTCACTGCCACACAGTGTGGCCGACAATCCTCCTCCGGCCCCTGATGTGCCAGTGGCACACAGTGCCGCAGCAGGTACTGCAACACCCACAGGTGGGGCAGAGCACACATCCGGGGACGAGGACGTGGATGGGATTGAGATCAGAAGGAGGTACTAGCATTCATTTCTGCCACCTTGCCTGTTTCTGCTTGGTGCCGCACATGGCCTCAAGACCTACCACTGACCCCCGATACACTCCGATGCACTCACCTTGGACAGCGACATGGACTGCCACATCCTGCATGACGACCATTGACTTTGCGGACAGTCTGCGGACTGTACCCTTTCCCTTCCGCAGTACAGGTCATCCCCGGATGTACACTGGCTGGCCCTCCACGGGCCCATATTGTGTAGTGTGCTCGGCATTGCCCTGTACTGCTCCAGCTGCATGACTGCACTGGATGTGCAAATAAACATCCAGTGACGCACTGCTGTGTAATGTCGCACGTCATTCATGTATGGATGTGTGGATGAATGTGGGGACAGTGCCTTCCCTTGCGTCAAAGATGTTCATCCTGTGGGATGCCAGTCAGAGGGTGCGACATTGCATTTTGTGTACCGGGTCCCGTGAACACTACAACAGGGACACACGCATCAGTCACTTCCTTGTCCAGACATGGACTGAACCACGCCCAGATCCCACGGGTCAATGTTGCAAGCCCTGCGCTGGTCTGGCGTACGGCAGGCCAGACCACTCCGCTTACGCCCCGAGGTGGTGGTGGTGGTGGAAAAAGTTGGAAAGAATTCTGTATTTCTGAAGAACAGAGGTTGGTGGAATTTAAACCATGTTATTCCAACCAAGTCCATTCAGGCACATGTTATGTGTGGTGGTTTGGATGAGAGTGTAAGGAAAGGTATTACTTCAGATTAAAGGAACTTCTTACAAAGAAACAGGTTTGACAAGGTAATAGATTCCGTTCAGATGAATCAAATTCATGAAGAGCGAAACAGTGGAATTGTAAAGGGACATGTTATTGTTAAATCTTGTAGGAAAAGTGTATTACCAAAGACATTTGAGGATTTTGTAATGTAGATTTATGCATTTGTTTTAATAAAGAAGAGAGATGATGTAGGTTCCGTTATGGTACATATATGATTGTATTTTTCTTATTTGTTTTACCTGTGCCTCACTGCATTGTTGCTACAGTCTGCTTCAGTTTCTTCATAAGCATTGAATGTCATAGTGGTCTGGAATAGAGAATGTGAGGCTTGTAGGACTCTAGGGGTGACACTTGCAAGGCAAACTGGGCAATGACTGCAGCGTGGTGCGGGGCTTCTTGTGGAGTAATAAACTCATCAAACACCTGGAAGCTTCATCTTCATTTATATGAACTCTACACACATACTAACCATTCAGGAATAGAGTGACAAAATAAATCAAGCATTGGTAAATGCATTAGGTTTTGCCTCTGTGATTTTTTATGAGCTGTTTTTTGTTGTGATGTGTAGCTTGCTGAGTAGTTGTACAATATAAATTACAGAAAGTCAGTTAAAGTGTCATGGCTTCTTTATGTACAAAAAGGCAATACATTATGCTGTTAATAGTGGTACAGTGCGGGTAAGTTATAGCAAAATTTTGAAAAATGAAATGAAAGAGGGAAATAATAGAATGAATTGAGGTAATAGCAATATTATGTGTTTAGAGGAGTTCTGAAAACCTTTGGGCTTGGTGCCACTGCACCTGCTTCACCATTCAAATCATGCCCCTAGTGCCTGCAAGATAACTGCATTTGTGACTGCCTGTTTAGTAGTAAAATATAGCAATATTTGGTGTTTAGAGGAGTTATGATAACTTTTGACCCCGATGCCATTGCACCTGCTGCATTATTCAAATCATGACCCTATTGCCTGTGAGGTAACTGCACTTGTGACTGCCGTTAAGTAGTCAAATATTGCAATATTTGGTGTTTAGAGGGCTTCTTTGAGAGATAATCATATCTTTAGACAAACTCTGTATAAAGGAATCCTCCAAATAGGCTAAAACACATGCAGTGAGTGTGGTGAAAAATACATTTACATACCTTTCTAATATCTTTAATAACAGATTTCATACCAGTCACTAAAATGATCAACCCCATTACACAGACAGACTAACATCTTATTAGAGATTGATCTATATCACAGAATCTTGCAAACTCATTTGCACCATTTTAGTTATTTTTTAGTAATCAGGTTGTGTGGGCTTTCCTTCCTCTTCTTGCGTTTGTTCTTTACCTGTAGCATGGACTTATTACTTGTGTTCTTCCATTGCTTACCTTTCAAGCACTACTTTTTAGGTCTCATCTGCCGACAGCGCTGACGCTGTCGCTCCAAGGGTATTGTTTGCTAAAAGGGGTTTGGAGTTCTCCCATTGTTTATTATTTATTGGCTTCGTTGTCACTCTTCTTTGCTGCCTCCTAATTGCCAGTGCATGCTGACTTCAGTTCCTCTTCTTGCGTTTGAAGCATGGACCAACTACTGATTTATTTAACTTCATTAGTGTCCTTCTGCTGACCATCCACTGCTGAAGCTGTGATTAAGGTACTCTTTTCTTGATTTGATCACCCTCCATGCTCCTGTTACTTCTTCTCCTCCGACACCCCCAAGTCGATGTCTGCATTGCTTCATCCCTCCCAGCTGCACCCTCACATTGTCTGTATTGCCTTCCCCCACATGACATAACAAATAAAAGTGCAATGATACAGCCAGTGCTGGCCATGTCATATTGTCTTTTTATTACCATCCTGTTCCCACCCATGTTTTCCGTCTTTCCCATTACCATTGCCAGTCTTGCTGTTACAAGTAAACACGACAGCCAAATCCAGTTGCAGGCAGTAATTTATTCCATGTACGAAGCAGCATAACATATATGGCAGCACACATCCTCCCACTTCTGCATCTTCTTCTCAATTGTCACTCCTGCCCGTTCCCTCGAAATCTGCCCCGTCACACCTATTATTACATGCCCTTCGTTCTAAGATAAAGCATTATAACACTTCCCCCTCTTTGTAAAAAAACAAAACAGAAATAAGAAATACAGAACAAAATATAACAATATCAATCCTAAATTATAACAGATAAATAAGCTAAAAGTGTAAAACTAAACCTATAAAATTCTAAAAAGAATTTCACATCAAAATACAGTACGATGCAACCATAAATATAATTCTCATAAGTTTTCATTTACATAGTTTTCTAACCACCTGGGTGGTTTTCTAATTCTCTTGCTACTGTACTGATATCATCCTCAGGAAGATCTGGTTGCAGTACAGCATCCTCATCAGTAGGGACATCATTAGCCCCATGCTGACCACAATCAGCATCTGAGGGATCAGAGAAAACACCTGTAATAGATCCGGAGAAATTTACATCTGAATCTGTTAAAGATTTTCAAACAAATTCAGAATCACCATTACATTCACGAACAAATTCAGAATCCTCACTACATTCTGCAACATCCACCAATGGATCCTGAATACTTTTATGAAACTCATTCCCAATTTCTTTCCATGCATCTGAGAGTCCATAAGCCACTCTATTAAGACTCCATACCTTGCTGTTACTCAGTCTGACTGAAGTTTTTAAAACTTCTATAACTTCCTCCGGCTCATAAAATTTGCTTTCACCTTTCACCATACAACCTGGTTTCTTGATACAGACTCAATCATCCATTTTAATTTCCACATCCTTGTACCTTTCTTGGAGTCATAATACAGTTTACTTTTCTCTTGACAGTCTTTAACTTTCTCACGAGCTGCTTCTACAGACCATTTTTCTATATCAGAACAAAATAACCATCCTGGATTGTACTTGGGTCTAGGATTTCTCCCTCTCATCATAACAAAAGGGGACATACCAGTAGATTAATTTGTGGTAACCCTGTATGACCAAACAGCTTTCCCAAATTAAGTCATCCAGTCACCATTACTAGCAGTGGCCAATTGAATGGCTCCCTTAATGAAATGGTCGAACCTCTCAACCATGCCATTCCCACTAGAATTGTACAATGAGGTAGCGTTGTGCCTAACTCCCACCCTCTCAAATATATATTTTCGCTTAATTAGGCACAAATTGGACACCATTGTCACTTAATATGGTGGTGGGAATTCCTTCAGACACAAAAACATGATCTAAAAATTCCAAAACTGAATCAGTGTCAGCATGGTCAACAATCTTAACTACAGGCCACCTAGTGAACAAATCAATGAGAACCAAAACGTATTTTTGAGGAGTACCAGTTGGTACCATGATATTCACAGCTACAGATTCCTAAGGGTTCTGAGGATTAGTAACCAACACATATGAGGCCTAGCAGTTATTACTGCCTGTATGCACTTGGTACACATCGTTACAAATCTTTCTACATCTCGGTCAAGGACCACAGACATGTCAATGTCTCTTGTTCGATCGTAGGATAATTTTCCTCAGAAGAAGACAAAGATCTAGGTGCATAGGCAATTATATTCTCCTTACCTGTTTTGTCAACTAGTGATAATACAACATCTAACTCCTTGCTGCTATCATCGGTAGTAATTACATAATCAGCATTAGGACCAAAACATTTCAAAGAAGGGGCTTTCGCAATGGCAGACTTGACATCACGAAATTCCTCCTCACATTGACCTTACATTCAAATTTGTTCTTATTTTTTAACAACTGCCTCATGTGGTATGCTCTTTCAGTGAATCTCGGAACAAACTCTGCACAGTATTCCACCATACCCATAAATGAATGTACATCATCTTTGCCATCGGGACAAGAAGCATCATCAATGGCTCCGATGAAAGATGGTTTTGGTCTAACATTATCTTTATCAATAACACGGCCAAGGTAAGTTACCCTATCTTCTGTAAATTTGCCTTTTGAGAATTCTACTGTTTATCCTCTAAACTCTAAGGGCCTTATTACAAGTTTTGCAGAGGAAGGACCATTGTGCCCGCGCTGGCTGTTCTACGGTGGCCCTCCGTCCTGCAAATTACAAGTTGCATCATGAGCACACATGTGCGCCGGGGCAGTTCCGTCGACACCGCCAGTGTTGTATCTACGTCGGTTCGGAGCAAGACACCAATGAGGGCCTGTGAAGCAACCTCCACCGCTCAAGACCGCCAAGCCAATTATGAGTTGCCTTTCAGCCCGGCGCAAGTGTCGCAGTCCATCCGCAGCTGCACAGGAGGCGGAAAGGGAGGGATATCAAGCAGAAACTTACTTTAACTCGTCGACGCACGACTTCTGCAGTCATGAAGGCCATCATACCTGTCATCCCTATGATTTATCTCCTGAACTATTTCCGAAGCCGACAATGGCGCAAGAGTCATCTCCGGTAAGTCACCCCACAACACAAACATCGTGCCTTGCCAACAATATGACATGTCTGCGCGGAAAACAAAGGGGAGGTGTGTCCTCCAAGTGTATCAATCTCTCAAAGGCCTGTGCTTTGCGACATGGGGGTGGTGATGTGACCCGTTCAACAACACCAGCCACCCACAGAGAACAGTAAATGGTCACAGGTGCCTTTAGTTATGGAAAGCGAAGGCATACATTCACACGTAGGACAGTGCCAAGACACAGACCTAAATGCAAACAATTTAACATACTCCATGCATCAAACCATAAAAACAGGACAATCTATCCACATGTAACCAATCTTCACCTAGGGACCCTGCGACAAATGAACTGTCATATACGTCACCCTCACTACTGTCCAACATCCCATCCCCAGGAACCCCATAAAATCTTTAACATGACACAATCCATATCCAGCACTCTTGTACAACAACCTCACGATACCACCACATTGCCCTTACAATCCCACGTCCTTCTACTCATGGGCAATACATGTCATAGTATTACAATGCCCAATTCAAGTCGAAGTGTACCCCCCCAGTGCACCAAAAGACCTGTGTCACCTAACAATGCAAGTTGTCAGTGATGTCTGCAGTAAGAGGACATCAACAATACTTACACCACCAGTCAATTTCCGCACCCATGAACACACATCCCAAACATCATACTTCCTGGTACACATAGACCGTCATGAGTCCCGCACCTCAGCATCACCACATACATCCACAATTATGCATGAAGCACACATACCTACCCTGAGTCATTTCCCACAGAAACACAAACAATAAGACCCTGCCACCATCTCCCCATCATGTTTCACACTGTCTGGGCCCAGTACTTAACCTAGAATCATTCCATATGTCGAGCAAAATCAGATAACTCACATAAAACCTGCATAGCCAAAACCTAGTCACAGACACATTCCACTACAAAACCCAAGGTCACATAATGGCACAATGTCTAACCTTTGACAAATATATCCAAGGACACAAATGAAACACTGCAGGTAGCTTAGCAATCCCAACATCGAACAAACAAAGCACACAACTGAGGACTGTGCAAAATCACAAGTTGGCAATTTCACATTAACAACATCTGCAGTCTGACTTGGCTCATTATGTATCTCATGGACAAACAATAGCTACCCACTATCCCACACATATGTAGACAATGTGTCCTGGCACCTAATGCTAATAGTCACATCTCCCAGAACCACAGGTTGTAGCTGATTTATACTCACATTCAAGTGGTAAGCATATGCACTGCATGTGTACAAACACACAGCACACATATCACAACATCACAGGGAGAAGGGCAGCCACATTTGGCAGACAACAGACAATGTATAATACTTACAAAATGATAACCTACACAATGCTACATAGCTACCAGTAGGTGTTGAGGAAAAACATTGAGTGCATGTACATTGCCCCTCTTCCATAACATCTTCCATAACAGCTGCAAAGTTCAGATCCTAGTCACTACTGAGAAAGGACGACCTATTCCCAGCTCCAAACTACAACATTTTAGTAATATGAAATGAAGGAAAGCACATCATCATGAGCAATGAATCCACCAAGGTGTAATTTGTGGTCAAACTTTATCAATAAACAGAACAGAAATCAAATGAATGACAGAGGCAAGTCCAATGCTGATTTGGGATCCATCACTGTGCAGTACTGCACAACTTGCCAAAACATACTGCCAGTGAAATCTCCCCAGGTAGGGGCATCATGTGGGCATTCCAGGCACCTCTTAAATTTAAATTAGGGTAAAGTGGTAAACAGGATCTAAAGTGGAAAGAGGAGTAGTGTCTGAGGCAGAGGGAAACACATTGGGACTATAAGACAATCCAACTTATCTTTGGGGAGGGGGAATAATAAGGGGTGGGCTTTTGGAGGTAGAGGTAGTCTGTGGCCTGCATGCCAAGTTTCCTGCGGTTTGGTGACAATGTGGTGCTTGTGGATGATGGTGTCTGTGTTTAACTGGGACAGGAATGGGTAACGGACCTGAGAGCTGGAAGAGTCTGGTTGAGGGGTGGAAAGATGGGTTGGAGGGAAGGATTCCATCACTGAGGAGGCCATTGCCTGAAAAGATCTCTGTAGAGCAGACGTGCTACTGTGGATGCCCTCCAGTAACTCCAGCGTCTGTGTCATAATGTTGGACTGATCCTGGAGTACATTCAGCTGTGCAGTGTGTCCAACAGAGATCTGTCTCAACAGTGACACAGCCTCCTCACTCAGAGTATCTGTGGGCACTGGGGCTGGGGAAGAGGTGCCTGGGGCAAAGGAAATGTCACGCCCTTTGCGGGAATGAATGCGGACAACTTTGAGGGCAACAGCAGGGACGGTGGAGATGGGACAGGTGGTGGTGAACAAGGGTGTTTGTGACACAGTTTCTGTGGGGTCCACAACCACTACAGGGCTGACTCTGCCGAGGATGATGATGACTACTCGGTACCCTCCGGGGCATACCCCTCACCCTCTGACGCTGTGACTCAACTGCCGTCGTCGCCTGACCGGAGCCACTCTGTCCAGCTGCCTCCACCACGTCGTCCACACGCTCTCCTCTGCCTGGCTCTGTAGATGCTGGAAAAAACAGGGAAGCAGGTGTGACACATATGTACATAACCATCACAAAACATTTGCACAACAGTGACATCACAGTGGCATTCAGTACTGGATCACCAACGACCACTAACACCTGCATGGCCACTAATGATTTCATGTCACACGATCTGCTCACAGAAAGTATCTCAAGCAAAAGACCACTACCACTACAATGGACCTGCACATAGCACATCGGTCTTGTATGCAACATCCTCAACACAGTACAGCCCTGATACACTCTAGAGAGATATCAAATCCCTAAATTGTGCCATTACCTGAGAAAGTGGCACACCTGTCGCCAGCAATGAAGGGAAACAACTCACATATATCCAGTGCCAAAATAACAAGTAGTACACAACCTTGTATGGAGACATACTAACACATTACCAGACTCCATCAGTCCAAAATATGTCAGTTACCTATGTCATGTGTGTTCTATGTCAACACTGGAATACATTAGTCAACCTAGCCATAAAATGTCACATCCCACACATAGATGATCAGAATGTGGAGCTAAAGTGTGACTACGCAGAGAGATACATACATAGGACATAAGTCAGAATGCTGAACTTACACATTACACACAGTATGTGTGTGGACTATAGGACTCAAAATCTCTATGATAACACAATGTACTACACATACCTGCCACAACTGGACCAGGTGACACAATCTACTCGCTAACAAATGTACAGTCCAATGTACATTGAACTGTCAAAAGTCAAATAAGGAGCAACATCAACTCAGACCCACACAGAACAACAGGTGTCCAAAAATCCATGTGTCGAAAGCACATATACAGACTAGACCATACAGACCAATCCTCATCAGAACAAGGCCAAAGTTGGAAAAGTAAGGACTAAACGACCCATATTCAAGTTCCATATGTGTGATCATTCCACACGAATGCCACACATATCTTTTGTAGGAAATACAGGAACTATTACTTGTGAACTGCCATAAGTGGGTTTTCTGACATTTCAAAGATCGCACATTATTTCCAATATGGACCATCCAAAAATCACGTGACACCTTGAATTGTCTGTGTGTTAATGTCCTCTTAGAATGGATATCTTCACCAGATATGAGTGACCCAGTAGAATATGTCCAAATTTACCCATTCAGCCATTTCATGACACACCTGCCTCCAGTGTGGAGTATACCATCTCCCCTCCTGAAGGAAGCACTTTTATGGAAAGGGAGTAACATGTCTGTGATCTTTGTGTCGACTGACTGCAACACTCATCCTCTCCTTGCTGCCGTTGGGCCCTCAACTGCCCATCGAGGTCAGGATAGGCCACCGCCAGGGCATGGGCCATTAGAGAAGTCAAGGGCTGTTAAACGCCCATCTGCTGGGGGATGACCTTCCTAGCTGGTACTCTGCGATGTTGCAGCATCTACGTCTGAGTTCCTCCTACCTCTTCTGACAGTGGACTCTGCGCCTCATATAAACTCCTAGGGCCCGCACTTTCCGGGCAATGCCTTTCCATTATGCCTGCATCTGTTGGGTGTTGACCTGTATATAAGTCCAATAATAACCTAGTTAATGTCGGTCAGTAAGTTGACATGAACAAAGCTAGCCACATAATTATTAATTTATGACACATAGCACACATTTCAGAAACATGCATGAACACACAGTCCTGGAACACATACATCAACAAACATACATGTCCATGGTCAGCATTGCTTGATGTGTGTAACAGAGGCACATATAGCCACATCACCAACACATGATGGAGCATGCTTTTTTGCCATGTCTGGACGCACCCTGTGTCCATCTGGAATAACATCACACAGCCAATGCCACATCCTGCATGACTGTTCAACAAACAAAAATGTTAAACTCCAACTGGAAGTCGGCTTGTGTTACATAGTCATCTGACAAATTTGTGAGAAAAGGACATGTTACAATGGATCAGAGATTTTAACACATGTGTAACGTGATGTAAGGGTTATGCATAGCAAACACCTGAGAATACCACATGACATCTCCGTCGCATGGAAGACCCAAAAAATACTCCGATATGGCCATATAATGCATACGTATGAAGCTACATGACAAATAGACAATTGTGTTTGGACACACATGGCCTGGTCGAAGGTATTTTAAAGTGGTACTACATGTAAAAGTCCATGGTTAGGGCCAGACACTTGTCTACATACAAAATACCTGACATGAATGCTAAAAATGGGGCGGTTGCCATGGTGACGGGGTCTGTTTGAGGTACGCCAGACGATTAGCGTAACACAAGATAAAAAAAAATGAAGAGTGACATGGCTGACAGGAAATATCAAGTGATCATGCCTAGGGTCACTTTGAAGATCTGGGTTCACTCTCAGCATCCCTTTTCGCTAGCACACAGTCTACCATTCACATCACATAGTTTAATATTAAGCAGTATGTACGCAGGCTGTTGACATGGACAAACGACCCACTAAAGGCTGCTATTGCTCATTGAGTTCCAATGATGCAAACAGTGACATGTATGTGTACATGTACATATAGTAATGATCACTGCTCTCAAAAGCAACAACATTACTTAGGGACATATTAAGAAACGCAAAATTTTCAGTACATCACATGACATCTCCATGACATGCAGGAACACCTCTTGAAGTAAGTGCGCAGGTACCTCTTCAGCCAAGCTAACACTTCACATCTGTAAACAATTATACACATAAGGGCCATTGACCCTGCAAAACTGTGTACACCTCAAACATGTTACGTTGGACTCTGTCCCAGAAATATGTCGCCATGCTCCATGTACAGGAAATATTTGAAGAGAGACAATACTTTCACACGCTCACTTGAATTACTTTACATACAGTAAACATGCACAAATGTCCTTTACGAGACACTGAAAGTCATACATCTTGGCAAGGGAAAATGGTAGAGTTGTCGTACACACCCTGCTCCTTTGCTCAGCCATACAGTTTTCCGTACCTGGAGAGGACCTCTTCAACCAGCTTCTCAAGTTCTTCCAGATAGAAAGCAGGGGCCCTGAACCATTTGGGACGTGCCATTAGGGCCAGCAGAGAAGCAAAACAGCAGCTAATGTTGATGAGGTTGGTCTCGCACCAGTGTCAGTTGGCAAGTGAAGAGGCCATCTCACTGCCACCTTCATATACACCACATACCCAAAGTAAGTCATACACGCACCCCGGCATTGGCGTGCGATTTTCAAAACATCCAATCACATTCAAAGGAAGAGCAATCTGCTGCCAACACCGCCTGCCGCGCGTTGAGCAGACACTTGCAACAATTAAAAGTAGAAAGTAACGATGTGCGAGCCAGCACATGCGCACCCTCAACGGTCGTCACCAGAGTGTGTAGCAAAACAACCATACAAACTAACTGACCACAAGTATTGTATAAAAAAGAGCACTTATGCTCACAAATTTATATTTGAAAATGTTTAGCCACAGACTGATCTCCCCTATATTGCCTCCTATATGTCCACATCAGCTCCACAGCAATGTGTATCACCTTCTTTACGGCAGTTATTTCCCTGCTAAGCTACTTATGTGTGAAGGTGTACCCTTCTATGAATCTCCATCTCACCAACATGGAACACGCTAAGGTGCACTTAGGTGGAGTTCGAATAGGCAATACATCCACTGCAATGGTGACATTCTTCACCAATTTCATTGTACTTGAGCATCTTGACTCTGCTGGTATGTAACTGTACAAAATGGACAGATTGTTTGTGTGGCAATGATGTCACTACATGGTCTTGCAGCCATCACAGGACGTATGAAATGGTTTCTGCGTAAATGCACACATTAGTGTCCAAACAGTATTAGACTTCCTTAGTTTCATATTCTGATTGTATCTTCATGTATATGATGTATATGTGCATTGAGACATACCATGACACCTATGGTTTAGCAAGCTAGTTAGTCATGTAAGTCTCTGAAGCATATGTACTCTCAATGGCTGTGAGTGAAGATTACACTGTGTGCACACAATATGGACTCCATGCACTCAGTACTCATGTCGTGTTGTCACTCAGTACACAGACGGGACACATCTGTACTGCATTTTCTGACATGCAAACAAAAATGAGTGTAGACATTGGCACATGTTTTGCAAATATATCAGGAAATGACTACGTAGATATGGATGTGAGTTCTGGCAAAGTTACATCATACATCTATGTACAGCATCATACGTGTTGTCTGTGACCGTCAAGCCACCAAACATTACAAAAAGTGTCATGTAATGTTTGATGATGGCATCTCATATCTCCAACAATGCCATCACAGACATACATCTTATTTTCACAGTGTGTAGTTGTCTGAACATTTCATGTACCATATCTAGTAAACTTAACATGCCCCTTTAGATTTTGCCTACATCTGTTGATCACAAAGCACTCATGTGTTTCTCAGATTAGTCCCGAAGGATGATTATTTGTTGTCATCACATGTGCACAGAAGATCACTGATACAACATCGACTCTCATACCATCGAACTACAGAATTATCGAGTCAATAATATCGTAAACAAAAATATCGACACACAATACACAAAATAAAAAGGACACTAACATTGATTAAAAAATATCGTTTAAATAAATCTCGATGACAAAAATATTGACGACAAAAATATAGAACAAAAAAATATCAATAACATTAAAATAAAATGAAACACATCAAATACATTGATACAAACAATTTCGACAACAAAAACATCGATAAAATACGTATAAACTATATCAAAAATAACATTTAAACATAAAAAAATACTATTTACGATAATAGAATAAAATAACATATACCAAATATTTAAAAAAATAATAAAAATAATTACGAAATAATCACATTAATTTAAACACAAATTAAAAATACAAAAACAAATGAATAAACAAATAGAACATACAAAATATATCAAAAATAAAAAAAACAATCATAAATATATATAATATATACAAAAAACACATACATCCACATATAAAATTAAATACCAATAATAAACAAAATAAAAACATACAATAAATAAACATAATAAACATTAAATAAATCACAAGATAACAGCTAAAACATTAAAAAAAGCTATCGCAACCAATAAATTTAAAACACACAAACACAAACCAATAGAAAACTCTAATTAAACAAACACTATAAAAACAATTAAATAATTAACATGAAATTTACCGTATAATGGACAACCATGGAAGAAAAGCGAACAATTGAGAGAGAGAAGACAAAATGAAAAACAACGACACCAAAATCTATTCCAAACATTCCGCAATAAAGGTAAGCACAAAACTTTGTAACTAATTAAATAAAAAAGCTTGTAAAATATTATAACATATTTTCCTTTACATATAACAAATTCAACCTCACTAAAATTGCATCTAGAAAATTCAACACAAAGATTTACATACAAAACAACAATAAAATATAACACAAAGTAAGTATATGACTTCACTAATAATTAACGTAAATTATATAAAAGTACTAAACTTAATAAAATAGCAAAACATAGCTAACAAATGTGTTTTATTTTTAACAGCTTCTACAAAAATCGACAAAACCACAGCATCTACAAAGGACACTGCATCAACTAAAAAGAGTAAGTATATTTATTTAATTACAAGTAAATAAATATAGACACTAAGGGGCCGATTCCGATCTCGGCCGGTAGGGCTCCGAATCGGACTCGGCATTACCGGATCCGATTCGGAGCCCTGTTTCCCGACCGAGTCGGACGTGCGTCCGGGCGAGCGAGTATGATGCGAGCGTACGCGAAATCAGCGACCGACTCGTTCGCGGGACCCAACCGCTCCGACCGACTCGCATGGACATGACTCGCACCGCGCAATGGAGACGTTCCCCGGCCGGGTAAGTACGATGCGCGCCGCGAGCAGTCCGACCGACTCGCGCCGTCCGGCTCAAAAGAGCAGTCGGAGCCGCACTTTGGGGGTCCGTGTTGGAGCCCCCTGTACGCCTAGCCGCGCGAGTCGCACACAGGGGGGACCCATGGGTCCCCCTACCTGTGCATGTACGGCGCGACCCGCTTCAACGCGTACCCGCTGTGGGGGGCGCCCTTGTTCGCCTCGCACCCATTGAGTCAATGGGAGCCCGCGTACGCGTTGTACGACCGGCTCCCATTGACTTCAATGGGAGTCCGACCGAATCGAGTCCGATAGCATGCGAACGCATCGTACGAGTTCGGTCGGACTGCTAGGGTCCGATTCGGTCGGAAATCTCTCCGGGTCCGGCTTGGTCAGAGAGATTTCCGGCCTGAATCGGAATCGGCCCCTAAATAATATAAGTAATCAAATTAACTAAAATTACAATGTAATATTTTATTTTTCACAGATTATACTTCACAACAACTCCACCCAAAAACCCCAAAACAAACATTACGTTACAAAAAAAAAGAAAAATCAAGATAAGAGAAAAATATAATACACAGTAAGTATATAAAATAACCAACAAATAGACCTAACTATTAAAAAATGATAAATATATTAAAAAACTATTTATTACTAACAAATACTTTTCTCTTAACAGCCACTACAAAATTCAACAAAAACAACATCAAGGAAAGAAACTTCACCAACTGCATTCAGTAAGTATTTTTTTTTCCCTTCAATTAAATATATAGGGACCGATTCCGATCTCGGCCGGTAGGGCTCCGAATCGGATTCGGCTTTACCGGATCCGATTCGGAGCCCTGTTTCCCGACCGATTCGTACGCGCGTCCGGGCGAGCGAGTACGATGCGAAATCACCGACCGACTCGTCCGGGCGTCCCGACCGCTCCGACCGACTCGTCCCCGGGTCTAACCGCACCGACCGACTCGCTCGGACTCGACTCGCACCGCGCAATTGAGACGTTCCCCGGCCGGGTAAGTACGATGCGCACCACGAGCAGTCCGACCGAGCCGCGCACTCCGGCTCGAAAGAGCAGTCGGAGCCGTACTTTGGGGGTCCGTGTCGGACACCCCTGTACGCGTAGCCGTGCGAGGCGCACACAGGGGGGACCCATGGGTCCCCCCTACCTGTGCGTTTACGGTGCGAGTCGCTGCGAGGCGTACCCGCTGTAGGGGGCGCCCTTGTACGCCTCGCACCCATTGAGTCAATGGGAGCCCGCGTACGCGTTGTACGACCGGCTCCCATTGACTTCAATGGGAGTCCGACCGAATCGAGTCCGATAGCCTACGAACGCATCGTACTCGTTCGGTCGGACTGCTAGGGTCCGATTCGGTCGGAAATCTCTCCGGGTCGGTCGGAGAGATTTCCGGCCCGAATCGGAATTGGCCCCATAGACTAAAAAAGCGAAATAAACAAATATACTAAAATTATAACCTTTTATTTTATATTTCACAAATTACACTTCAATAAAAGTCCACCTTAAAACAACAAAGCAAGAATTGACTTAGAAAACAGAGACAGAAGCAACATTACAGAAAAATATTAAATTAAGTTAGTATATACATTAACCAACAAAAACAAGAAACTAATTCACAAAATTAAAATAAATTAAAAAGCAAATATAACTAACAAATATTTTTCTCTTGCCAGCTTCAACAAACTACAACCTCATTGAAAAAAACATCAACGAAAAATAGTAAGTATTTTTTTCTTTCAACTAAATAAGAATAGAAACTAAATAAATAAAATGACACAACAAAATGTAACACTTTAATAACAATAACATTTTACTTTTAAACTAACAGAAAAAAACAAGTGGATAAACATCAACAATAGAAAAGAAATTCATCAAGAAAATAAAATCAAAATACATGTAAGTTTTTTTCTGACATACAAATGATACAAAATGTTTACTGTTCAAAATTGTATAATTAATAAATATATATATATATATATATTCACAGATTAACTAAAAAATGGCAGAGGAGCAAAATTCATTACTTCACAAAAGGGAAACTACTTCTCTGCTACATGGCTACAGCCATACCCAAGAGAAAATGAGTGGAAACAAAACACATTGTAAATGCAGTAAATATTACTCTAACTCTTGTTATGGGAGAGCCACCACGATAGAAGCCAATGTAGTAAATGTCAAAAAACATAACCATCCCCCCAATGTAAGTGAAATTAGAGATGCTCTCGAAACAATCAGAGAAGCAAGTACCAGCTCACAACAAACAAGTACACAAATACTTAAAAACGTGTTAACTAGAGTACCTGAGCATGTCAGGGACAACTACCATCTATCCCCACTCTGAAGAGATTAATTTCCCGAACTAAAAGAGCTAGAGCTCAAACACCACCCACCCCTCAAACGTTTGCTGAAATACAAATATTACCTGAATATAACATCACTCACAAAGATGAAAAATTCCTTTTCCATGACAATAAAAGTCATGAAAAACGAATTTCTCATCTTTGCATCAAATACCAACTTACAAAAACTTAAAAACTGCGAGACATGGATGATGAATGGCACATTCAAAGTTTGCCACAAGCCTTTTTATCAATTATATACAATCCACAGTGAATATGAAAATACTAACATACCATTCATATACGCACTACTCCCTAATAAACAAAACACCACATACATAGAGCTCCTCACAATATTAAAACAATACACCGACAACTACTTCCCACAAAAAATCATCATTGATTTTGAACAATCAATGATTCAATCAATTTTAAAAATATACCCCCACACTGCAATACAAGGTTTATACTACCACATTAATCAAAGTATCTGGAGGCACCAACAAAAATCTACCTTAAGTATAGATTACGCCACCAATAGCAACTTTGCCTACAAAATAAAAAAATTATTAGCCCTAGCCTATGTACCAACAACTAAAGCAGCAAACCATTATAACCTACTTCTTGAAAGCCCTTTCTATTAGGCAAATGAAACTAAACTAACTCCCTTCCTAGAATACTTTGAAGATACTTGGGTGGGAAGGCTACATAGGTCAGGACACCGTAGACAACCCAAATTTCAAATACCTTGGTGGAACGTATATGACAGTACTCTAGCTCAAAAAGCAAAAACAAACAATGCAGTGGAAGGATGGCACAATGCCTTCCAAGCCACAATAGGAAGAGGACAACCAACCCTACATAAACTTATAGAAGCTATCAAAAAAGAACAAAGCTACCAAGAGCTAAGGCTAGAGCAATCCCAAACTAAGGGCAACATTACGATGGCGGGCGGACAAAGTCCACCCGCCACCGCAGCGGTATGCGGGACCGTCCGCAAGGGGTGCGGCGGTCCCGCACTTGCTATTAGGATGCCACTGCCACCGTGGCGGTGGCAAGCCCTATTCACAGCATTGTGGCGGGCGGTGCTCACCGCACCGCCCGCCACAATGCTGTGAATGCACGTTGTGCATGTGCATGCACAACGTGACAGGCACCGCGCGGTGCCTGCCACCTTGTGCATACATATGCAGGGAGGTACCATCGGTACCCCCCATGTGCACCCCCCACCCCCTCAACACTGTTACAAAGACCATATGCCTTTCCATGGCGGCGTAATATGGATGGCGGTGTCTTGGAGACACGCCACCATATTATCCTTGTTTTCCGCCGGTCGACGAGTCGACCGGAGGAAAAGCGGCGGACGGTCTTTCCGTCCGCCGCAGACCCCCCAGCCATCATAATATGGCGGGGGTCTTTGCTGTCTGGATGGCGGGCGGATCGCCCCCGCCGGGCCGGTGGAGACTACCGCCGGCCCGGCGGGGGCGATCCGCCCGCCTTCATAATCACCCCCTAAAATAGGCCCTAATCAAACTAAAACGATGTATGCATATCTACAACACAAAATTAGACTATTTACAAACACCAAAGGTCTAGAATACTTAGACATGATAGCTAAATCTATACTGTAAAAAAAAAACAATACTAAACACCATAAACATTTAAAATTTACAAACATTTAAACATAATTCAACTCTTTTTAAATTAATAATTATAACTATGTCATATAAAATTTTAAAAATAACACAAATAAATATGACATAATATAATTATTAAAATAAAACAAATACAAGCAAATCAATGTAATAAAAAACATTTCCCACCCATAATAATAAAAAACTCCTATGTTGTGCGTGCAAGACGTACAACGTAGGGCTTTTTCATAGAAGAAGGACGGCAAGGAGAGCGGCCAGGCATAGGAGGAGGCAACCACGCAGGTAAGTGCCTTTTTTTATTTTTAATTAATTTGGGAGGGTGGAGGGGCTGGCTAACTCTGCTCCACAAACTCCGAGTTCGAAACGGAGCGCAGAGTAGGCAAAACTCCACAAACTCCGCTGGTGGAGCGGAGTTACCTGCCCGGGGTTAAATAAAACATAATAAATTACTATTCAAACTCCAAAACTAACAAAATTCAGGGAAAGTGCTGGATAATAAACCAAATTAAATTACTATTCCAACTCCAAAACAAAATAAACTCAGGGAAAGCGCTGGTTAATAAAATATAATAAATTACTATTCCAACTCCAAAACTAAATAAACTCAGAAAAAGTGCTGGATAATAAAACTAAGGGCGGGTGGAGCTGGTGTAGTGCCTCTACGCGGAGTTCCACGTGTAACTCAGTGGCACTCCGCACTGCTCACTTCCCCCTCCCAAATTAATTAAAAATTAAAAAAGAAGGCACTTTCCTGCGTGGCTGCCTCCTCCTCTGCCTGGCTGCTCTCCTTCCTGCTCCTCGCCGTCCTTTTTCTATGAAAAAACTCCTATGTTGTGCGTGCAAGACGTACAATGTAGGGCCAGGCAGAGGAGGAGGCAGCCACGCAGGTAAGTGCCTTTTTTTATTTTTTATTAATTTGGGAGGGTGGAGGGGCTGGCTAACTCCGCTCCGCCACGGAGTCAGAGTTTTGCCTAAACTCCGCGTTCGCAATGGAGCGCAGAGTAGGAAAAACTCCGCTGGTGGAGAGGAGTTACCCGCCCGGGGTTAAATAAAACATAATAAATTACTATTTAAGCTCCAAAACTAACAAAACTCAGGGAAAGTGCTGGATAATAAACCAAATTAAATTACTATTCTACCTCCAAAACAAAATAAACTCAGGGAAACTGCTGGATAATAATACATAATAAATTACTACTCCAACTCCAAAACAAACTAAGCTCAGGGAAAGTGCTGAATAATAAACCAAATTAAATTACTATTCCAACTTCAAAACAAAATAAACTCAAGGAAAGTGCTGGATAAAAAACCTAATTAAACTACTATTCTAACTCCAAAACAAAATAAACTCAGGGAAAGTGCTGGATAATAAACTAAATTAAATTACTATTCCAACTCCAAAACAAAATAAACTCAGGGAAAGTGCTAGATAACAAACTAAATTGAATTACTATTCCAACTCCAAAACAACTAAACTCAAAAAAATTGCTGGATAATAAAATATAATAAATTACTATTACAACTCCAAATGTATAATCAATAAAACAAAACTTTTTACCAAAATTATCTTTATAATAAAATTTTAAATTAATACAGTAATAATATTTTTCTACAAATTAATTATTTTAATGAAATTACAAAAAATATACTCAAGCATAAATATAACCTCAATTTTTTTTATTTTAAAATTTACATTTGTAAAAAAATGTTAACAAATTTTCAAATTGTACTTTTAAAAACAATTTATTTTTAAACAACATTAAAAAACTATTTCCTAACCTTATCCCCTATAAAAGCAACATCACACTACTAAATTCTTTCAAAGAATTCAAAAAATATAAAAAACTTACAAACAATATTTTTAAATTACTCCACATTCTTATCCCCTACAAATCCAACATCACACAACTAAATATTTCAATTATTTTGTACTTTTGCTTATAAAAATTAAATTTGTATTTTTAAATTACTCCCCACCCTTATCTTCTACAAACCCAATATCCCGTTCCTAAAACTTTAAAAACAATTGTAAAAAATTAATTTTATGCCAAATTTTTTAAATTACTCCCCACCCTCATCCCCTATAAACCCAACATCCTGCTCCTAAAACGTAATAAAAAAATAGGAAACAAACATTTTAACATTTTTTTATTTATAAAACATATAGGGCCATATGTACGAACACATTTTCCCATAGACACAGAATGGGTAAATCCCTTTGATACATCTGGCCCATAATAACTAATACTAAATTAATAATAATAAAACACCAACATTAAACAAAAAAAATCTATATAATTTACAATATTTTTGACATCGAAATTTACAAAATCGATATTTCCGCATTACAAAAAAATCGATATTTTTAATAACGAAAAAACATACCTTGATATTTTACACCATCCATATTCTTGACTTGATATTAATGCAATTCGATATATCCACATCGATATTCTGTCTCTGCACTGTGCACAGATAAATAGCAAATAATTTCATTCAAGAAAGTAATTAGAGAGGAAGAGATGGCAGGAGTCAAGCGTACATGCAAATGTAGCTTTAATAAAAGGACTAAACAACTATGTACAATGAACAATGCATGAGGTCATATCAACTTGGCTTAACATATGTATGTTTGACATCTGTGCCTACACCATTGCCTACAGTTAGCAGCAACATCCTACTCCACCTTGGGAGGGGCAACATATGACCAACCAGTCACCAGAAAACACACATGGAAGGGACATACTACTCTGCAGAAGAGGGGGTCTGAGGTGTTGCAGGCAGAGGGTTGGACTTAGCCCTTGAAGGTTGTTTCCCTTTTTGGGCTGTAGCCTTCCTCTTCCTCCTCCTCCTTTTGGGGACAACTTTGCTACAGCTGGGTCTGGCCATGGTGGCATACGGAATGGGGAGGGTAAAAGCAGATTTGGGTTGCGGAATGGATTGGAGGTTTAGTACAGGGCAAAGTCCAAAACACATGAGGAACTGGGCCTAGGCAGAGCCTCCAGATGAAACAAATTTTGGATCAGATTGGGAGGTAGAGGGAATGGATTGAACCGTAGTGTTGTCATGTGTTGTGTGTTGGTGTGGTGGAGTAGGGGACTGTCGGAGGGGATGGCTGGCTGTGTGTAGGTGTGATGGGTTGGGTGACTGTGGGTCAGAATGGCTGGCTGTGTGTAGGTGTGGTGGGTTGGGTGACGGTGGGCAGGGATGGCTGTTGTGTGCTACATCTGTCTGTCTGGGAGCATGCATGGATGTGTGTAATGTGAGTATGGACAGGTACAGGAAGGGAATGTAGACTGGGGATGTGGCAGATGAATGATGTGGGTTTGGAAAGCTGGAATGGGGTAAATGCCACTGTTGTTGAGGTAGCCAGAGCCTGAAAGAATCCCTGTAGGGCACACATACCACTTTGAATGCCACCCAGGTAGGCTGCCATCTGAGCACATTGGCTACCCAGTCCCTGGATGGTATTCATAAATGCAGTCTGCCCGAAAGAGATCTGTTTCAGGGGGTCAATGGCCTCCTCACCAAGGGCAGCTGGGGGCATAGGGGAAGAGGTGCCTGGAGTTGTAGAGATGGCTCCCCTCTTAGAGGAACGGACCTGGGAAACTGGTTGTGGAGCATCAGGGAGGGCGGAGATGAAATAGGGAGTGGCAGACAAAGGTGTATCTGCATAAGGGTGCATAGTAGCTGCTACCACCAGGGAGTGGCCACTCGAGTCCAACTCAACAGATGTAGTAGTGTCTCTGTCCTCCGTGGCACTCCCCTCGCCTCCTGGCCACTGGGTCCATCAGTGTCTGAATCCATATTAGATGAACTTGTGCCAGCTGCATCACCAGGATCCTGGGCCCTGTCTCCTTCGCTTGCCTGGGTGGTTGCTGAAATAACAAGTTAACAAGTTAACTAGCTATTAGGAAGACATTATGACACACATGTGTTTCTAAATTGTAGACACTGCACAAGACTGCAAGCATGTTAAAAAGTCATGACGCCTTACATGTACATGATAGTTCCACATCCCAAGAATATGAGTAGAACATAAATGTTCATAATATGCAGCATTACATGCCAACATGACAAAGGTAGATTTGCATCATTTTGCTTCACTTACGACCAGACATGAGGACATAACGTGTTAATCATTGTTAGATGCCAATGTCAGAGACATCTAGGGGTCGATTCCGATTCGGGCCGGAAATCTCTCCGACCGAGCCGGACCCGGAGAGATTTCCGACCGAATCGGACCCGTGCAGTCCGACCGAACGAGTACGATGCGTCCGTATGTTATCGGACACGAGTCGGTCGGACTCCCATAGAAGTCAATGGGAGCCGGTCGTACAACGCGTACGCGGGCTCCCATTGCCTCAATGGGTGCGAGGCGGACAAGGCGCCCCCTACAGCGAGTACGCCGCGAGCGCCCGCGGCGTACACGCACAGGTAGGGGGACCCTTGGGTCCCCCTGTGTGCGCCTCGCACGGGTGCGCGTACAGGGGGTCCGACACGGACCCCCAAAGTGCGGCTCCGACAGCGAGTTCGAGTCGGACGGCGCGAGTCGGTCGGAGCGGTCGAGGTGCGCATCGTGACTTACCCGGCCGGAAACGTCTCCATTGCGCGGTGCGAATCGGGTCCGAGCGAGTCGGTCGGAGCGGTTCGAGTCCGAGCGAGTCGGTCGGAGTTGTCGGGACGCCCGGACGAGTCGGTCGGCGAGTCGCATCGTACTCGCTCGGCCGGACCCGCGTACGGTTCGGTCGGGAAACAGGCTTTCGCATGGCTTTTTTCCCGACCGAATGGTATTGGGTCCGCCTCCGACCGAGATCGGAATCGGCCCCTTAGTAATGCCATCATGTCTTGGTGAGTCATTTGTCGAATACGTACGTACTTCATGTTTTTAACGTGAGCTCCATCATTCAAAGTTAAAATGACATATATTGTGTCATTTCACTCACTTTTTCACATACCTGTTCACTATGATCTAAATTTCAACTACAATATTTCCCGAATCATACACTTACAACAGCGAGTCATTAAGCCACAAGACCTACACATGATACTGCACATAACGGACATTTATCTAGTGCATTATGTGTAATGATGTAGGTTATTTGTAACCTGGATTCATCGGAAATGCTGAGGAATGTGTAGTAATACACAAGATTGTGCTAATGGACACCTCATGACATGGATCAACTGACACCCCAGTACAATGCTTGTGTAGTCCTTGACATGTGTACACATAAGTGATGCAACAAGGACACAATGTTCATCAGAGGATTTCAGGTGATGTTTCAACACTGTTCACATGTATTGTCTTTCTCATGTCTCATACATGGGTCATGGCATATGACCAGTATGGTACGTTACATTTGAGAGTGTACTTTCATACCTCTGACCATGTGTAAGTCCTGATCAACATCATCATCATTGGAATTATATTCGATACAGTGTCTTCCTCTGTGTAGGTAAGACTGTAGAGTAAACCCTGAGATTGGATGTGGCCTACCATGTCAATCCACATTATACACCCTTGTGCTTTCAATGAATCAGAATCGTAAAATGAGGTGAAGATTCAAACATGAAAATGCTCAGTGACACTTGTGGCCATGCTGACAGACATATATTTAGTTGTCTTATTTCCCAAGCAGACAAACCCTTGTTAAGCATCCACACTCTGTTTGTGAATGACATCACCTGTGACGTAACTAAGGTCTCATGTTGTATGTTGTTTTTGAAGTACATTACTCACCCCCTCCTTGAGGCTGTTGAGCTCTCAACAGCCCATGTAGCTCCAGATCGGCCGCCGCCAGGATACGGTCCATCATGGAATTCATGACCCCGGGTGCGCCTCTACAACTTGGGGAGAACCGTCCAAGCTGGAGCTGGGCGATGTTGTAGCAACTCCGTCATAGGTCCTCCTACCTTTTCTTACAATGGATGCTGCGACAGGGATGGACTCCTAAGGACCGCACTTTCCGGGAAGTGGCTATCCAGTGATGTTGCTTGGAATGGGCGTTGAGCTGCATTGATACAACAGAGGGAGACAATGAATGGTCTGCTGTGACTTCGTATGACAATGTCACATACATGTGTAGGCAGTGTTCGGACCTGTACCTGCGAAACATTTGTGACTAATGATATCATATGATATTGGTTAGGTCCATACACAGACACATAGAGATGTCTTTTGACATTGACACAACAACATTTTGGTTAACTGGATGATTGGCCACTAGTTAGCCTCATGCGTGACAACTTTGTGCACTGTGACAAATGCATTCTGAAGATCATGCATGGTCCTGAGTCTGAATTTTTAGGGAGTAAGACACATTGTAGTCTGAAGTGAATCGAAGCAGCACAGTCAATACTCATCCATCACATACCTCACCTTGCCAGAGATGGCAAGATATGAAATGTGGATATGCGTTGATCATAGCACACTACATGACACTTATAAATCACCAAACATGTATAGTCTGCAAGATTTTATTAGATCTCAGTGCGGCGTTTGACACTATCTCCCATAAGCTTCTTATCCAAAGACTAGAGGCGTGTGGCATAAGGCGTAGGGCATTGAGTTGGTTGACATCATTTCTCTCCACACGAAGCTTCCAAGTTGCTCAACAAACCCATCTGTCTAAGAAGACTCCCTTGGCTCAAGGGGTCCCACAGGGCTCAATTCTGAGCCCCACCTTGTTTAACATTTATGTGGGGCCATTGGCCGAGTGTGTGGACAAGTATGGGGTGTCAATTGTTTCTTACGCTGATGACACACAACTAATTATGATGCTAGCACAAGACAGGGGCCAGGCAGCGACCCGGTTCTCCAAATGTTTAGAAGAGGTGGCAGACTGGATGTCTAATCACTGCCTCAAGCTGAACGGGAGCAAAACGGAGGTCATGGTAGTAGGCAGAACGCCATCCTTATGGTCACACGCGTGGTGGCCTGAAACTCTAGGCCAACTGCCTCTCCCCAAATCAGAAGTTAAAAACCTCGGTATATGGCTTGACCCCGAGCTGACTTTTGAAAGTCAGATTCGGAAGGTAGCAGGCAAATGCTATGGGAATATGAAAATTCTGAGGAAGGTCCTAGACCTACTACCACCGAAATCCCGGAAAACTATAGTACATGCGGTAATAACTTCACAACTAGATTACGGGAATGTACTTTACCTAGGTGCTACTAAAAGGGGTCTTGCCAAACTACAAAGAGTACAGAATGCGGCAGCACGGCTGGTACTGGGCCTGCCAAGAAGAGCGAATACGAGGAAAGCATTGATAGCCTTACATTGGCTCCCGGTAGAAAAGAGAATCGCTTTTAAGGCAATGTGCCACTGCCATCGTATTCTAGCAAAGAAAAGCCCTAGATATTTGCAACGGCTAATAACCCACTACATCCCAAGACGGAACCTAAGGTCTATGGGGATGGCACAGGTCACTGTACCGAGAATATTCAGAGCTAGAATGGGAGCGCGCTCATTTAGGTACCGTGCAGCCATAATGTGGAATGTCCTACCACTAAATCTAAGAACAGAACCATGCGAAAGCAGTTTTCGTAGACAGCTAAAAACATGGCTGTTCAGGCAAACCGGATAGACGTACAGGTTAAGGAGCTCTACACAGCATAGCAGTTTAGGTGGATGACAGCTATCTCCCCCCAGAGTATGTCTTCAGCGCGGGGACACACCAGTGGTGTAACCAGGCGCTCTACAAATGAATAAAATAAAAAATAAATAAAATAAGATTATTGAGCATCCAACATTTATCAAATCTCACCTGCTCCTCTGGAGAGCCAAAAGGTTTGGCATACAGGTTAAGCACCTCATCCACCACGATTCAGAGTTCCTCCATAGTGAAGGCAGGGGCCCTCACACCTGTCTGGCCTGGCATTGTTGCTCGCAGCTAATCTGTGTCAGAACCTATATTTCTGACCGACTCTGAAACATTTCCGACCAACCGATTACAATGGAACCGTAACCGTTCGGTCTTTCCGACTCGGTTCCGAACGGCATTCGAAGACTCCGAGTCGGTCGGAGCTGAATCGTAAAGGTCCATGGACTGTGTTTCCGACCGACGTCTTAACGATTTTGGATTCGGACAGCCTTTCTGAATTGGTCCATCTGACATGAAACAGCTGTCGGAAACTGACTTTGGGGGCCCGTAGCAGGTCCCCCTTCACCCGGAGGCCTCCGGTTTGGGCCCGTGGGGGTGCCCATGGGACCCCTCTTTACAACCATGCACAGTGTGTCAGGCACTATGGGGTGCCTGCCACAGGGTTCAAGGTTTTCCGCAACATCCCCTTTTTGCCACTGTCAGCCTGTGTTGTCGGTCGGAACACAGGCTCCCATTGAAGTCAATGGGAGTCCGACCGAATGGTGTTCGGAAACATCGTAATCGGTCGGTCGGCCTCCCCGACCCGAGTCTGAAGAATCCGATTCCGCCAAGGAGTCGGTCGGAATGTTTTCCGACTGACATCGTAATGAGGCCCTAAGTGTAACTGTACGCCACATACGCGGTCATGCGCGTATACTCGCACAATGATTGGCTTTCTGCAGTCACGTTAGCCTATGGGCTCGACCACCGCAGGAGATTGCGTCACACTCGCGGTCTCAAACCGCCGATGTTAGGGGCCTCCCTGCGACAATTTGGCAATGTAGGGTATGCGCCATCCTTGCGGGCATGTCATTGTCAAACCTTTCAATGTCATATTTTAATCAGGGACTTCTTCTGGTAAAATGACTAACTAGACCACTGCTATACCTTGTGACCATGCACCTACAAGTTATGCAATCATTGCTCACAAATGTTGCCCATCGCTAGCAGGATACATTGTACAGTATTGATGTCCAGCACTGTCAGACATTGTCTCTATATCTTGTTAGAAAATGTTGCACACACTGAAGTCATTTTAATGAGTAGTTCGCTATGTAGACATTTTGATTGATATGTTGACAGGGTATGACTTGCCTCTGTGGAACATATGTAATGTAGCCAAGTGATGTATGTATAAAAATGTGTGAATGATATGAAGCATATGTTGTTTTAATTAATGTTAATTTTTTTGGTTTGAAAACAGTATCGATGTGACACATTTGTACAACATTTCCATGCCTCATTTGCACATGTGGCTTCTGTCTCTCACCTAGGCATCCGAGGAGGAGGAGAAGACGCTTGCCCCCGGTCTATAGACTATTTCCTACAGAGCACCTGAAGCCAGACATTTCAGCAGAACTGAATAATCCTCACAATATCACGCCACTTGTCAAGGTGTTGGCGCCATTACATTTCTTTGCCACAGGGACATTCCAATTCATGATTGCCATATCAGGTGGGATGTCACAACCCAAGTTCAGTATGGTGCTTACAGAAGTCCTTCACGCTCTATTGAAGCACGTTGGGACATACATAGTTTCCACACCATGACGATTTGGCACATGTGTAGAGAGAATTTTTTGCACTTGGTCACAGCCCCAACATTATCAGATCCATAGATGGTACACATATCGGCTTGGTTCCATCACACGGCCGTGAGCAGGTGTAAAGGAACAGGAAACACTATCATCCCATCAATGTCCAAGTGGTTTGTTCTGCGGATTTGTACATCACCCTCGTCTGTGCCAAGTTCCCAGGATCTGCACATGATGCCTTCATACTACGGAACAGCAACATTCCACAGCTGATGTCACGGATCAGACCAGAGAGGGCCTGGCTTGTGGGTAGGTGTAATGTATGTTTCTTCTTCATTGTGAGGTCTATTGTACTGTGTTAAATTTTCCTGTTGACACATTGTGCACTACTATCATTGTCACCTGTAGGTGATTCAGCATGTCCAAACGTGCCATGGCTATTGACGCCGATGAGGAATCCCACAACGCCTGGGGAAGTCCACTACCAAGAGGCCCATGGCAGGACACGTCGGCCAGTGGAGGGGGCTTTTGGGCTCCTGAAAGCTAGGTTCTGATGCCTGGATAAGAGTGGTGGGGCCCTCCTCTACTCACCCGGGAAGGTATGTCAGATCACTGTGGCCTGCTGTATCCTACACAAAATTGCCCTAAGACGAGAAGTACCTCCCATTGATGATGATGATGGAGCAGGACAAGGGATCTCCACCGGGTGAGGCACGCAAAATGGCAAGTGAAGACGATGACAGTGAGGAAGATGTAGGAGAAGATGTTAGACAGTACCTTATACAAAACTACTCCTACATCGCGGCCAAGGCCTGGAATGAGCTCCCGGTCAACATCAGACGCTCCCCTACCCTGCACACCTTCAGGAAGAGCCTCAAGACCTGGCTCTATGGCTGACCCCCCCAGCGCCTTGAGACCCTTACGGGTGAGTTGCGCGCTTCACAATTCCCTGATTGATTGATTGATTGATTGATTGATTGACAATAGCAGGTATGTGTTAAAGAGTGTGGATGCAGACATTGTAGCAGTGGGGTTCCGATAAGGATGCTAACATCTAGGGGGAGATTTACTAAGCTTTTGCACTGTGTTTGCGTCACAAAAGTGATGCAAAACGACGCAAAATCTTTTTTTTGTAATTTACTTTCCAGCGCTAAACTTGTTTAGCGCTGGAAATAACGTAAAAGTAATGCGAAGCAGCGCATTGAGTTGCTTCGCATTACTTTGCGCCATGGGGGCGTACCTAGGGTGGTGCATGGGCGTTCCCGTGTAACCACCCAAGGTTTCTCACGCTAAACCCAATTTTCTAAAAACAGTAGATTGTTTTTAGCGTGAGAAAACTGCGCCCTTTTCAACTAGGCGCAAGGAAGGAGAAATGCTTTCATTTCTCCTTCCTTTTCTAACTTTGCATGCGTGCTGCTCTGTGCAGCATGCATATAAAGTGGAAAAAGCTTTCCCTCGTGCCTAGCATAGTATTTTGTACAGGAAGGGTACCCTTCCTGTACAAAACCTATGCTAGACTCATGCACACACCCTAGCGCTGCGGCGCTAAGGTGTGTGCATGGCACACGGCAGCTTTAATCAGCGCCGGCGCAAGGGAAAGGGGAGGAGAGAGCCATATCTTTGAAGATATGGCGCTCCCCTGCTCCCTCCCTGTCGCGCAATGCAGCACAGCCTCGCGGGGTGCTGCGCTGCGTTGCGCTACTTTTTTGTAAATCTACCCCAAGTGTTCAATGTTTTTGACAATGTGTGACCTGGGACAAGTGATATGGGCTGAATAGGATGATTGGTTGTGGCACATGTGTGTGACACTCCTGTAGTGACCAATGTGCAAGCGGGAAGTTTCTATTTGTTTTTTGTTCAAAATCTGTATGTAGGTTAATAGCATTGGTGTTGTGTTACAGGTGTCTACACAACTTCTTCACTAGGCCATTTCTGAGTTGTGACTTCAGTGTGAATGTGCTGCAGTTCTGATGTACGAAGTGTACATTGTGGATTCCTGTCGGAAATTGTAGTGGGGGTGGCCTGTACAGACCCACGAAGAAGACACGTTGCACACTCAATCAATGTTTTGTTCCTGACTTCTAAGGTACATTCTTTTATGATGCGTTGGTTGCACAAGCTAATGTGTATGATATGTGACATCACCATTGTGGGGATTGTGACTAAAGCAAGGAGTTCTGCTACTCTGATGTGTGCCACCGCATGCTTTGGTGCCTTTATGTAGTAACTGCTGTGTTGAGATATGGTGTTTGGGGTGAATGTGTGATGCCACAGAACTGGCCTTGGCACCCTACACCTAATGCTGTACAATTTGTGTTGATTTGAACCTGTGTAGAGAAGGATGTAGGAGATGTTTTGATTTCTAACATCTGTTTCCTAGTGACATCGAGCTCTGTTTCTACAACTCTGCCTGACTGAGTAAAGGTTTGTGGTATCGAAACACACGCAAATCCAGGAAGTCTTGAAGTAGTTTAGTGAACATAAACTTTGGCACAACATCCCAAGTACACAAGGGCCCAGCGTAATTCAATATTCTAGTGGTGCATCAAATTGCTCCTGAAAAAATTGTCACTAGAAAAAAAAAGACAATATGAGATCTCTCTGATCTAAACTCATCCCAATTACTTATTTCTGCATTCCTGGTCACACTTCCATTCCAAGAATTTAAACAAGCCTTCACAGTAATCCACATGCTCTCTGACATGCAGAAAGATGGCAGGCTGAGATCTCAGGCAATGGTGAGAAAAGCTCCGGGCATTGTTCTATTTTCCTCACATCCCCTATACGCTTAGGTTTCCTAAACATTTAAGGGGTTTCAATTCCGACCGGCTTTTTATGAATCAGCAGGTCGGAATTGAAACTGGCCTGTCATTCCGGCTGGATTCCGACTCGCTCAAGGAGCCCGTCAGCCAGTCAGAACCCCATCGTAATCCCAGAGGGCGGGCCTTGGGATTACGATGCATGGTGTCCAGCATGGTTCCATGCCGGCCTGTCAGACATGGAAACAACGTCGGAAAGTGTGTTTGGGGGCCCCCAGCCGGGCCCCCTTGTGTGTGCGGCCTCCGGTTGGGGGCCGAAGGGGCACCTATGATGCCCCCCTGTTGATCCCTGCACCCCGGGGTGCAGGGATGAACAACACCCCCATTTCCCTATGGGAGCATGTATTATGGCCAGTTTACGGCTGTAATGCATGCTCCCATAGGGAAATGTAAGAATGTGATCGAACAGTGTTCCGTCGCATCCTAATTAAGCAGTCAGAACAGCCGACCGGAGGTAGGTCGGTCCCAGGACCGAGATGGTGTTGGGCAGGCTTAATTCCACCCGACATCATAATTTGGCCCTTAATACATTTTGAAGCAGCATTTTGGCTTTATGGGGGCTACATAGGGGAACTTGAAATGTTGGAAAGGTTTGATGGGCATGATGTAGATATCAAGTCCTACCCAGTGTCGTACCGTAAAGGAATCCTCCCACCCTCCGCCAGACTATATAAAGGGGCCACTGAGTCTCCCTTATCTAACAGATATACATTGGTCTTGGAGCGGAGTGCCCCCCTGAAGAACTGGGGGTGGGGTTAAAGAATTGGGAGCCCCCTGCACCACAGGGGCTTGCGCTTTGCCCCTTCAGGTGGGTTTGTTCAAAGGTGATCAAGTGATTTCATGTGTATGTTGAAATAAGGAGGGGGTTGTGAATTTTCCTGAGAAGTGCTGCAGTATGACCTTTTAAGTTAGGTGATGTTTCATAGCAATAGTTTCTGCCTGCTCGTTCACCTCAAAGAAATGGTAGCTCACTGGGTTATTAATCCTGCTGCAGAGGTTTGTAGGTGACGTGTTTACAATTACAGAAAGATAGCTGAGGGTAGGGCCGGCCCTAAATTAGATTGACTGGGAGAGCGCCCTGGGTGTAAAATGTTTTGGGTGTTTGTTGTGGGGCTTGGGGTATGGGAGGTTAATGCAGTGGGACGGCAGGAGGAGTGAGGGCGATGGGAGGATGGCAAGGGGTTGATGGGGCACTAACAATTAATCTGCTCCAGTGTTAATGTGTAACCTGGCTTTCACATGTGAGTGCAATCCTCACTCAAAACAGCTCAGTAGATTAGGGCACCTGCTGTGGAGATCTGTGTTTAACTTGTTTTTCAAGTGGTTGCAATCCTAGTGATATAGCCGAGGAGGTAAGTGTGCCTACAGCAGAGGGTGCTCTCCCAACACCTCGAGTTTTCTGTATCAACCTTCACTAAGATCGACTATTAAACATAACATCAATGTAAGTAGAAGTGTAGATAAGAATTTGAAATAGATACTTCCCTGCATATGCTTACATTGTCAATAAATTGGTAGTCAATAATACACCTGATGCATAGAATGAGTTCCTGCAGCACAAGCTAGTGAGCTAGTGATGAAGATAGGTCAATCAATCAATCAAGTTTTTCTTATATAGCGCGGTTTATCACCCGAGAGGGTATCCAGGTGCTGTGCTGCAGGTATCAGTCGAAGAGTCAAGTCTTGAGTCCCTTCCTGAAGTGGGTCAGCAATGGTGAGCTGCGGAGGTGGAGGGGGAGGGGGAGGGCGTTCCAGGATTTGGTAGCGAGGTGTAAGAAGGAGCGTCCTCTGCAGCAGCAGATGCGTGGTATCTGTGTAAGGGCAACATGTGTGGAGCGGAGGATCCTGGGAGGTTGATGGAAATGCAGGCAGTGGTTCATGTAGTTGGGTCCTCCTTAGTCGTGGAAGGCTTTGTAGGCTGTCAGAAGCTTGAAATGGCATCTCTTCTGCACAGGGAGCCAGTGGAGGTCCTTCAGGTGCTGGGTGATGTGGGTCCTCTTGGGCAAAGTCTTTTCATGAGTTTGGTGGTGGTGCCTGCATAGACTGAGTTGCTGTAGTACAGCCAGCTGGTGATGAGGGCACGCATCACCATTCTTCTAGTGCTGATGGGGAGCCAATTGAAGACTTTTGCGGAACATGTGGAAACAGGCTGAGGAGATGGTGTTAACCTGACATTTCATGGAGAGTTTTCTGTCCAGGATGATGACGAGATTAAGGCCATGGTCTTTCAGGGTGGGTCCGAGTTTCGATGACCTCCAGGAGTCATTCCAGAGGGCAGAGTGTCTGCCGAAGATCAGAACTTCCGTTTAGTCAGTGTTGAGCTTCAGGCAGTTGTTCTTTATCCAGGCTGAGACGTTCTTCATACAGTTGTGGAAGTTGGTCTTCATTGAGGTGTTGTCCACTGAGAGTGAAAGGACGAGCTGGGCATCGTCGGCATAGGATATGATGTTGATGTTGTGTGATCTGACGATGTCTGCAAGTGGTGTCATGTAGATGTTAAACAGGGTTGGACTGAGCGATGAGCCTTGGGGGACGCCGCAGATGGTGTGCTTGGGTTGTGAGGTGGAGGGAGGCGGACTCTCTGGGTGTGCTCCGTGAAGAAGGATGCCATCATTCTCAGTGGGTCGTCTGTGATTCCAATATGGCATAGTAGATCGATGAGTGTGTGGTGGGAGATGGTGTCGAAGGCTGCGGAGAGGTCAAGCAGGATCAGGGTGGTGGATTCTCCTCCATCAAGTAGGGTGTGGATGTTGTCTGATGCGGTGATCAGGGCTGTCTCGGTACTGTGTTTGGCTCTGAAACCTGATTGGAAAGGGTCCAGCAGGTTGTTTCTCTCCAGGTCTCCAGGACTTTGGTGGGGAACGGGATCAGTGAGATGGTGTGGTAGTTCTGGAGCTCGCTGGAGTCTGCAGAGGGTTTCTTGAGGTGGGGTCTTACCTCTGTGTGTTTCCAGGCATCGGTAAAGGTGGCTGTGGTTATGGAGGCATTGAGGATGGTGTTGAGCTGGTGACTGATCTCGTCTCCTTCGATGTTGAAAAGTCAGTCAGGGCAAGGATTGGTGGGTGCCACAGAGTGGATGGAGTTCATTAGAGTGGTTGTTGACAGTGTGCTGATTTGTTCCCAAGGGGTGAGCAGGTGGTCGGCAGTGGTGTCCGCTGGGAGGCTGAGGATCGCAGTTTCTGTAGATGGTTGCTATCTTGTTGTGGAAATGGTTGACGAGGGCAGAGTTCCTGTGAGGAGTGGATCAGGTTTTCAGTGGCTGACGGGCAGGTGAAATCTCTGACAATGGTGAAGAGTTCCTTGGTTTGGCTGGTGCTGGTCTAGATCCGGTGAGTCAGGGCCTCCTTTTTTGCTGCTTTGAGCTGGTAGTCGTTAAAGGTGGCTCGGTTGGTGTGGGTCCTCCTGGTGTGCCATCTTCTTTCGAGTTGTTTGCACCTGTGCTTCGACGTGCTGAGTTATGTACCAGTTATTTTGCATTAAATTGGGTAGAATCTATCTTGTGCACCCAGCAGACACATGACGCCCGAAGTATGCCAAAAAGTGTGAAAAATCTTAATCTTTCATTGGACTATTTCTGGTCTTCTTTTAGGAGGTTGTATGGAATATGTACTCTATCGGGTTGAAAATCAAGGGGCTCTTCTGAGAGGGAGGGGCATGGTTAATAATAATGTGTGACACAAACAAAAGTCAGCAGCTTTTTGCTCCATCAACTTTGCATTTTTTGTAGTTTTGCAATTGCGTATTATTAATGTATACCGAAGCGGCCTATCTTTAGCCATCTAAGTCATTTTCACCCTCCTACGCTCAAGGCAAATAGGCTGAGACAAAGACCTCAAACCCAAAACACCGGAAGTATTCGCCATGGGTTCATCAGAAGGCACAGTACCTCTCTGCCCAGTTTCAGCCCTCAACAATGCTACCAAATACAAGCATTCTTGTACTCCCGCTGGTTTTCGACCTGCTGCGAGAGTCGCAATCAGAAGCAGATCTCGCAGTATCCTGTAAATTCACGAGCATGTGTAACAGAGTGACTCAACCCTGTAACTCTAAGAGGAACAAGAACTCTCATTGAAAACAACAGACTATTGAACAAACTGCTAGTAGCAATCTGTCTGAGACTAGAGATAAAACTGTGAGCTGTGCACATTTTGAGGAACAGACTACAATTTCTTTTGTTTTGACCATTGCATTTCCATACATGAGGTAATTCAGTGGTGCATAAAAAAAAACTATAGCTTGTGAACTAAAATCACCAGCTATTCATGTCTAAATACCCTATATTAATTAATGTGATTTAGGGCCCGATTCGCACAGATAACTCACACTTTTGAGTACGTTTATTACTTTTCTTTACTCACAAACTCCGACTGTAAGTTACTACTAATAAAAAGAGTAGTAAGTTCAGCACTACACATGGCCAACCACTAGATCTGCAACGCGCTCCCATAGAAAATAACGGAGATAGGGCCTTAAAATAAAACCGCATAGGAAATAATGTTAAATTTAATTATTTACAAAGGTTAAACATATAAATAAAATACATAATTCATGTTAAAAATTATAAAATAGTACATATTTATTATTTCATTACAAAATATTTTAATAAACTATTTCATATAAAAAAATATGTAACAATAACTGTTAAAATAATTACATTAATTGTACGTAATTCTATACATCACTATTAATAACGTTTTAATGCACATTTTGTTCTTTAGGCGGGAGTTTATTTTTTAATTTGAACTATTAAAAAAATATTTTTATTTTTTAATTAATATTTTACAGTTAATTAAAATTTTAAATCAAAATTAATTTAATAGTGCTGTAACATTTTGTGAATTTTGTTCTAAATTATCTAAATATATAAAATTAATTGACATTAATATTTAACATATCATATTTGTAATATTTACTTTTATGTGAAATACACTTTAAGAATTTTCCCAATACTTTGCCGTAGGGAGACTCCATAGTCGGGGCAGAAATCTCCACATAGTAAATTACAGGAAAAATTAAAAGGTTTACTTTAACTCAAAAATAAATATTAGAATTTTTTTCTGTTAAATATTAATGTAAATTAATTTTATATTTTACTTTAAATGTTACATAACATTTTTAAAACTTCATAAATTCCCAACTAGAGAAAAGACAATATTTTTTAATGTGTTTAATAAATATTATAAGTGATGCATAGAATTAATGTAATTGTTTTTAATAAAATGCAGTGTTACATTATTTCTAATATTCAAAATAGGTTATTAAAATATTTTATAATTAAATAATATATACTAATTTTATATATTTTTGTAAATATTCAGTTATATTTTAACTAATTTAATTTATTTAACATTATTTTCCATGAGGTTTTATTTCATGGCTCTAACTCCATTATTTTCTACGGGAGGGTGTCACAGCACAAATGGTTGACCATGTGTGGTGTTGGACTTACTATTGTGTTTTTTTAGTAGTAACTTACACTCAAAGTTTGTGAATATCAAAATGTAGTAAACTTACTCAAAGGTGTAAACTTACTCAAAAGTGTAAGATTCCTTCATGAATCAGACCCATTGTGTGCATACAAATAAACACAAACAGATGCTCAGTCAGAGGCTTGATGAGAGAGATACGGAGAGAGAAAGAGAGAGACAGAAAGATACTGAGAGAGAGAGAGAAAGAGCGAGAGAGAGAGAGAGAGAAACAAGTCCACCGAAGCAGCAGTCACCAGCAACAGTGAGATGATTCTATCTGATCCCCTTCTTTTTTCCCAGGGTTGCTTCACCCTTGAACCCATTTCTGATGTGGGATTTCCGATTGAAGGGGCAAAAGGCTAGACAGAATCCACATAGGTTTTGCACAGTGTAATACAAAAGGTTAGTGAACCAAGTTTCCACAGAAAATCAAACATACATAATTTTTTGCACCAAAGCAACGTGGATCATAGGGCTTGAAGATGATGGCCATGGCCCAGGCTTAAACTGCAGTTAGAACAGAGCTTAGGAAAACTGCTCCCTTGCCAGTCTTTAGAGAGTAAACAACATTCTTGGGAGCCTGACTCATAATCTTCACCACCAAGAATTGATCCATGGCAGCAACGAACAAAAGATAAACCCATCTTATGGCCCACAATCTTTTCCACAATCCCAATAACACAGCCCCACTGGTCACTGCTAAGTTGCCAATGATTTTCCCTTTAGCTGCAGCCTTGCCACCAGTAGTAATTGTGGGTACACCTCCCTCAGGGCCTCGTGCACTATCAGAATTGTTCCACGGACACAGACAAAATTTGCTTCCTTCATGAATTAGTGAAAATTATTATTTTTTAAATCTCATCCTTCCTCATTTCCAACTGGGCAAAATAAAGTTCCTTTCATGCTATCTTTCTTGTTAGGCAATGCAGGAACATGGTCCACCCCTTTGGTAGAAAATGATAGAAAATAATTGTATGGTCTTAAGGCTATTAGAGATGATATGAAACAATTGCTTTCCCAGCATTTATTGTTAAATAATTTCATATTGTAGATTCTTACTGCCTTCAACAGGTTAGTGGAAGAAGCAGAGTGACCTAAAGCAAAAAAGAGTGTGCTTGTTTTACAGGGGTTTAAAAGACAATTTGAAAGATGTTTTTGCTCAGGTTGTTGATACCCCTCAGGATTCTTCCCAATTTATTATTCTAGTGGCCAGGTTAGAACATCACCTCACTAAGTGAAAAGAAGAAGAGACAGATCAGAGACTTCAAGGTAATCCTGAATAAAAGGAAATCGGAAAACCCAAATTGTGGACCTTATGTGCAGGAATTAATGCAGACAAGGGGCATGGCAAGCTCTTCTTACAAAAAAGAGAAAGAAAAAAGTCGAAAACAAAATCAATATTGATAGTCTGGAAATAGGGGCATTTTGTTAGGGGATGTCCTACAAAGTCAAATAATTCCCTAGTGGCCATAATACCACCATATTCTGTGTTGGAGATGTCTAGAAACAATCAGGCTCAACATTAGTTGAGACATACTTGCCAAGCTTTGGGCTTGCTTCTTCTTACCAAACACATAGGGTCATATTCACAAGGAGCTATCGCCGAATTAACGGCACTTCATCGCAGCCAAAGTCGTGATAAATTTACCCCCCCAATTCACAAACCAGTGTAAACAGCCCACAGCACCAGTTTACCCGCGATAGCAGCCGCAGAAAACATCGCCACAGAGGACCCCCGCGAATATCGCTAATGAGATGCAGAGTAGGCGTTCCCGTGACAAAAGCCGAGACAACAGCACACCTCAACATTCACAACGACCAGCCACATCGGCGATAAGAACACAAAACAGGCGATAAGGCGCGTTAGCACCAGGAAATCTACACCTGCTCTGACCTGGTGTAAAGTCGGACGGCAGCCAGCACCACAAAAGGGAGCACAGCCCAGGGCCACAACCGAAGGGCAACAGATGCCATGGAGTCACTCATCATGCGGCCCGGACACCCAAGAGGGCCACAACACCCACCGCCACCACCCCAGGACCCCAACCCACACCAGGAACACCCCCCCCACGGACCACCACAGACGCAGCACAGACAAAGACAGCGGACCCCAGGAAGCTTACCAGCCTCACAGACCCAACATCTGACAATGTCACCGTCCACCACAGGCTGAAAGTGACAAACATGCTACGCATCCTGACCATCATCGCCTAACAGGCCTACAGCAACAGCACAGTGGACAACCAACATCCCACTCCACACAAAGCTGCTGGCTTGGCTGCACCTGTTGGCCCCTGGTACCCCCCAAACAACACCCACCAGAGTCGGAGGAGTCTCACAGCCAGCCACATCCAAGTCCCCCACACCTGTCCTGGACATCACCATCACCCTGGCACCCCAGTCCCCATACATAAAACAGAATGCGCAGGAACCGCTGGAGACCAAGCAAGGACCATACGCCCAAGCAGGATGCACGCACATGTTAAGGGCAATACACAGCACACATGTACTACCTGTGCACCCTGGCAACACAGCACACAATCACCGCAACAGGAAGCACACGTCTCACATCAATGTGCAGGCAACAACAGAACACCGTGGAACCCCCAACAATGTCGCCTTCAAACACACAGCCAGTGTGCATGATACCTTCATCCTCCGACAGTCCATCATCAACCAGTGTTACCAGTATGGCAACAAGGGAAATGCACAGCCCCTTGGCAATATCCAAATGAACACCCTACACTCCTCAACTCCACAACCATGCAAATCACAACTCTGGCAATGCACACGTCACAAAATCACATACAACAGGCACAACAACATGCCCACCCACCAAACACGACAGAACAACTTACAATGTTCACATGGGCAAGCCCTGAACATGAGCCAGCAACGGCATGGCGCCACATAATAGCCGAATGTGTGGAGAGGTGGCAACCAGGCATGTGTGAAGGATGCAGTAGAACCATGATTGGGAAAGTACACAATGCCATGGGTGGCGGAGATGTGCTGGACACACCGCAGTATGCAGAACACACCCCTATCCATGGCGACATACACCGCTGGTGTATGGAGTGCAGTGGACAGTGGACGCAACCATGTCACCCCAGCCAGTGTGGGAGCTCGCGGAAATGTTGCCTGTTACCCCCCCTAAGCGTCACCGGAGTGGGATGGCCCGGCGTACGCCACACCAGTGTAGGGGTGTGAATCAAAAGCACGTAGGCCTGGGCGTGGTCCTCTTCCGGAAAGACCCACGTCCCTGCCAGGGTGGCGCCTCCCACCCCACCACGAGGCCAACGCCGTCCTCATGAGCGGAGTTGCCATCGATGCTGTGCGCCTGCCGGACTCCAGCACGCTGGACCACGAACCTGTCAGGCCCGCCCCTGCGTAGCCAGGCCACACTGATCACCTGCCGACACCGGCATGTGTCAAGGAGGGCCCACCACGTGTCGGCGCAAGCTCCAAGCCTGAGGCCCGCGACCTTGGCAGCCACCTCAGACCACCACGGCCTCCACGACACAGGCCCGCTTTATTCCTTTCTCGTTGACGTACTCCACTGCCGCCTTCGGCCTACTCTTTGGACCAGTAGGTCCCATATGTGAAACTGTGTCCTGAGTCATGAATGGCAGTGACCCCAAATCCGGGACAGCGGCCACAGCACCAGACCCTCCCCGATCAGTGAGGCATAGTTCCATATGGGCTTCTTGCGACACGTGGTGCCACTAACCCTGTTCAACGTCAGCCAGCTACACGTGGTGCCACTAACCCTGTTCAACGCCAGCCGGCTACACGTGGTGCCACTGAACCTGAACTACGCAGGCCGGTGGGGCCATCCAACCTATGCCGGCGACACTCGGCGAATGGGCTGTGCTGACCGTTGCCTGAGGCCTACACCACGGTCAGGTAGGTCACACATTTGGAACTGAGTCTTGATTACACCATGGCAGTGACCGGATGTCTACTGCAGGGGTGATATCACTGAACTCCCTGCTTTCAGTGAAGCAAACCAATGCATCACAGGCACACGACACATGTCTGTCGGCCCATGCTGACCGCTGCCTCCGGCCTACACTGCGGTCCAGTAGGTCACAGAGTCTTGATTTGGCAATGTTGGAGTTCACATCTGTGTACCGGCATCATCGCAGACTGCATCCCCTCTCAGCACCTGTGCCACTAAGTGTGTTCCCCGACATTCATGGACACTCACTGGTCGCACATTGGTGGCGTTTGAGTCTATGGACTAGGGGCTAGTATTCATCCTCATGTAGCTGATACCGAATTGTTGGTGGAAACGAGGGTTGCGCTTTCCACTCCTCCATTTGCTGCTTCCAGATAACATCAGATCTTCCGCATCATGCCCTGGAGGACACCTTCCAGTGTCCCCGAACCCTTCGCAACATACACCTCGGACATTGATGGGGACCCGCTCAGGTCGCATGACCCATCTGACTGCACCGCAAGTCACCGTCCCGTGGCTGGGTGCCTGTGCCGGCCGCAGTGCATCCGGGGCCACTAACTCTGTGCTGCTCAGGCCTGGGACCCCTCCTTCTGGGACATTGAATGGCCTCTGTAGCGATGGTCTTGGGGTCATCAACGCCATGTGTCTGTGGCCCTGCGCTGTCCGCATCCTCCGGCCTCAACTGCGGGCCACCAGGGCCCACAAAAGCATCGAGTCTTGACCGGCCCGGACGTCGCATCACCGTAGGAGGCACACGCCACCACCGCAAGGACCACCTCCAACCGCCATCTGCCAGAGTCGAAACGGTGGTCCTGACAGACCTACGGAGTTGCTCAGACCTGTCGTGGATGCCATCATCGGCCTGATACCCTGCTCAACACTCCAGGTGCCAGTGACTCAGTGCACTGCAAGCCATTGTCTGTTACTGATTGAGTTTTGTGCTGTTGTGAGGTTGCGCAGCAATGTCACCTCATGCAGTGGGGAAGACCTGGGACCATGATGAGGAGGATGTGTCAAGTGTGCGGACGGGAGAAGGCACAGACAATGGGAGGGCAGGGGGCAACAGCCCCAAGGCAGGAATGCAGACTGGTGGCGGTAGTCAAGCTACACACCCGGATCTAATACTGGGTATTGCGCTGCGGACGCAACTGTCACCTCAGGCAGTGTGGGAGACCTGGGACGTTGATGAGGAAGTTGATGCAGGTGTAACACACCCCACTGCATCTGCATCAGGACTAACCCGAAGGGACACAATCCTAGCAATTTCTTCACATGAGCGTGCTCTTCTCTAGTGCCCCTACCTCAGTGCACTGCAACTCACGGAACCTCCAGACTGAATATTGGGTGACCTCTGTCCTTACTCCGGATCCCTCCATGTTGCTCTGCATTTGACTCTGTTATGCTGGTGTTTTCTGTTTCTATTACACTGGTGTCCACTGTTCAGGTTGTTGGCAGCATCAAGCACTCCGTGCGGGCTGGCTTATACTCACCCCACACACATCCAGCACAGGCGTCACTGTACATGTGGCCCTGCCAATAAAGAGGCCGGGCGCACGTGCCCGTAGCCAGTTCAACATGATATGTGCATGTGTCTCTGTGGAGGTGTGGGTCTCCTTTGTGGGGTATAGGTGGTCCCTGAAGGGTATTGGACACCCACGTATGTGTTCTAGTTCGCATTCCATGGGTTCGGCAACACCCTCACCTGTTGGGCCACCTCCTTTTGGCATTCTGCCACCTGGCATTGAGGTGCCATGTGTGGGTGGGTGAAGTGTTGTGAGGCAGCCGTGATTGTGGGTGCTTCATGCTGTGTGGTCTGTTGCAGGGGCTGGGTTCTCCTCTGAGTAGCTTGTCTGCCCTGGTCCTGGTGGTGGGTTGTATGGGATGTCCATGGGCTGTTGTAGGGCGTCGATGTTGCTGGTGTGGTGTTCGTCTCGGGCATCACTGATGGGTTGTCTGTTCTGACCTGCTGGAGGTGTTGCTTGTCCCTCTGCATTGTGAAGGGGAGGTGCATGTTGGCATTGTGTTGGCGCCTTGTTCTTGTCAACATGCAGACTGTGTGACAATGTACATTGTGACTGTTTGGGCGGTGGTGGCTATTTGAGTTGGGACAGTGTACATTTGGCCTACATGGCTGATGTGGGGTTGTAGGGGTAGATGTGCATCTCACAGTTCCCTGCTCTGTCCAATGTGATTGTTCTGTTTCTGCACCTGGGTGGACCCAGTTGTGTCCCCTGTTCTGCAGAGTGGGTGTTGCACTTTGTGCCACATTGTCATGGTACGTGCTGTGATTGCTATGTGTGTGTGCTGCAGTGTGCCACGGGGATGGGGGACATGTCCCTGGGTAATTGTGGGTGTGCAGTGTGTTACACCTCATTGTGCATGTATGGCATTGTGCCCATCACCCCGTCCCCCCAGTCCCTGTTGGATCCTCACCCTGTTGTTGTTGTGTCAGGTCCTCTCGAGCTGTGTCCGTACTCCCTACTCCTTGCACCCTCTCCACACTGATGACTGTGGCCTGGATTTCCTCCAGCTCCTCCTGTGGCGCTGGACTGCCACCTCCTGTCACCGTTGCTGCCTTCCTGTTGGCAGCGGGTTTGTACCTGGTTTAGGTTGTCACATCCTGCCAGCGCCTCTTGGCCTCCTGGATTGGCCTCCTGGGCACTCCGACTGCATTCCAGGTGGTCTGCTTGTGGGTCAGTTGCTGGTAGTGTTCTGTCGCCTCTGTGGCCTTGATCTTGTTTTCCTGCGGTCTGCACCCAGTCTTCCTCTCCCTTTTCTCCTTGGCCTTCCCCGAGCCAGTTGTTCCTTGCTGGTGGTCTGTGGGGTTCACGTTGACCTCTGCGCTGGGTCAGGGTGCATACATGTTGCTACGTGCTTTGGCTTGTTTCTGGTGTGTTGTTTCTGTGGTTTTTATGGTGCAATTTCCCGCCAGACGCGTGGGATTTGCAGGCCTGAGGCTGCTTTTCGCTACTTTTTGTACCACAACTGGCCTCATCGCATGATTTCTCGCGTTCGCGATTCGCATTTTTCGGCGTGGCGTTGATTTTCACGCTGACATTTGACGCGTTATCTGGTGACTATCGCATGGTACCACCTTGTTGTGAATTCCACGTTGACACAGGGTTATTTTCCCATGATAGGCTGCGATATTGAAAGTTGCGTTACGCTACTCTTGCAGTAGTTATCACACGTTCTTGTGAATATACCCCATAGAGCCTTATTTTGACTTTGGCGGTCTTGGAGCGGGTCCCCGCTCTGAGACCACCAATGCCATTAAAGACCACTCACCTGGAGGGGCAGAGCTTACCTGGCTCCAAGATGGCCACAAAAGAATAGAGCTCCGGCGACCTGACCGCTCATCCTAAAAAATCCTGACACCCACAGCGTACTACAACATTGCCGAACACAGCACCGCACAGCGGATCGGACCACCAGCCTGCATAAGGGAGCAGAAAATCCGAAGACACCTGCAGAGCGGTTGCAGACGGGAACCGGCCTGGGGTGCGGATGCAGCTATGCGCCGAGTAAGGGCGAGGCCACAGAAAAACAAAGAAGAGAAATGATAGAACACCTGGAGGTCCCGATGCAGAGCCGTGAGTGAGTACTCAGGGACCCCCAGGTCTGCTATAGCCTCGTAGGGACCGTGACAACTGGAGAAGCCAGTCACGGAGTGAAGTGGGGGGAGCTGGCTGCGGTCCAACGGCCTTGCGCTCGCTGGCACTTTCCGGCCTCAGGGTAGTGCCGATACAGGGACAGAGCAAGTGAGCAAGCTTGACACAGGGGCACTGCTTCGGCTGGACCGCAGAGCACATACCGAGGGCAGAACAGCACGACCACAATGCTTCACTATTAGTGCCTGCATATTACCAAATTAACAGGTAGAGAGCGAGCATACAAGTGGCGTATGAGAAATGGAAAAGAGAACTACAGAGGCAGAACCAACAGGTAGCAAGGCACGCAGAATATACAAGGTACAGCACTTGAATTTCCTTGAATAGGGGTCCATAGCACAGGCGGGTGGCAACGAAAGGACTTGAGCCCTCCTAGGAGCGGCCCCACACATATAAAGAGAGACTGGGGAACGCACTTTAGGGCAGCATAAACCACGAGGGGATGACCACTCAAGCTTGTACTGGGAGGCAGAATGACAACTATACCGGTCTCTCTCTCTCTTTGCGCTAAATAGACATACAAGGGATAGATAAAGCAAACCAAAGGGCTCACCCCGACAGTAACTGTCATAGCGTCACCCACCCTCTGAGGCATAGGCGACTCACACGAGCTGGCACGGTGAATACTGGAGAGCCTAAAAAGAGTGCCTCGCACGTAACCCCAAGTTGCGTGCTTGCTGGTACATAATATACTGCTTGTGATTGTGAGACACAATGGGAAAAACTGACAAAACCCAACCTAAACTATAGTTTGAGGCACGCAAATCTGCCAAGTCAAAAGAGGCAGACCCGAGCACAGCAGACTTAGACACAGACATAACAGACCCTAATGCTGATACCAAACTGAAACAGATTCTGGCAGCAATGCAATGTAGTCTCACAAAAATAGACAGGAAGATATATGCTCTACTATTTAGAATGGATAGAATGACAGAAAGACTTGATAAACACACAGAGAGACTAGACACCCTGAAGAGAAGAGTGCCGGATTCTGAGGATGTCGTGGCAGCGGAGACAGCCGAACACAAAAAAGTTGACAAAATACTCCACACTCTCTGGGCAAAGACCGAAGATTTAGAAGCGTGCTCCCAAAGAAACAATATACCTACAGTGGGAGTAGCGGAATCGACTCGGATAGAGAATATAGAACTATTTGTGGAGCAAATCCTGACCACCATCATGGGCAGAGACAAATTTTTGTAGTTGAATGGGAACACAGCTCCCTGGTGCCCAGACCAGTCCCAGTACCTAACCTCCGTCCCATAATAGTGCACCTCCTTAACTATTGTGATAGGGATGCAGCATTGTGTAAGGCACGCAAGCTCAAGACTCTGACATATGAAGGCATGAGTTGTCCACATACCCAGACTTTACGCAACAGGTACAAGAGGCGGGAAGGTTGTTCGTCCCGGTCCCGGTCAAAAGGAAGCTCTATGAACTCCAGCATGAATACAACATGTTATAATTATAACACAAAGTAACCTTGGGTCTATGTACGCACGATAGCAAGACGAGAGTTGTCAAGTTTATGTCTCATCAAATCTCCTCAGGAGAGAGATCCCTTTTAGGACGAATACCCTCACCCACCTATGGTGGCATGCTTCATCATATGGGTTTCTCCTCTCAGTGGGAAGACCTAGTCCCACTGAGGGCTACAACTCCCTCACTGTGAGGTAGGAGCTCTGGGATGTTTTTTTGGAATAGCACAACACTACTATGGATGCTAAAATCCCATATGGAAAGTGTCTGGTAGGGTGAGGACGCAGCGCAACAAAAATGAGAAAGTGAGTGAAATTAAAACTACCTAGTGTTAGCAAAACCAGAAGCTTTATTCACTTGCTCGCACTGGTAGGATTAAAAAGCAGTGCAGTAAGCAGTATAAATTATAAACTGCTCAATTTCACGTCTTTTGAAATTAAGCAATGTAATACCAAGGAGACACTACTGGAAGGGATTTGTACCGTCTTCATAATTTTTCTTCCTACGAAGGGGCAAGCTACAGCACCCCAACTGGTAATGAAAGAGAGGAAGAGAATCCAACATGAACCCTAAACACTATAGCAAAAGGAGAGATTGTTCTAAATATGTAAGGGGACACCCTGGCTACACCCTGGACATATGCATGAAATTGGGGGTACTGGGTCTTTTCCCCCGAACTGTGGAAAGGAAACAGTTAATTACTTGATAGACACTCTACTTAGGGAAATTCCTACGAAACTATCAGGCAGCAGCCAGGGAAATACATGTTATTAGTACTGTGTTTGGCATTCTATGAGTCAGCTAAAACAGGTAACGGTGAGATTATATGTGATATCGCAAACTGTGGTCGAAGAGCTGGATAACCGGAAATTCACCTAGTCGGTCACACCCACCCCTATGTGTGCATCACCTCATGTTAAATGTAATTGGAGTTAATTCTAGTCGAGTGGATACTGAGGAGGGAGGGGGCGAGAGATGTTTATGCTATGTGCAATTGGGGGATACATAGCGTGAGAGGTGTGGGTTTGGGGAATGTTAAGCCGTTGTTAATGTTCAGGAAAAGAGAAACACGCTACATGGCAGAACATGACAGAGCTATGAGTGGAATGACCGTATTATCGGGGAAGTAAATCAAGAACCAGGGAATCACCCTTCAGTGTCACATATTTGATTCCTAACTTGGAACGTGCGTCGACTTAATGACCACAGGAAAGTCCACAAAGTGGTGTCCTACTTCAAGCGCCACGAAATAGATGTAGCCATATTGCAGGAAACGCACTTAGCTCCTAACAGCGTGGTACTGTCACGCCAACGAATGTAGGGATGTTGCTATGCAGCAAATTTCTCCTCACATGCGTGCGGAGTTCTAATATGGTTGGATAATAGGTCAGGGGTTCAAGTAACGGGGGTGACCATGGACCCAGGGAGCAGATATGCAGTAGCTATCTGCCATAAAGATGACCTAGAGACGGTATTGGTTGGGATACATGGACCAAATTACGATGACCCGCATTTTTGCTATTCCCTAAGCGATCGGTTTCTTCAGTTGGGAGATCTCCCACAAATATGGGGAGGTGATTTTAACTGCGCATTAAACCCAGATCTAGATTGCTCTAGCGGCCCACCCCACCTCCCCTCTTTAGCGGTCAAGGCAATTTTAGAAATAGTAGACAATACAGGTCTTGTTGACATCTGGAGACACAACAACCCAGACACTGCAGGGTACACACATTACTCCTCGGTCCATGATATTCACACCTGTATAGACTACTGGATGATGTCCAGAAGCTTAGTCACATGTACAGTCAATTGTTGACCACTCTCCTGTACATACTCAGATAATTCTCAAGTAGTCTTAGACAAAGCAACATGCTGGAGGCGCAGGGCACCGTTCATTTGGAGATTCCCTCCATATTCACTGGAAGATCCTGTCTTTAAAGGAGAAATGGCAAAGGCGATAGAAGAATTCTTCCATACCAATATCGGGTCAGTGTCTAGTTTTGCCACTGCCGGTGTATACTAGGGGGGATACACTCACCAAACACGCAACAGAGTTGGAAGTGATGCACAAGTGCACTGGGGATACAGTACTGTTGGGGGAACTTAAAACCAAGCTGGACGAATATCACGACCCAGCAAATGATTAGATTAAACACTTAGGGAAATATTCAATGGCAAGGACATTTGGGGAGGGGGAATGCCCGGGAGCCACACTTGCTACACTACTGGGCCCCAACTGGGAGAAAGTAGTTATCTTGGGCATACAAGACGAAGAGGGGGAACTGCTCTGTGATACGGGTCATATTGCAGACAGATTCCGGTGCCACTAAGATGAGTTATATCGCACAAGAGTCCAACCGGTTGAAGCTGCTATAACAGAATACTTAGAACATATAAAGATGCCATGGCTTGCAATAGAACACAGAGAACACATGATGGCTCCACTTCTCCACTCCGAGATGATGGGGGAATTAGCCAGCATGCAAGCTGGAAAAGCACCGGGCATAGATGGCCTAACAGTGGCCTTCTACAAGGCCTATCAGATCTCCTAATCCCGCATTTAGTAACGCTTTATGAAGAAATGGCAGCGACAGGCGTAATGCCCGCTTCGCTGAGGGAAGCCCTGACAGTAATGCTTTTAAACTCGAGCAAGAGCCCAGATAATTACGCCTTGTATAGACCACTGTCCCTATTAAGCGTGGACACTAAAATATATGCTAAAGTATTGGCGAACAGGTTGGCGCCACTACTGCCAGGAGTGGTACGCCCCGAACAAGCCGGCTTTGTACCAGGACGCAGCCTAATATATAACCTGCGTACACTCTTTGGAGCTATGCAGTATACAAATCCAAACTTGAGGCCCATTGCGGTGTTCCTTGATGCAGAAAAAGCCTTCGATTTGGTTGAATGGGCCTTTCTGAAGGCACATCTCCGCCGAATTGGAGTGGGGGAGATATTTCTGAGAATCATAGAAGTACTGTATAATAGTCCACAGCTAGAATCAGAGTGGGCAATACAGTGACAGCACTGATTGTGATCGAAAGGGGGACCAGGCAAGGATGCCCCCTATCACCATTATTGTATGCCATAGTGGCGGAACCCCTCGCTTGCGCCTTGCGACAGTACAATGGACACAGAGGCATACGCTTCCCTGGCTATAATCTTGTAATATCAGCATATGCCGATGACACATTGCTATATATTCGTGATCCTGAGTGAAACTTATCACCAGCGCTACGGGAGGTGGTCAGATACGGAGGTCTGTCTGGCCTCCAAATCAACTGGAATAAATCCATCATATTTCCGCTCACCCCTGCTACAGCAAAAATAACACAGGAGTTCCCCTTAAGGATACAGATACACACTGACCTGGAACAGGTCCTTAGAGACAACCATGGGAAAGCAAGACACAAAGCAGGAGAGGATATTGAACAATGGATTAAATTACCGCTTTCTCTGGCGGGACGCATAGCGATCATGAAGATGGTAGTGCTCCCCAGATTTCTATTCCTATTTGAAAATATTTTAATATTGCTCCCTCGTTCATTCTTCCGTACATTAGGATCACTGCTGCTCAGACTAGCTTGGGCAGGAAAACAGTCCAGGGTTAAATGGAAGATACTGGTCCTACTGTACGACATGGGGAAGCTAATTGCACCGGATCTAGAACTCTTTTATAGGGCAGCACAAAGTATCCCAGCCTTTTTTTGGCTCCACGGCCCACAGGATTTACTACACTTACACATAGAAAGGGATGTTGCAGTACTGCATACACTTCCTGGCACTTTATTACGCAATCCATCACGGCGCCATGGAGTACATGACTCACTAAACACCGCGATACACTCTTGGTGACAATTACTAGAGTATCAAGCTGGCTCCGTACTGTACTCCCCACATATATCGATAGAATAGTGCACTTGGTTCCCGTTGAGCCAAAAGAAAGGTGTAGTGCAGACACTCCGGGTCTTGGGGATCACCATAATGGGAGAACTATTCCGGAATGGGGTAGTGAGACAATGGGACTCTATGCAAGATATTGAAAAACCACAGGGGCTCCTAGCACACTTCCAATACTTCAGAGTACGACATGCTGCGGGAACTTCTTGGGAGAAGAAATGCAGGAACCACCAGATACTGCAGCACTAATGGCTATGATAGAGGCAAGTTTTCCCTCAGGATTAATAGCCCAGTTTTATGCACTAGCACAGGAGGCATGCGGACCCGGGGTCACAAAGGCGCACCTAGAGTGGCAGAGGGATCAAAATAGAACAATGGATGACAAGTGTTGAAGATACTGCTGCTCAGTGACTAAGGCAGTATCGCTAAATGGAAAACATAGACTTATACATTTTGAATAAATCAACAGAGTATACTACACTCCGGAAAGACTCTTTAGATATGGATTGCGAGAAATAGTGGATTGCCCCAGGTGCAGAGAACACATGGCTGACTTTATACATGTTGCGTGACACTGCCCTGAAATAACTGTATTCTGGGATACAGTATTCAGAGAACTAGAGAACCTCATTGGATCCGCTCTGGCAATAGACCCAATGCTTGCTCCACTCGGATATGACAAGGGGGTGGACACAGTAAATAGGAAACTAGCATCCATTAGTTTAGCGCAGGATAGCAATGCGCTGGGCGAGGGGTCCAGCCCCTACGATAGAGGAATAGCATGCAGATATAATGTACTGCAACACGCAGTTGGATGTGTACAGTGAGTTATTATCAACCCAAAGCCGCCGAAAACATTTCTCGGGACCATATCAAATGAACCTGGTAGGGAAGGAGACGGGGGAAGTGGAGGGAGAACGGGAGGATAAAATACACCCAGCATACGTTGGAGATCTATGAATGGGAAGGGAAGATAAGCAAGATAAAACACAACAACAAGGGACAGATGGGAGATTAAAAGATCACAGTGAAAGTAATTGAGTACCAGGCATGATATTAACACACAACATAGGACAAAGACGCGCAGGCAAGAAAGAAGGAAGCTGTAGGTGTTAATTTATAATTACAATATATAACGGTCCCCAGAAATGTATGTTACTGTAATGGATGTATATGATAGCACACTTGAGAACAATGTACAATATCAGAACCCAAGTCATGTGAAAACAGCATATGTTTATTGGTTTGTAGTGTTTCATCCCCAAATTTTTTTTTAAAAACAACCTCGCCTGAGTACAACTTAATTATACTCTGGTGGGAGGTTCTTTGGCGGTCCCACTGCGGTGCTTTTGAAAAAGGCACCAGAATGAGAGCATCAAAGGCCCTTCCTGCAGGGCATGGATGGTCAAGTTCATGCCCTGCAGGAACTGGGGTGCATTCACACAGGGGGACACAACATGTGCCCCCCTGCATGCACCCCATGGCGCAGAGGCAACAGGGGGCCCCTGCAGGGCACCATTTGTTTTCTAACCACCACATTTTTCATGGCAGTTGCACCGCCATGAAAAGTGTGGCGGCGAAGAAACTCCTAATTTGCTTGGTGGAGCCGCAGCAGCACCGCCAGCCTATTAGGAGCCTCAGACCACTGCGCTACCACCAGGGATCGTGGATCCCTGGCGGCAGCAGCAGTCCTGTGGCGATCCTACCGCCACAGTCCGAATGTGGCGGGTGCACCACTAGTCTGGCAGTCCGCAGACTGTCACCAGGGGTTTGGCGGTCCATTGGACCACCAAACTTGCAATAAGGGCCTAAAGCAACAGCCATGGTTCACTTGATAATTGCAATCATTCTTGGTGGATTATGTGATTTTCCAGTTCATTACAGTAACCTAATGGAAAAGATAATAGGTCAACAGGAAATGTCTTAGACATATTTTGTGCTAAATTGTTAGGCATCCCTTTAGTTTCTAAAGCAAATGTAGAACCAGTAAGAGCTGAGGATGGTTCTGAACTTAGCATTCGAAATATCACCATTGCAAACAGTCACAATCTTACCGATAAGCTATAATGGACCAAAGGAACCATCACTATTTAATTAAATTGATGCCTCTCAATTCAGAGCCACCCTAGGCATATTGTGCCTGCACCTTCATAATCCAAAAATTGAATAGAATACCCACACTGTGATTCTTTATTCATGGTACAGCCATGTCACGGGTTAGCTGTCTTTTCCTAACACATTGGCCTCTATTATTGGTGCTGTGTTCACTCAATGTGATTTTGCTCATTTACCTGAGGTGTGCCAGGCTTTTGTTGTCTTTTTTAACAAAGTCAAAGTGAGTACGCATCCTTCTAACAAAAAGTTCAATTGCCATATTGACTTGTAACCTAGATCAACTCTTCCTTGTTGTAGAATTTATGCCCTCACCAAAATGGAAATATGGTAAATATCTGGAGACACTATTAACAAATGGGTTAATTTAGCATTCAAAAGGCTTGTATCTTCTCCACTTTTTTGTACAATCATCAATTTTTGTTTTGTCAACAGTGTGGTTAGGGTATCAAACCTAAGTCAAAGTTAAGGCAGTAGAGATGCTCTATCTCTCCAAAATAAAGGCAACTTAAATTACATTTTGGAGTGGCTGAATTCTACTCCAAATCTGTGAGAATTGTTTCAAGAAAATTGCAACTGTTATTACAATTACTTAAGAACAGTGCAAATGTTGCATGATTCCAAGATTACAAAGAGTCTTTTGAAATGATTAAGGAAGTATTATGTTATACTCACCCACTACAAGGATTTGATCCTCATGGGAACAGCATTATCGTCTGAGACACTGGTGGGAGAGCACATGGGGCAGTTTTAGCACCGATAGAGCAATCAGGGAAAGATGTGGTCAGAACCTGTGCATTTAGTAATGCAATGTGTGACATTGACATGTGTCTGGGTGATAGAAAACTTTCATAAGCTTGCCTAGTGGAAGGAATTTATTCTGCGTTGTGATCACTAACCGAATAGTTGAAGATGGTTAGTTTATTAACACTATTTACAATAATTGCCAGGTTGTTTATGTGTATCCTAGCCATCATCTATAAGGTTGATTTTGTTCCAGGAATCAGAAATAAGGTGGCAAATTTCCTCAGCAGAAAGGCTTTGGAAATAAAGGAAAATTATGAGGATGATGGAATGAATATTATGTAAGCAATATGTTAGGTGAGAATGAAAATCACAAGGAGGGCTTGAGTAAACGTAAATGGATAGGTGCTTTTAAGTGTGATTACTTTCTTCAAATCTGTTAGAGACAATACATGGAGAAGGTAGCTTAAAACCGAACAGAGATGGCAGGAGATCAATTCCTTCTGGGAAATTTGGGATGAAATAGGAGATGAAGATTTAAATGTATTATGGAGAGGTAAAAGCATTCCTACAGTGTAGTTGAGGAGTGTGTTTCAGTGTGTTATGAGGAACACATGAGAATAGTAAGGATAAGATGGAAGGTAAGAGATGTATTTTGGTGGCCAGAAGTGGATGTTAAGGTTGAGGGACTGGCATCGAGGTGTGCAGAATAGAAGAGAGCAGATAAAACACATACACACTTTCAATCCTCATTAGTGCCCTTCAAAAATGCCCCAAAATGATGTAGGAATGTATGGCGTTATATATTAAGGTTCCTGTGGTTTTGGGTGAGACTGGTCTCAGGTAAATAATGAATACTTCCCCTAAATGGCCGGAGTTTCATTTATTGTCAAAATTGATAGCATGGGCCTAATTTGGAGTTTGACGGAGGGTTATACACTCATCAGGGCGGATCAGGACATTACACTGTACATCCTGACTGATTATCATCTGCCAAATTTAAAGATGACCACCATACCAGTGGTCTTCTCTGTCCTTTGAAAGGAATCCATTGACCTTTATCAAACTTAAAAAAAAAATTTTTTTTTTTCAGAAACAAACTCCTAAAGTGGGGGTTTACTTCAGGAAAAAAAAACGAATGACCAACACATCCTGGTACTTTTCTACTGGGGTGTCAGGGTCATTATTATTTTTCTTCTGTCTTTCACCACTATGTTTTTGTTCGTGGAGATGGACAAGAAAAAAAAGACACCACACCCTTCACCCTAAATAGGAAAGACAGATTAAAGTCCTTCCTTCGGCGGTCCTGAATTTTAAGATTCTTGCATTTTTGAATCAAGCAGATTCGTCTGGATGCAGCCTGAGAGCTGGAGGGTTGCGTGCTCTAACTGCAATCAAGAACTTGGAAAACTTGGCAGCACCAAAAGTGAGCTTAGCTCCCCGACAAAGATCTCCATTGTTCTGGTATCTTCATTCTGTTAGAATTGGGAGATTGTTATGACTTGATCATAGTTTTATTTTTTGTTTTGATGAGAAAGAGTACTTAGTCCATGTTCAGCCATTTCTCTTGTTTGGTGTAGAGGGCGTCTTCAACATCTGGTATACTTTGTTCTACTGAAAACACTAAATCAGAGATGAACCACTTTACAATAATTTTCAAAAAGTCCTTTGAACACTAATTTTCTACGAAGCCGTTGTACACAGGTCAAGGTTTTCTTTTCCTTTATTGGTTCATTCTTTAAAAGACAGACAGCTAACGCGTTTCGTCCTTAAAAACAGGTCTTCTTCAGGGCTGTAGGTTAAAAACATATAAGAAACTACATTTACAATACAAAAAATGTACAAACATTCGTCCAAATGTGTAGACCATTTAGGACAACATGAAAAAAAAAAAAAATCACATACAACATTCAACAAGCGCCTTATATCTGACTTTTCAAAAGAAAGAGAGACCAAACTCCATAACAACAATAAGCCTAAACATTTTGTTAACATATACAAAATTTTTCTATATAACATACACAATTATATAACAAAACACACAGACATCACATATGAAAATTAATACATTAAAAAACAGCGAAAGAGTCACTGATGACATTCACAATATAAAAGAATACCCCCGAAGTCCAACATCAACCTACTGTAAGAGCAAATATAGATATCAATTTCAAACAGTCAATGGTTAGTCTATAGTCATAGGATAGACCCCAGCATCCCATAAACTGTTACGATATTCCATAAAAGCAAAAAGACCCCCAAAGACCAAATATGTGTACAATAAAGCGTGAGAATATAGTCCAAATCCGATGTGTAACCCGCAAAGACCCCAAGTTGGAGAACTGTGACCGCTGTGATAACCAAGCCGAAGAGATGAAAGTACCTACCAATGTAGAATCTATGCAGAGAATTTGAGATGAATCAAAACGGTAATAACCCTGGCCAAATGGTGTGTTACGACAAGGGTGGTAGTTAGACCCTTGCGTCCCGCTAAACAGTTGGACAAAAGAAATGAAAAAGGCAATATCAATCGAAATCCTAGGTGAGCAACAAGAAATGTATGACCTAAGCCTAACCTATTTGCACAATAGATGTGCATAGTTCTTATATGGACATACCTCGTATATTAGAGCCAACACGTAATCCAATCAAAAGAGAAATGATAAAAGGTTGGGTGTCCTTTTATGTTCTTGATGTCACCTAGTAATTTGCAGCAGGATATAAAGCACGTTTGGTATGATAGCCACGGCAGTATGATGTCACAGTACAGTTGTTACTCCCTAGACCATATCCAAAGTCTAGCAAGAGTGCCTGTGGGGGAAAAAAACACACAGAAAAGATGACACTGAAGTTCGTCTTTCAAATAGAGGCTTCATCTTAAAACATATTAAATTAAGCACCCACAACGGTCGTCAAAACTTATATATAAAGATACTAGATATCCTTCTAATTCGCGCACTTGTTATTGGCTGATTTAGAAGACACAATGTTGCCTCTAGCATAAGTGTCCAAACAGCCAAGTTGAAAATGACTCGATAGTTCCCCTTATATAAGGGAACTGTTCAGTCGCCGAATACTGAGCCTAAACCATAGAAAAAGGGCATACTGAGGGCAAGGCATACTTCAGGACAGGCATTCTAAGTCTGAGCTGTCAGTTACAGGCATGCATATGTAATACGACCGAGAGGATGCCGCCTGGAATAGGGAAGTGACAAATAAAATAACATCACTATTAAACTCACATTCTTCACTTTTCACTTATTCGAGAAACCTCCTTTATAAAGAAAACCGCTCGGTCGCAATGCGCTATACAGGAGTATCGATTGAGAGCATAAGAGTTGCCTTATTCGGTGCAACTAATAATAAACACTATAATATCTCCAGTGAGCTTGCGTTATATTTTTTATATGTGTTTGTATAAGAAAATGGGTTTTATCTAAAAGGAACCCGATTGTATGTCAATACCAGCAGGTGCTATTAAATAACGGGAATTGCGTCTAAAAACTATTAACGACGCTAGTCACATTCAACCCAAAAAAAGGGTGCGGAGGGCATAATTACATGTCGGGAAGGACCGCCATTGGTTGTCATGCCCGGGAGAAACACCCCCACCAATGATAAGGTGCCCGAAAGAGAGAAATAACGCATAGTTCAGGCGTTATAAAAACATGCTGCGCCCATAGCTGTCTGTGGGGTGCGTAGGCCACAAAGTGCGTCGTAAAGCCGGAATCCTTTTTTCATGACAAGCCCATTTAAAACATGGCACAATCTCGCACCCCAAAAGTCCCCCCTATATAAAGGCCCCCACTTACTTCCTATCTGGTAGTGAAACACCGCATCGTAGATGGCGTTCACCTGCCGCCCAACAATTCAAACTTCGATAAGAGAACCCTCATATACGTCGTGTAGTCACGTGACCCACACACGAGGCGTAATCATGAAAATAGACGGCGATTGGATCATTTCAAAACCGCCATATTGGAATGGTTATATGCATATATGGACCAAATAGGACTACAACTAGACCCGATCTAAGGCAAATAAATAATGCCAATTTGAAGATTCCGAATAAGCAAAAAGTGGTATACAAATCCACTTGCATATTTCAGCAAGTTTAGTGGTCGATCGAAATAATTCACGTAAGAGACCGGTATGGTACCGCCATATTGGAATGGATATACGTGTATATGTACTAAATAGAACTGATTCCAATCACGATCTAACCCTCCAAATGTATGTCCAATGATTACACCGGCGCAAACCGTGACACATACGGTTTCAGACCTATATAATCTTCAGATGCTGTTATCGATACCAGGCGATGAACAGTTCACTATTCAAGATCTTAGGGATGGCCTTAACATCAGGGAAAACATGGAGGTTAGCAGTGGACTTATGCCCAGGTCTAAATTTGTCCCGGTCAACACACACACCAACATTGACCTGTTTAGGGAGAAGGTAGCCAAGGATTTGCATGACTTGATGGATGCTCCACACAGACAGGATCATCACAAACAAAATCTCACTAAGGCAGAGAGACTAGTACTCGTATCCGTAAGCAATGATGATTCTATCATTATCAGGGAGGCGGACAAGGGGGGCAATGTGGTGATCATGAATATTACAGATTACATGGACGAAATCAATAGACAACTTAGTGACTCCAGTTGTTATCGCAGAATCACCTGTAATCCCATTGCCTCCCTTGTCACTCATATCAACACCAGATTGCATGATTGGAGTGAAAATGGCTTATTGTCAGAGGAAGAACACAGATTTTTAACAGTCAACAATCCCATGGCCCCCTGTATTTATATTCTCCCTAAAATTCATTAGGAGTGTATTTTCCCTCCAGGTCGCCCTATCATCGCTGGCATTGACTCACCGACAGAACGCCTCTCCCAATATGTGGACAGATTCCTCCAGCCCTTTGTTATTAATCTTCCAGCTTACATTCAGGACTCTAGAGATATTTTACAGAAACTGGATGGAGTAGTGTGGTCTGAGGATTTAATGTTTGTAACTATGGACGTGACAGGGTTATACACATGCATACAAAAAGAGTTTGGCATAAGAGCGGTCTACTCTTTCTTAAAAACACGCACTGCAGACTACATTGACCATAACGAAATGCTCATGGAAATAAATGACATCATTTTATCTAAGAATTTTTTTCTACATGATGGGACCTGGTACCATCAAACCCAAGGGACGGCCATGGGTTCCAGGTTTGCTCCCTCTTACGCCGGCCTTTTTATGGGCTGGTGGGCGAGGGAGCATGCCTGGAGGTAGATATGCCTCCCTGGATGGACATGATTGTGTTCTGGGGGAGGTATATTGTGACATTATCCTACTGTGGAAGGGATCTGTTGAGCAGTTGTCTGAGTATCACTCTTTTCTTAACAATAATCCTCACAATGTCCGTTTAACCATGAAACATAGTTCTAACAGCATGGAATTTCTGGACCTATTGTTTTACATTGAAAATAACACCATTCAAAGCACGATCATTCGAAAGTCCACCTCATGCAATAACACACTACATGCCACCAGTGCTCACCCCCAGTCTGTAATTAAAAACATCCCTTTTGGGGAAATGGTACGAGTCCGCAGGGACTGTAGCACCGATCAAACATTTAGGAAAAACATCCAAGTTGTTAAAAACAGATTTAGGAACCGAGGGTACAATGAAGATACATTGAAAAAAGCGGACCTGCGTATACAAAAGGTCACAAGAGCGAGCACATTAGTTGCCAAAATGGACAGAGGCCGCACTGAATCCAAGGACTTACAGTTGGCCTTCATAACACAGTACACCAACAACAGCACTGCTCTGTTTAACATCTTGAGAGAAACATTGGGGCCTTTTACAAAACTCTCCCAGTTTGAAAGAACATATCTCATCCACACCTAAAGTGACATTTCGTAAGGGCAAGACACTGCGAAATTTACTCTTCCCAGTTACGTCAGGAGTCCTATCAACAAAACCTGGCTACCTCCAGTACCCATGGGCTTAATTGTAACATGTGCCCACATGGGAGAAACAAGATAAAGGAGTTCTCTTACAATACAACCAAGGGATACGAAATAAGACACTTCATAAACTGCAACACGAAATATGTTGTCTATGTACTTGGTTGCGGATGTGAAAAAATGTATGTGGGGAGTACAATTCGACCGCTTCAAACCCGCATACAGGAGCATGTACGTGCTATCAGGAATAATGACCTCAAGTACCCCATGACTTATCACATGAGGGAACATCATGCCAATGACTATAGTGTGTGGTTTCACGGCATAGATCACATTCCCATGCACCCACTGGGTGGGGACCGGGAATTGGCGTTGCGTCACCGAGAGGCAGTTTAGATATGTCGTTTGAGATGCACACAAATGGGACATAACACTGAAGATGAAATGCACTACCACCTCTAAAACCTCGGGTTTTATCTCTCATGATTGTACCTGTTTAGGACTACCCCTCGCTTATATTGCCTGTGATTTCCAATAGCCTTTGCCATCTCATATTAACGGGTCTGCACCTAACTTCTTTGTACCACTGTCTTTTCAGCAATTGTAGTGAATATTCGGTGCCATACTTGTCCTCCATGCACATTCGAAATAATATTTGCTTGTCACTGTTCCATCCTTGTGACAGATTATATGTGACAACATGCTCATTTCGAGTCGCCTTCCGTTCTTGGTACTTGTTCTCCATACCTCTTCAAAATGTTGTATCACATTGTGGTTTTGACCCCCATTTTTGAGTGTTTTCTTTACTTGTATTACCTGAAGTGATATGTTTTCACATGATTCAGTTCCACTTGTATGGGATTCTCGTACTTGTTTATATGACCCATAATGGCACTACCTCGATATCTAGTTTTACCTCTACGCTGGTTGCCCCCTAATTGGTTGTCTGTCTTCATGTTACTATACTTGACGCGGATACCTCTAACAGCTTTTGGTGCTGTTGGGTTGCCTATGTACAACTGGGTTTTTTAACATGTTATCCAGTAGCACACTGTTCTTTTCTGGGCTCCCCACTAACTTCGATATTGATTTCCGACATTTATTCACTTTTTGTCGAACTTTACATTGGCCTAAATAGGCTAATGGAGCTGTGCATCACGGTGGCTCTTTGAGAAACGTTGATTCGGCGCTACTCGCTTGGCTTAGATCGTGATTGGAATCAGTTCTATTTAGTACATATACACATATATCCATTCCAATATGGCGGTACAATACCGGTCTCTTACATGAATTATTTCGATCGACCACTAAACTTGCTGAAATATGCAAGTGGATTGGTATACCACTTTTTGCTTATTCGGAATCTTTAAATTGGCATTATTTATTTGCCTTAGATCGGGTCTAGTTGTTGTCCTATTTGGTCTATATATGCATATAACCATTACAATATGGCGGTTTTGAAATGATCCAATCGCCGTCTATTTTCATGATTACGCCTCGTGTGTGGGTCACGTGACTACACGACGTATATGAGGGTTCTCTTATTGAAGTTTGAATTATTGGGCTTCAGGTGAACGCCATCTACGATGCGGCGTTTCACTACCAGATAGGAAGTAAGTGGGGCCCTTTATATAGGGGGGACTTTTGGGGTACGAGATTGTGCCATGTTTTAAATGGGCTTGTCATGAAAAAAGGATTCCGGCTTTACGACGCACTTTGTGGCCTACTCGCCCCACATACAGCTATGGGCGCAGCATGTTTTTATAACGCCTGAACTATGCGTTATTTCTCTCTTTCGGGCACCATATCATGGGTGGGGAGGTGTCTCCTGGGCATGACAACCAATGGCGGTCCTTCCCGACATGTAATTATGCCCTCCGCACCCTTTTTTTGGGTTGAATGTGACTAGCGTCGTTAATAGTTTTTAGACGCAATTCCCGTTTTTTAATAGCACCTGCTGGTATTGACATACAATCGGGTTCCTTTTAGATAAAACCCGTTTTCTTATACGAACACATATAAAAAATATAACGCAAGCTCACTGGAGATATTATAGTGTTCATTATTAGTTGCACCGAATAAGGCAACTCTTATGCTCTCAATCGATACTCCTGTATAGCGCATTGCGACCGAGCGGTTTTCTTATTTCGAGGAGGTTCGAGGAGGTTTCTCGAATAAGTGAAAAGTGAAGAATGTGAGTTTAATAGTGATGTTATTTTATTTCTCACTTCCCTATTCCAGGAGGCATCCTCTCGGTCGTATTACATATGCATGCCTGTAACTGACAGCTCAGACTTAGAATGCCTGGTCTGAAGTATGCCTTGCCCTCAGCATGCCCTTTTTCTATGGTTTAGGCTCAGTATTCGGCGACTGAACAGTTCCCTTATATAAGGGGAACTATCGAGTCGTTTTCAACTTGGCTGTTTGGACACTTATGCTAGAGGCAACATTGTGTCTTCTAATCAGCCAATAACAAGTGCGCGAATTAGAAGGATATCTAGTATCTTTATATATAAGTTTTGACGACCGTTGTGGGTGCTTAATTTAATATGTTTTAAGATGAAGCCTCTATTCGAAAGACGAACTTCAGTGTCATCTTTTCTGTGTGGTTTTTTTCCCCACAGGCACTCTTGCTAGACTTTGGATATGGTCTAGGGAGTAACAACTGTACTGTGACATCATACTGCCGTGGCTATCATACCATACATGCTTTATATCCTGCTGCAAATTACTAGGTGACATCAAGAACATAAAAGGACACCCAACCTTTTATCATTTCTCTTTTTGATTGGATTACGTGTTGGCTCTAATATACGAGGTATGTCCATATAAGAACTATGCACATCTATTGTATAAATAGGTTAGGCTTAGGTCATACATTTCTTGTTGCTCACGTAGGATTTCGATTGATATTGCCTTTTTCATTTCTTTTGTCCAACTGTTTAGCGGGACGCAAGGGTCTAACTACCACCCTTGTCGTAACACACCATTTGGCCAGGGTTATTACCGTTTTGATTCATCTCAAATTCTCTGCATAGACTCTACATTGGTAGGTACTTTCATCTCTTCGGCTTGGTTATCACAGCGGTCACAGTTCTCCAACTTGGGGTCTTTGCGGGTTACACATCGTATTTGGACTATATTCTCACGCTTTATTGTGCACATATTTGGTCTTTGGGGGTCTTTTTGCTTTTAAGGAACATCGTAACAGTTTATGGGATGCTGGGGTCTATCCTATGGCTATAGACTAACCATTGACTGTTTGAAATTGATATCTATATTTGCTCTTACAGTAGGTTGATGTTGGACTTCGGGGTATTCTTTTATATTGTGAATGTCATCAGTGACTCTTTCGCTGTTTTTTAATGTATTAATTTTCATATGTGATGTCTGTGTGTTTTGTTATATAATTGTGTATGTTATATAGAAATTTTTTGTATGTTTAACAAAATGTTTAGGCTTATTGTTGATATGGAGTTTGGTCTCTCTTTCTTTTGAAAAGTCAGATATAAGGCGCTTGTTGAATGTTGTATGTGATTTTTTTTTTTTTCTCATGTTGTCCTAAATGGTCTACACATTTGGACGAATGTTTGTACATTTTTTGTATTGTAAATGTAGTTTCTTATATGTTTTTAACCTACAGCCCTGAAGAAGTCCTGTTTTTAAGGACAAAACGCGTTGGCTGTCTGTCTTTTAAAGAATGAACCAATAGAGGAAAAGAAAAACTTGACCTGTGTACAACAGCTTCGTGGCTTCGTAGAAAATTAGTGTTCAAAGGACTTTTTGAATATTATTGTAAAGTGGTGCATCTCTGATTTAGTGTTTTCATTTTGTTGCCCCTGGTAATAGGGGAGTGCTCTTGGACAGGGGGCACGTTTGGAGATTTGCACACAAGAACTTATTTTTGCATTTCAATAATTTCAATTGGTGATTGCATAGGATTGGTGCCTTACGGGTTGCTTTTTTGGTCCACTGTCCAGTTGTGTGTTTTGATATTTTTGGACCTATTGGCACGATTCAAGCCACTGAATATATAGTATATACATTGATAATTGTTTTGCTAAATAACTTATGGTGTTTGTAAGATTTATGATCTCATCGAGACGATACCCTGTGAGTGATGTCTAAATTCAATGACAAAAGGGAAGAATTGGCTCTTGGCCTCTTCTCTACCACGAATTTGAGTAACACAAACACAGCAAGGGAAACAACAGGAGAAGGGTTGCGATCAAAATTTCAGAGACTGAAAGGCTTAAGAAGCAGGAAATGTCCCGCTGGTGGGACGGGATTACATTACAAAAATACCTTGATAATGGTAAAATCCCAAGAGGTCTGAGAATACTTATCTTTCCAACATTCGAAGACCTTGATGAGGATGCACTTAAAGATTGGGAGGAAAATCTGCAACAGGCATCAAGCATCATGATGCGCATCCTAATTAAACATGCGGATAAAAAAGTTGCTAGTCTCAAGGAGGAAATCATTAATTTGGAAAGGGATATTGACAGTTCTGACCTTAAAGAGGTTATTAAAAAGAATTACGAGATCTACGACAGAGTGATTGAGACACACAAAATTTATCTGAGGGATAAAAAGTTAAGAAAAATAAAACGTGATGACGATTATAAGAACGGGAGAATTGACACCTTTGCCCATAAATTTGACAACATCCGACCAACAGGTGAGGGAAAAAGAGCAAGGGAGGTATCGGCTGACTCTGTATCTATCAGCAGTAGCTCAATCTCCTCCATAGAGAGTAGCACGTCGCGCGAAGAGGGAACGACTCCAGTCACCTCCCCAGTTCGGCAGAATTTTTTAGTCGAAATGGAGAGATTAAGATTGGGCAACAAGTCCACAAAAAAAGACCCAAAACAAGGAGGGCGGGAAAAGGTGGCAGGAAAAAAGAAAGAAAGAAAGAAATGACAGAAGGGATGCCAACACGGTCGAAAACAACTTAGTGCCAGGTCCACAAAATATTGTTGAAATAAATGAGCTTACAATTGTCAATTTATCGAATCGTACCCTATCAGATGCTGAATGTAAGGTGTTACAAAAAGGTTTAAGTTTTTGTCCCTCCCAATGGGGCGATCCAGTTGATATGATTATTGACCTGCACAAATTTGTAAGACTTTTGAAATTAAAAGATTTCTTTCATGCGAACCCTCCAAATGTATGTCCAATGATTACACCGGCGCAAACCGTGACACATACGGATTCAGACCTATATAATTTTCAGATGCTGTTATCGAATACCAGGCGATGAACAGTTCACTATTCAAGATCTTAGCGATGAACTTAACATCAAGGAAAACATGGAGGTTAGCAGTGGACTTAAGCTCAGGTCTAAATTTGTCCCGGTCAACACACACACCAACATTGACCTATTTAGGGAGAAGGTAGCCAAGGATTTGCATGACCTGATGGATGCTCCACAGAGACAGGATCATCACAAACAAATTCTCACTAAGGCAGAGAGACTAGCGCTCGAATCCTTAAGCAATGATGATTCTATCATTATCAGAGAGGCGGACAAGGGGGGCAATGTGGTGATCATGAATATTACAGATTACATGGACGAAATCAATAGACAACTTAGTGACTCCAGTTGTTATCGCAGAATCACCTGTAATCCCATTGCCTCCCTTGTCACTCATATCAACACCAGATTGCATGATTGGAGTGAAAATGGCTTATTGTCAGAGGAAGAACACAGATTTTTAACAGTCAACAATCCCATGGCCCCCTGTATTTATATTCTCCCTAAAATTCATAAGGAGGGTATATTCCCTCCAGGTCGCCCTATCATCGCTGGCATTGACTCACCGACAGAACGCCTCTCCCAATATGTGGACAGATTCCTCCAGCCCTTTGTTATTAATCTTCCAGCTTACATTCAGGACTCTAGAGATATTTTACAGAAACTGGATGGAGTAGTGTGGTCTGAGGATTTAATGTTTGTAACTATGGACGTGACAGGGTTATACACATGCTTTCAAAAAGAGTTTGGCATAAGAGCGGTCTACTCTTTCTTAAAAACATACACTGCAGACTACATTGACCATAACGAAATGCTCATGGAAATAACTGACATCATTTTATCTAAGAATTTTTTCTACATGATGGGACCTGGTACCATCAAACCCAAGAGACGGCCATGGGTTCCAGGTTTACTCCCTCTTACGCCGGCCTTTTTATGGGCTGGTGGGAGAGGAGCATGCCTGGGGTAGATATGCCTCCCCCTGGATGGACATGATTGTGTTCTGGGGGAGGTATACTGGCCGACATTATCCTACTGTGGAAGGGATCTGTTGAGCAGTTGTCTGAGTATCACTCTTTTCTTAACAATAATCCTCACAATGTCCGTTTAACCATGAAACATAGTTCTAACAGCATGGAATTTCTGGACCTATTGTTTTACATTGAAAATAACACCATTCAAAGCACGATCTTTCGAAAGTCCACCTCATGCAATAGCACACTACATGCCACCAGTGCTCACCCCCAGTCTGTAATTAACAACATCCCTTTTGGGGAAATGGTACGAGTCCGCAGGAACTGTATCACCGATCAAACATTTAGGAAAAACATCCAAGTTGTTAAAAACAGATTTAGGAACCGAGGGTACAATGAAGATACATTGAAAAAAGCGGGCCTGCGTATACAAAAGGTCACAAGAGCGAGCACATTAGTTGCCAAAATGGACAGAGGCCGCACTGAATCCAAGGACTTACAGTTGGCCTTCATAACACAGTACACCAACAACAGCACTGCTCTGTTTAACATTTTGAGGAAACATTGGGGCCTTTTACCTAACACTCCCAGTTTGAAAGAACATATCTCATCCACACCTAAAGTGACATTTCGTAAGGGCAAGACACTGCGAAACTTACTCTGCCCCAGTTACGTCAGGAGTCCTATCAACAAAACCTGGCTACCTCCAGTACCCATGGGCTTTACTACATGCCTTAATTGTAACATGTGCCCACATGGGAGAAACAAGATCAAGGAGTTCTCTTACAATACAACCAAGAGATACAAAATAAGACACTTCATAAACTGCAACACAAAATATGTTGTCTATGTACCTGGTTGCGGGTGTGAAAAAATGTATGTGGGGAGTACAATTCGACCGCTTAAAACCTGCATACAGGAGCATGTACGTGCTATCAGGAATAATGACCTCAAGTAACCCATGACTTATCACATGAGGGAACATCATTCCAATGACTATAGTTTGTGGTTTCACGGCATAGATCACATTCCCATGTACCCACGGGGTGGGGACCGGGAATTGGCATTGCGTCGCCGAGAGGCAGTTTGGATATGTCGTTTGAGATGCACACAAATGGGACATAACACTGAAGATGAAATGCACTACCACCTCTAAAACCTCGGGTTTTATCTCTCATGATTGTACCTGTTTAGGACTACCCCTCGCTTATATTGCCTGTGATTTCCAATAGCCTTTGCCATCTCATATTAACGGGTCTGCACCTAACTTCTGTGTACCACTGTCTCTTCAGCAATTGTAGTGAATATTCGGTGCCATACTTGTCCTCCATGCACATTCGAAATAATATTTGCTTGTCACTGTTCCATCCTTGTGACAGATTATATGTGACAACATGCTCATTTCGAGTCGCCTTCCGTTCTTGGTACTTGTTCTCCATACCTCTTCAAAATGTTGTATCACATTGTGGTTTTGACCCCCATTTGTGAGTGTTTTCTTTACTTGTATTACCTGAAGTGATATGTTTTCACATGATTCAGTTCCACTTGTATGGGATTCTCGTACTTGTTTATATGACCCATAATGGCACTACCTCGATCTCTAGTTTTACCTCTACGCTGGTTGCCCCTAATTGGTTGTCTGTCTTCATGTTACTATACTTGACGCTGATACCTCTAACAGCTTTTGGTGCTGTTGGGTTACTTTTATGTACAACGGGTTTTTTAACATGTTATCCAGTAGCACAGTGTTCTTTTCTGGTCTCCCCACTAACTTCGATATTGATTTCCGACGTTTATGCACTTTTTGTTGAACTTTACATTGGCCTAATTAGGCTAATGGAGCTGTGCATCACGGTGGCCCTTTGAGATACGTTGATTCGGCGCTACTCGCTTGGCTTAGATCGTGATTGGAATCAGTTCTATTTAGTACATATACACGTATATCCATTCCAATATGGCGGTACAATACTGGTCTCTTACGTGAATTATTTCGATCGACCACTAAACTTGCTGAAATATGCAAGTGGATTTGTATACCACTTTTTGCTTATTCGGAATCTTCAAATTGGCATTATTTATTTGCCTTAGATCGGGTCTCGTGGTAGTCCTATTTGGTCTATATATGCATATAACCATTCCAATATGGCGGTTTTGAAATGATCCAATCGCCGTCTATTTTCATGATTACGCCTCGTGTGTGGGTCACGTGACTACACGACGTATATGAGGGTTCTCTTATCGAAGTTTGAATTGTTGGGTGGCAGGTGAACGGCATCTACGATGCGGCGTTTCACTACCAGATAGGAAGTAAGTGGGGCCCTTTATATAGGGGGGACTTTTGGGGTGCGAGATTGTGCCATGTTTTAAATGGGCTTGTTATGAAAGAAGGATTCCGGTTTTACGACGCACTTTGTGGCCTACGCGCCCCACATACAGCTATGGGCGCAGCATGTTTTTATAACGCCTGAACTATGCGTTATTTCTTTCTTTCGGGCACCTTATCATGGGTGGGGAGGTTTCTCCCAGGCATGACAACCAATGGCGGTCCTTCCCGAAATGTAATTATGCCCTCCGCACCCTTTTTTTGGGTTGAATGTGACTAGCGTTGTTAATAGTTTTTAGACTCAATTCCCGTTTTTTAATAGCACCTGCTGGTATTGACATACAATCGGGTTCCTTTTAGATAAAACCCGTTTTCTTATACAAACACATATAAAAAATATAACGCAAGCTCACTGGAGATATTATAGTGTTTATTATTAGTTGCACCGAATAAGGCAACTCTTATGCTCTCAATCGATACTCCTGTATAGCGCATTGCAACCGAGCGGTTTTCTTTATAAAGGAGGTTTCTCGAATAAGTGAAAAGTGAAGAATGTGAGTTTAATAGTGATGTTATTTTATTTGTCACTTCCCTATTCCAGGCGGCATCTTCTCGGTCGTATTACATATGCATGCCTGTAACTGACAGCTCAGACTTAGAATGCCTGGTCTGAAGTATGCCTTGCCCTCAGCATGCCCTTTTTCTATGGTTTAGGCTCAGTATTCGGTGACTGAACAGTTCCCTTATATAAGGGGAACTATAGAGTCGTTTTCAACTTGGTTGTTTGGATACTTATGCTAGAGGCAACATTGTGTCTTCTAATCTGCCAATAACAAGTGCGTGAATTAGAAGGATATCTAGTATCTTTATATATAAGTTTTGACGACAGTTGTGGGTGCCTAATTTAATATGTTTTAAGATGAAGCCTCTATTCGAAAGATGAACTTCAGTGTCATCTTTTCTGTGTGGTTTTGTTCCCCACGGGCACTCTTGCTAGACTTTGGATATGGTCTAGGGAGTAACAACTGTACTGTGACATCATACTGCCGTGGCTATCATACCATACGTGCTTTATATCCTGCTGCAAATTACTAGGTGACATCAAGAACATAAAAGGACACCCAACCTTTTATCATTTCTCTTTTTGATTGGATTACGTGTTGGCTCTAATATAAGAGGTATGTCCATATAAGAACTATGCACATCTATTGTACAAATAGGTTAGGCTTAGGTCATACATTTCTTGTTGCTCACCTAGGATTTCGATTGATATTGCCTTTTTCATTTCTGTTGTCCAACTGTTTAGCGGGACGCAAGGGTCTAACTACCACCCTTGTCGTAACACACCATTTGGCCTGGGTTATTACCGTTTTGATTCATCTCAAATTCTCTGCATAGATTCTACATTGGTAGGTACTTTCATCTCTTCGGCTTGGTTATCACAGCGGTCACAGTTCTCCAACTTGGGGTCTTTGCGTGTTACACATCGTATTTGAACTATATTCTCACGCTTTATTGTGCACATATTTGGTCTTTGGGGGTCTTTTTGCTTTTAAGGAATATCGTAACAGTTTATGGGATGCTGGGGTCTATCCTATGACTATAGACTAACCATTGACTGTTTGAAATTGATATCTATATTTGCTCTTACAGTAGGTTGATGTTGGACTTCGGGGGTATTCTTTTATATTGTGAATGTCATCAGTGACTCTTTCGCTGTTTTTTAATGTATTAATTTTCATATGTGATGTCTGTGTGTTTTGTTATATAATTGTGTATGTTATATAGAAATTTTTTGTATGTTTAACAAAATGTTTAGGCTTATTGTTGTTATGGAGTTTGGTATCTCTTTCTTTTGAAAAGTCAGATATAAGGCGCTTGTTGAATGTTGTATGTGATTTTTTTTTTTTTTCATGTTGTCCTAAATGGTCTACACATTTGGACGAATGTTTGTACATTTTTTGTATTGTAAATGTAGTTTCTTATATGTTTTTAACCTACAGCCCTGAACAAGTCCTGTTTTTAAGGACGAAACGAGTTGGCTGTCTGTCTTTTAAAGTATGAACCAATAAAGGAAAATAAAAACTTGACCTGTGTACAACGGCTTCATTGGCTTCGTAGAAAATTAGTGTTCAAAGGACTTTTTGAATATTATTGTAAAGTGGTGCATCTCTGATTTAGTGTTTTCATTTTGTTGCCCCTGGTAATAGGGGAGTGCTCTTGGACAGGGGGCACATTTGGAGATTTGCACACAAGAACTTATTTTTGCATTTCAATAATTTCAATTGGTGATTGCATAGGATTGGTGCCTTACTGGTTGCTTTTTTGGTCCACTGTCCAGTTTGTGTGTTTTGTTACTTTGTTCTACTGTAGTCAAATATCCTTCTCGTTTCTCCATCACTTCATCCTTAATTTGGGGTATCCATTTTGATGTCGATGGACCACAGTCTAAGTAGCATACTTCTGAGTAGTGCTTCATGTCTGGGTCGTCCATGATTTTACTCTGCCATGCTGTGTCTATATTAACCCTGGCCGAAAATCGCGTAGCCGCGCTTCGCGAGGCTACGAGAAGAAGCACAAAATCTCCGCAGCGCTACGCGTAGCTACACAAGCATGCTGAGTTGCTTGTTTCTGCATGCTCGCATGTGCTCGCGTATGCTCGTGAGATGTATTTGAAGTTCGGCAATGCGGGTGACGTGTTCGGGGAAATATCGCGCGAACTTCACCACGCGGTCGCCAATGGGCGCGGCCATCTTGTTTTCTTATCTTTTGCATGGTTCTGGGGCCTGGTTTTCAATCCCTCTCCAATCTATACAATCCTTTGTTTTTTACACTGTTTTTCTGATCTTTTTTATTTATTATCTATCCCTCTCTGTCCCTAAGTCTATATTTAGCGTTTTATTTCTAGTTTTACTGCGTTTTTTTTTTATTTTTCTACTGTTTTATATTACTTCCTTCTTTACTTTTCTACTTCTTCCCCTAACTTTATTTTTTCTTGCTAAATTTTCTTTTCCACCCCCCGCCCACCCCAGAACCATGGCTAAGGGAAAGGGAACCGGCTCCAAGGGCAAGGCGCCTGCGCCCAAGAGCTGCCTGCCTTGCGGCAGACTGCGCCCTGCAGGGATGCAGGCCCGGTCCCTATTCAGCGAGGCGGAGGTGGCTGCCCTTGTTTTTTTTGTGCAGCGCCACCTCCCCTTGACCTTGGCAGGAGGCGGCAGGCCTGACTCCGGGTACGCTACCCAGGAGCGTCACCGCCGGTGGGCGAGGGTGCGCCGGGCAGTGTTTCGCTGCTCTGGGGTCCGGCACACCCACAACCAGCTGACCCACTGGTGGTCAGACATCTTGGACCGGGAGCAGGACCTGCTGGACCTGCTAGGTGTTGAGGTCGTGGGGCTTGGTGAGTAGCTAATACTATTGTGTGTTCTCTAGACTGTGTTACTGTTATTGCGAATATAATTTTTTTCTGAATAGCAAGAATGCTGCTGCTTACATTGCAGGTAAATTAAGTTTAAAAATCTTTAGTGATTGTTATTCTTCTAGACACAGGTGCTCGGCACTACTAATCTCACTTGTTTGCAACTTTGCGCTCGCTTGGGTTGATTATGTAAGAGTTTACTTTAGAGAACTTAAGTTAGGTAATGCTAGCGAGACTCTAGTCCTTCCTTTGTCCTCCTGTCACTAAGATAGTGGTGGATAGGTAGTTTAGTTACTTAGTAACTTAGTATTAGTTGGTAATTTTTAAGTGGTCTGCGTGACGCATCCTCTGTCACGTGACTCACGTCACATGCTGCTGAGTGCTGCTTACTCCAGTCCTCAGCAGAACCTTTTGTAGCTTGTTTAGTGAGCGAGTAATAGGCTTAGCAGAACATCAGCAGCAACCAACCAACAATTTGGTGTATGCAAAAATGTATGCATGTGTCCTCCATCTATGCATTTTTGAGGACTAAAATAAATGGAAATGCAGACTTAGTGAACAATTGGCCCATCTGAATAGGTGGGCTAGGTCAGGTGGTACTTAGGCATAGTATTCTGGCATCAGAATGGAACACTGGATTAGTGTTCATAAATAATAACTAGACGGTCCGCGAATCCCACAATACTACCAGTCGATCAGATAAGATAGGTCAATTTTATTGCAATTGTTTCCAAAAATGTTTTTTTGAGCGTTTTTTAAAATATTTTATTTGTTTCACACCAATCATCAATGTTTGTCTCTTTATATCTTACATGATCAGCACTCAGGGGCAAGAAGATGGGTCGGAGTCGGCGGGAGCAGATGGAGAACGCCAGGGCCAGGACCAGGACCGCTCCTCTACCGAGGGCTCTGCTGCTGTCCCCAATAAGTCTTCGTAGAGTGGTGTAGCATGGACTGGTGTTGAGTGCATTGGCGTAGAGTGCAGTGGCATAGAGTGCAATGGTGTAGAGTAGAGTGCAGTGGTGTATGTTGTAGAGTGCAGTGGTGTAGAGTGCAGTGGTGTAGAGTGCATTGGCGTAGAGTGCATTGGCGTAGAGTGCATTGGCGTAGAGTGCAGTGGCGTAGAGTGCAGTGGCGTAGAGTGCAGTGGCATACAGTGGACTGGTGTAGAGTGGACTGGTGTAGAGTACATTGGCCTAGAGTGCAGTGGCGTAGAGTGCAATGGTGCAGAGTAGAGTGCTGCAGAGTAGAGTGGAGTAGCATACAGTAGAGTGGACTGGTTTAGAGTATTAATAATCATATTCCCCTAACTTTTACTGCACCTTATTTTTTTTAACTATTATTTCTGTTTCCTAATTCTATTTTACCAAATCTTCTTCGATCTAGACTATCTGTTTCTAAATTCTTGTTATCCCTGCTTCTAACTGCCTCTGCTCTGACTCTCTGTACTACTACTATATTAGTCTGTCTGTAACTAAGCTTGCCCAGTTGGCCACTCTTAATTTTTATTTAAAAGGTTTTAAAACTCAGATTCACCAATAGCTCTAGCCACTGAGTCCAGTCCTTTGGGTTGTCCTCTTCTAGTCTTCCTAATCTTGATAGGCTTTGACAATTCCCACCAACAAAATGCCCAACCAGATATTTTACTATTTTTGTTAGGATAGGACATACTCCTACTAGTGTCTACTCTACTCTAGTACCCGGTTTGTACTAGTGATGTATGTGGAATATATATGTATTTTAACTATTTTTTCAATCTTGCTAGTGAAAAAGAATAAGTAGGGGAAGGCGTATATGGCATCTAAAAAATGTGTAATGTTTTTTCTAGGCGTACCGACCACCAGTGCCGGGGCCAGCGGCGGGGCAGGCGACGCCAGCCTGGAGGGAGCAGCGGATGCAGCAGCTGCCACAGGGGTGGGTGAGGCAGCAGCAGTTGCGGGCGGTGGTAAGTTATACTTATATTCCTTACTTGACAATAGTTACGCACTCGCTGCAAGGGTGTACACTGTATGTTGAGAGAGACTAAGTTGTTGTGAACAACGGTTGAAGAAGAAGACACCCTTTACTTAGCATTAGAGCAATAGCATTAGCGGTGAGAGTAGTTGAGTAACTAATGGCCTCTTCAATCTGACTTCAACTCAGCTGGGAAAGTTTTATGGAGAAGACTGAGTCAGAAGACCTTGATGGATGGGTTGAACGAAAAGGGAAAGAAGGATGGAAGGAGGAAGGACGGGCGAGATGTAAATATATATGACTGGCAGAGAAGGATACGTGCCACGTGGGATGCATGCATAGGTGGCTGATAGGAAGGAATCCGATGCATGGGTGGTTGAAGGATGGGTGGAAGGTGAAAGAGGAAAAGATGCCTGCCTGGGTGGATGAAACTGTATGGGTGATAGCAAGAATCCACCGGGGTGTTTCATGGGTCAAACTCAAAGGCAAGCAAGGGAGGAAGGACGCATGGGTGGTGGTTTACAAAAAAAAAAAAAAATGTTTGTTGTTGTTAAAACAAACTAAGGTTTGTTGAGAGGTTAAAAAGAATGATAGACGTGTTTACTTTGAATGGATGGATGGCTGGGTGGTATTCATCATAGCATAGGTGGAGACTGTCACTGGATGAAGACGAGTCTTTGAAGAGAATGTAAAAGGAACCACGCCAGAGTAGCAAGCAAAGCCAAGGAGAATAGAAGTTGTATGTTCAGAATACTCTCTTGACTCACAGTATTTTGCAAGCACAGCATATTTTGTGTATGTATTAGGCCTGGGTGGTAAATTCCGTTCCGCTCGCGGAATTTGCGGAATTTGGGTAATTTCGCGTTCCGCGGAGAACGCGAAATTGCCAAAAATTCTGCGATCCGCGGCTTTGCAGAGTTTTTTGCTTGTTCGCGCTTTCAAAATGCGTGTTCTCGAGATATTTCTCCCCGAGCACGCAAACAGCGTTCGCGAACATGAAAAAAGCATCGCGAACCGACGGAACAAGCAATTCCGCGTGTTTGCGGAACTTTTACGTGCTCGCGGAGATTTTTTACCGTTTCGCGGAGCTGTGCGTAGCGCGACTACGCAAATTCCGCCCACCCCTAGTATGTATGTTATCAAGCGCCTCCCGCCGACTCCGATGCCCACTCACTACCTATGTGAATTTATTTTCGACTGTTTCAGCCTGCCATGGGTGGCCTATCGGCTGCATCAATTGTTAGTTAATAACCGGTTACACAATCAATCAAAACAAAGTACCTCATGTCGTCCCATACATATATATAAGCAATGATCATTTGGATAAGATATCATCTGCCTTGTTGTAGTAGGCAGGGTGAAAGTGAAATTGAGCAGTTGCCCTGGCCTTGATGTAACAGAGAGTATGGCCAGTGCCACCCATAATAGAAAAAATAAGATGATTGTGTAGTCAGCTTCCCCACCTGCAGACAGTAGAAATTAAAAAATAATGTGAGTCTGCGTCACGAGTATGTTTGTCTTGGGCGCAAGCTGACTGAGCTGGCATGCCGGCTGCAACAAGGTTATTTAATTTAGCTAAACAAGAGTGAAGAAGAAAACTGGTGTACTCGAGTCCATACTACCACAAATGTTATGTCATGTGCTTGCTAGTGCTACTGTGCCACTATGTGTAGAATTAATTTTGTGTTACTGTTTTGCTAACAGTATTACAATAGTCTTTTTTCTTTTTTGATATAGCTACTCCTTCCCAACCAAAAGCAAGACCAGACAGGAAGGAGTTGGCAGCCATGGCCCGGTGCCGAAAGCTTGAGGCCATCCAAAACGAATATCGGCGGCTGGTGGCTCTGGCGGAGCAGGAGGAGGAGGCAGCAGCAGCTGCAGCCTCCTCCAATGCCCCGGACCCCAGTCAGGCCCCTCTAGTGGTACGGCGCCGCGGTCTTGCAGCCGCCCGCCGCACTACATCCAGCACTGCTGCCCCCCCTGTGGATGCAATTGCCGAGCTTTTAAGCACCACATGCTCCTCCGAATGGCGCGCCTAGAGGAGCAGGTAAAGGAGGTCCTTAAGAGACAGCGAGCCCGCCGATAGACTGAGATCACGTTGGATTGCCTCTTTTTTATTCTTTTTTTTGGTGGGTGGGCATTGGGCTATGTTGGGGAAAAGTTGGGGTTTATATTTACTATTTATTATGGACAATTTTTTAATTCAACAGACATTGTTTGGACTATCTTTTTGGACATTGGTTGGGGTTAGGGAGAGGGGTGGGTCAGGTGTTGTGGGATTTTTTACAATAGTTTATTTTGTATGGGGATAAAATTATATTTTTACTTAAACTTTACATACGATGTCAATGTTTTGTGAGGGGGTTACTCCTTTGCTGCTGCAGGGCCGCAGCCAGTTTTTGATTTAAATAATCTGCCAATTTTGTAACACACGACACGAACAGATAGATGCGGTACCCTCACTGAGTGACTTGTCCTACTAATACTGTCAGTCTCTCCTCCTAGTCTATGCAGTCTGCAACTGGACTCAAGGGTGTGGGTGTGTGAATTAATGAATCAATTAATTTCCATTATTAATTATGCCTCCCCCAAACTTCTCTTACCTGTGATTGATTTTTAAACTTAGGCACAGCGATGGCTGCATGGTGATGATGGTTTGGTTTCCCAAGATGCCATGGTTGTGGTGGTAGTAGTAGACACTGGCAGTAGCATTTGCAAAAAAAGAAAATGAGACAATCAGTCGCCTGAGAGAGACTCTGGAAGGAGTAGTAGAACGAAGTACAGTACAGTAACAGTACACAAGAAGACTGGCAAACAATAAACCATAATAATGCTGATTAGCAATGCTAAAGTAAAATAAAACATAATGGTGGCGGGGATAGCCTAGTACAACAAATTACAAACTGTAGTTGTGTCGAGTCACTCGACACAAGCGTAACCTTTAGTGCTGTAAAAGGAGGATGATGAATCCAATCGTTGACGGCAATTAATGATGGATTATGTTCCTTTGGGAAAAAAATTGACTTGCAAATATACTGAGCATGGGTGGGCAAGCAGAAGAAGATCCTCGCCCTGCCTTCAAATTGAATTAGTGTTGCTCTCACCACATCCGCCCCAGCAAGTGTGTGATCAATTATTGGTCTAAATTTAATTTAGTCACACCTCAATATAAATCACACAGCCCGGGGGAAGAGGGTTAGGGTTTGATGAATGGTTGGGAAGGGGTATTTGAGGGAAAGGTTTGACGAAGACAAACACTACACATGGACAACAACAACACACAATCTTGGCAGACGACCATCATATTCATAAATCTGTTAAGGGAGAAAAAGGAAATGCATGATTGAGGATGACTTGATGGTTAATGATGAGTAGTACTTACTAACTAGACTAGTAGACAGTACAGGGCAGCAGTATATTATTAATTATTATTATGCAATTTGCCTTGCCTGTCAGAGAGACCCAAATTACATACATTTTATGTTCTGTTGTACCGGGCTTCCTTTTAAAGCTAGCAAAGAAAATTTAAAAATAGCTAAAGTGATCAATTATAAGCAAAGAGCAACAATAAGTTCAATAACAACAAAACACAGTCGTAATGATTGAAGAGAAAAAATGAACCAAATTATTTAAAAGATGACGATACTAAAGTTACTGTATGTTATCCTGGTCAAATTGGGGAGTTGCATCTCGGCATTCCTCTTGGTCCTCCTGTCCATGGCCGCTGCGTCTGTCAATCTTGGGTGCCACTGCCTGCCTGGCGGATACGGATTCGTAGGTGAGTGTGAGTTGTTATTCTCTGTTTAGCACAGGGTAAAGGCCGGCCTGTAAGTGTAGATGGAAAAACAAAAGGGATATTGAAAAATCAAGGAGGAAAAAAAGCATAAATTACGGAGGAGTGCAAACACTTTCAGAGGCGGCATGGCTAACTCATGTCTACTCTGTTGTCTGTTTCCAGCATTAACCTACAACAGCAATAGGACAGAGCAGGCCCACGGTGCCCACCCAACCTCCACTTAGCTTAGATTTTGACTGAGCCAGAGAGAGCACATATATACAGCAACATAGCATTTTCCAAAGTGTGTAACCAAATCAATGCACAGCTGTCAGTCATACCACTACTACACTCGTGAGTCGTGACTCGACTCCACCACCACACAGACATGTAGGTCTGCTGTGGTTGTTGTTGACTTGTTTACCTTTTATGCCACTCATGAAAAACGCCCTGAGTTATTCCATCAATCATCTCTGATCCTACTGACTGACTGCGAAGATACTATGTCACTGTGGTCATCATCATCACGGTGTTGTCCAACTCAGTCTGCAGTGTACCGAGTGAGTCCAGATTCCATATTCAAAAATGCAATGGATCGGCCTGCAGTAGTAGTACAATTTTGTTATTAAACAACAAGAAGGGAAACATTGACTTGAGTCACTTTTAGTGTGTAGATTAAATACTAGTACACTTTGACTTCACTTCATGCACAACAAACAACAACAACACAAACACCAATCACTCAGAGTCAGCGCGTCCAATGCATGCCATCATCATTACCTGTTCCTTCTCATCTTAAGTTAAGGGGCAGTCTCTCTCGGCTCGGAAAGGAGGATAGCTATAGTCATCATGTTCCACTTCTTTTGGAGGGACTCGACGAGGCAACATTTCTTGTACTATTCTCCATCCAATCATCTGGCTTGAGGGAAATGGATTTAGGGCGAGTCAGGAGGATGGAGCAGGACTCGGAGGAGTGGACTTAAATGCACACAGCTGCAACTCCAATATGGCAATAAAAAGAGAAGACGGTGGTGATGGATTTGTTGTGATTCGAACCAGAAAGACAGAGACACACACAAATAATAAAAGTAAATAAGGAAGAAAGAAAGTAACAAGTTCAAAGCCTAGTTGTCAGGGAAGTATAGCTCTTCCTCAAACTCTGGTGGTTCAACCAGAAGTAGGTAATCATCTAACACACTACTTCCGTCACCTAAGTCGCTGTCCTCATCTTCCTGCTGTGATTCACGTATTTTGTCATTCGGTGGTATAAAGTGCTGATTCATTTTGATCATGGTTAACCTCTCCACGTTTTTGGGCGAGAGACTGGTCATTTTCACTGTTACAATGGCACCATCAGCACTGAAAACACGCTCAGAAGAGGCACTTGTGACAGGGCAAGCCAGATAGTTTATCGCCAGCCTGCTGAGCACTGGCCAGTGGCGCATTTTCCCATACCAATACACCAATGGGTTTTGATCAATGTAGACCTCTGTTGGGTCATCCAGATAGGCCTGGACCATCCGCTCAATGCTCAGGGGTGCTCCACTTTGCTGGGCCTCTTTTGCCTTTGCATCAGCACTGGACCTAACAAGCCCTTTCTGTAGATACCAATCCTGTGCCGATTTTACTGGGGCTGATGATACGGTTCTTGCTGTTGTTGATAAAGTTGATGACTGATGTGAGCCAAACGCACTACCCTCAGTCTCTGAAGTTGAACTTGATGCCCGATGCCCTGCTGCAGTACTTGTTGTGGGTTGGAGTAGCGGTCCTTTCCCTTTGATTACCAGCCGTTCCTTTTCCAAATCATTGGCTGCCTCAGCTTTCCAAGTTTTGTACTGGGCAACATCCACTTCTGAAAAAGAAATTAATGTCTTAGTGTTCAGTGCTGTTTTGTACCGTGGATCCAGAATTTTGGCACAAATGTAACGTTTGTCTGACACAATGCTAGTTTGCACCCTTGTATTTTCAGCTAAGCGAAAGGCTAAGCTCTGCACCAACTCATATGCTTCTTGTTTTTCCTCCACACCTGTGTACGAATCAGACACCTCATTCAGCTGTTGCTCTAGCATGTGCAACAATGGGATAGCTTGGCCCATAGTACAGTCCTCCTTGCTGACTTCACGTGTGGAGAGCTCGAAAGGAAGTAGCATCTCTGTCAGGCATTTAACTAGGCCCCATTGGTCCATCTGAACGGTCATGCCTTTCACAGTAGCATCCCCTAGTCTTTGCATGACATAGTCATTGATTGGTCTGTACTGATCAAACAGACGATCAAGCATGTAATAAGTTGAGTTCCAACGTGTTGGCACCTCCTGGATGAGTGCTTTGACTGGCATTCTATGCTCACGTTGAATGATCCTCAGCTGCTTCCGGGCTTTAAAAGAATGGCTGAAATGTGTGCATATTCTTCTGCAGGTGGTCAGTAAGTTGCTGACTCGGTCTTCTTTTTCAGAAAGTCTTGAACAATGATGTTAATGCAGTGCGCCAAACACAGGACCCTGAAATAGCCACCAGTGCGCATGGCCTTAACTATATTACTGCCATTGTCCGTAGCAACAAAACCAATATTAAGCCCTCTTGGGTGCAGCCATTCAAAGACCTTGCTGTTAAACTCTTCCAAAATGTTTGCAGCAGTATGAGATTTCTCCATGGTAAACATGGCTACAGTTGCATGTTTCCGAGTGGCATTAAAAATCTCAGCAGTGTCAACACCTGCAGATATCTTTTCTCTAACCCCCGCAAAAGAGATCCAGTGTGCAGTGATGCACATGTAATCAGTGGCTTGGCAACTGGTCCACATGTCTGTTGTCAGGTGAATATTGAGAACAGCACTCTGCTCCAAAGCTTGTCCAAGTAATTTCAGCACGTCGTGATGTAGTGCTGGAACAGCAACTCTGGCGAAATAGGACCGGCTGGGAACCTTCCATTTTGGGCAGATGGCTGTCACAAATTCCAGAAAACCCACCCCTTCCACAAAAGAAAAAGGGAGACGGTCCAGCGCTAACATTTTCACCAGCTTCGCATTGTACAAACCTGCCGTGGGGTGGTTGCGTTCGTACTGCCCCTCTGACCTAAAGATGCTGACAATGGTAGGCTGGATTTTTTTCCTTTCTGGTGCCGCTGTTGCAGGTGACTTCTTGAACCTAGTTAGGCTCAACTATGCACTTTTTTTCATTGTGGTACTCTGTTGCCTTGGTGTCTCAGCCTGACTCTTACTACGGTGCCACTGAGATGTTGCTGAGGCTGATGAGGATGTGGGCAGTACCACTGCACTGCTGGGATCAGGGCTACTTTGTGTACCAGAGAAAATGTCTCCCTCTTGTTCACCTTCCACCGCGATCATATCTTCTTCTACTTCTTCATCACCACCAACAGCAATGGGTGCAGTTTTACTTTTTTGGCCACTAAGGTGCGCCTCCCACTGGATCATGTGGTGTTTTTTCAGATGGGTTGTTTGGCCTCCGGTACCATAGTTTGTACCAAGCTACCCCGACTAACACTTTGTGGACAAATTGAACATATAGCAACGTTCTCCTCCTTACTGCTAACCGAAAAGAAGTCCCAAACTGGGGAGGTGAAATTTCTTGTGCTACTGGAGGTGCCACTTGCAATGCCGGATGAACTGGAGGGTATGCCTGGAATTTGACTCTGTGCAGTACCACTACCTACTGAGGTGGTGGTTGTGCTGGATGTAGGTCCCTGCCGGGCCTTTGCAAATGCAAATATGGAAGCTGGAGGTGGTGTTGGTGTTACCAGTGTTGGTGGTACCCGTGCCACATCCCTCACAGCAACTTGGGATGGGGTAATAATGTCGGTCTCCATCTCCACTGGGGCGGGAGTGATGTTCATGATGACTGGCTCGTCATCATCCTCTTCTGCTTCTACCTCCATAACTCTAAGGCTTTCTGGAACCTTCCTTTTCCCTAGCCTTGTCGCGTGCCTCACTCTCAGACTGAGCTGCTGGCTTCCAAGTGGCATCTAGATCATCAGAAGGGGGACTTGAAGAAGAAGTTGATGGACTAACCCTCCTTTTCCTTGCTGGGGATCTGGAAGACAATGGATCTTCTGAAAGAGTGGCTTGCTCTTCTTCTTCCTCTGCATGAAGCTCGATTTCCTGAACTGCCCCTACTTCGGGAGGAACAACTACTATTGTGGGCAGTGGTTGCGGCTGTTGTTGTGGTTGTTGTTGCCCACTTATCTGATGAGTTTCCTCATGCGTTGATTGGGTACTACTTTGCGATAACGATAAGTCAATTTCAACATCACTGCTCGTTGGCGTTTGCACAATTAGACTGGCTACATCTGCGACACTCATGGGCTTGGGCCTAGGTTGGTGGGGTGGGCCCACTGATGCGGAGGTGCTGCTCCCAGCTTGCTCCCCGGACACCGCTGCTGCAAGCTTAATTTTTTTTTCTCCCAAAAAACAACATGGGCGGCACACCAGTCTTGGTAAGTGCCACTTCTTCCTTCTTCTGTTCCTTCTTCTCACTGGCAACTTTCTTGTTACTGGAGGACCTGGTACCTTTCTTTGGGGCCATTTTCATCAGATGTCAGCAGGACGCAGTTGCACGAGTTGCAGAGATGTCTGTGGTCACACGTCATGTGACGTGATGTCGTGCACAGCAGGTCTTCTGTCTGGCAGTACAACGGGTGATGATGTTGACACCTCCTCCTCAGTCTTTTATGCACCTAAAAGCAAAGAAGCCAGAAGAACATCAGTGAAATGTTGCATTTGTTGTTGTGGTTCTATTACTACTAGTACAAACAAACAAATATAATATATAACTTAGTGTGTGGTGGTCACACTTGTTAGTGTTATAACTTATATTATTAAATTTTATTAACTCAGTTATTACAAAAAAACAAATCAACAGTGTAGCCATTTGTGAGACTTTGACAACAAGGGCTTTCATGGTATACTGTGTACACTCAGGAAGAATAGGAAAGAAGAAGAACAAAAACAAAAATACAAATGTAATGGAAGTGGAACCTGTTTGGCATTAATTTGCACATCACGTCATGCAGGGAGCCGCAGCTGCCAAAGGGGATGGAAGCAGTAAGCCAAGAGGAACAAAGGAAAGACATGCAGGTCTATATGGCAAAAGCAGCACACTACTAAACTACCACCACAAAATGGCCACCAGCCACATGGTCAGTCACAGTCACAACAAGCAGGAGGCCTGGAAAACCATGAACTCAAGCAGGCCTATAATGGCCAGGCAAAGGAGGCATGCTAAACAACACAACTTTAATGCAAAAATGCAAAACGAAAATCCACAGGGCTAAACAAGGTTTGCAAGTTACACAACAACAACCACACCACACACACACATCCAACAAAGGCATTTATTTAACAGACACCAAAAAAGTGAAATGCCCCCCAAAAACACATTTTGCAATTCAATCCAATGCCATCCATGCCCTAAATGATGTTTAAATTCCACAGACACCACAGAGACAGTTGTTTCATGCACCCATGAGTAGATCTGGGCCTACTGGCTGAAAGGCCTATATTGGCAGACTAGGCCACAAGCATGCAGGCCTATGGCAAAAGCACACTGGCTGGCTCCACAAAATGGCCGCCAGCCACATGGCCAGGCCACCCACAACAACAAGAAAGGGAAGACAGACAATGCAGGCCTATGGCAAAAGCACACTGCCTGGCTTCACAAAATGGCCGCCAGCCACATGGCCAGGCCACAACAACAAGAAGCATAGGCCAAGAGGAACAAAGGAAAGACATGCAGGCCTATATGGCAAAAGCAGCACACTTCTAAACTACCACCACAAAATGGCCACCAGCCACATGGTCACTCACAGTCACAACAAGCAGGAGGCCTTGAAAACAATTAACTCAAGCAGGCCTATAATGGCCAGGCAAAGGAGGCATGCTAAACAACACAGCTTTAATGCAAAAATGCAAAAATGAAACTCCACAGGGCTAAACAAGGTTTGCAAGTTACACAACAACCACACCACACACATCCAACAAAGGCATTCATTTAACACACACCAAAAAAGTGAAATGCCCCAAAAAAACACATTTTGCAATTCAATCCAATGCCATCCATGCTCTAAATAATGTTAAAATTCAACAGACACCACAGAGACAGTTGTTTCATGCACCCATGAGTAGCTCTGGGCCTACTGGCTACCCACTATACATTTTAGAAAACTGATGAAAAGTACAAAAATTGTAGTTGCAACTTGCAATGCCCCAATCAAACAAACAACACCAATTCTCCAACCTACTTGTAAAATCTCAAATCCAAAAGTCCTCAAATCCAATCATATATGATGCAGCAGACACAAAGAGTGATCCTTCCAGCTCCAAATCCAAATGAAAAGTGAACAGGACATGGACAAAGCACTGGGAGAAGCCTGCTGGACAGGAACAGGAAGTTGGAGACTCTGGTGCACTTCCTTCCCCTTAAAAAAATTTATAAAAGAAGAAAAAGGACTCCTTGCACAAAAAAGTAAAGCCAAATATCAATATGAGGAGTTTTTTTCATACAAATCATCATTTTCGAGAAGGTTTTATGCTGCTCGAGAGATATTCTTCTCAAGATTGCAATTTCTGCATGTTCGGCATCGCGAGCTTCACCGAACTTTCGCTGGATGTCCGATGGCGCGTCCGAATGACGTGTTCGCACACTCTCGCTGGATCGTGCGGCTGGCTACCAAAATCTCGCAACGCACGCGAACGGATAGGAAATCTTGTCGGCAAACGCAGGTAAATCGCTACTGCGCCCGTGAAAACGCATTTTGAAAGCGAGAACAAGGACACAACTCCGCTACGCCGCGGATCGCGGAGTTTTCGGTAACACGCGTTTTACGCGGAACGCGGAGTTGCCAAAAATCCGCAAACTCCGCGAGCGGAGCGGATTTTAATGCCCGCGGTTAGTCTATATTGCCTTCACCAGGGCCGGCTTTAGGGCAGTGTGATCAGTGCAGCCGCACAGAGCGCTGACCTCTGGAGGGGGGCGCTGACCTCAGAGGATGTGCTGTGTTTAGCAATAACTTATGATTGGAGAGAGGAGGGGCACTTTTGCCTGGTGGTAGTGAGAGAATCCGAGAAGGAGGTCATGGGGCGGCAAAAATTATTTTTGCACCAGGCGCCACCAGCGCTAAAGACGGCCCTGTTTCGTCTCAAATGGAAGCTTCATTTGTTTATTGCCAGCTTTACCCACAGTGGCTGTTGAAAGTTAGCATTCGTTGTGTTGTTTATAGATTGTCTTGCAACGTGGTTTCCTGTTTATTATAGCAAGAAAGCACCTGCTATAATAAACCAGGGTACGCAGCACTCTCTTTCACAGACTTTGGTTGGGGAGGCCTACCCCCTACACAGTCAATTTTCAGCAGTGGGTGGTACTCTATTTTCTCTACCAGTTTTGCCTTATGTTCAGTAAGCGGTATTATGTGATATTCCCCGCTTTCAATTTCAGTTGGTAGGTGTATCATCAGCAGTGGGCTAGGTCCTGCACAGGGACAGTAGGCCTCACCATGTGTAGTTTAGCATGGCACGCCTTATCCTGTTACTGCAGCCCTTCTAATCCCACCTTGGTGCATATAGACTCTCCACTGTATCCTTCATTGTTTGTACCTGTGCGGCTGTTACCAGTGAGTTGAAACGTTTTATCTCCCCGGGGTTCAGTGCCCGTCCTTTTTTAGCTTCGACCTATTGTATCTCTCTGTGGCTTTTACCACACCTCCTAATTGCTATTGGCTAAGTGTGGCATTTAAAAATGCTGGCTTTTAATTGGTGCATTGGTGGAAATGTCCCTCCTTTGTGTGCTGAGTTCCCTCCCTGGCTTTTCCACTTAGAGAATGTTTTTGTTGACCATCACACTGTACAGCGTGTGATGGCCTTTCCTCCCTCCTCCCGTCTGGTAGATGGTTCCTGCCTGCAATCAGCGGGCCGCCTGCATTCCTGAAACAGCAACAACTGGGATGGCTGGCCACGTGAGTGCCCTGCTTGTGTCTTTGGTGTCTGTCTTTTTTTGTTTTTTGTTTCCTGCTCGTTCAATTTTCTTTCCAATGCAGATTCCATGAAGGCATTGCAGGCCCGCCCACTTTTTCTCTCTCTGTTGACATCCCTTGACTCCCCCGGGAGTATTGCCTCGGAACAAGCACTGGTGCGCACGGAGTCCCTACGTGCAGTGCAGCCATGAGTGCTTATTTAGTTTCATGTTGTGCTTTACTTTGCGCCCCACCCCCTCCCATTGTCCGCATTCCCTTTGTTCCCGCCACCCTCCCGTTGCTGCATCCTTTCAGCACAATTTGAGAATTTACTCCGTTTCACCAAAAGCAAGGTGTGAGTGCATTTCAATCACTTGTATGCCTAAGGCACCCTTTTATAATATGGATCACATGTTGTCTGTTTTAAGGCATTAACATTTATCATCCTGTAAGTTAAAGCACCCTTTTATTTAGTTTTACATTTGTTTTTGTGTGCGCGTCTTTGTGTTTGAACTTTATAATTTGCTTGCTGTGTGCCTTTGTTTCCAGTGACTTTGTGCGTGCCTGTCCCTTTATTTAGTTATAGTGTTTATCATCCTGTTAGTGCAACTTACTACCGGCTGCATAAATGGCTCCCAGCCGTCCAACTTGCATTTTAATTATTTATCTGCCCAACGTACACTTTCATAATTTAGATTATGTATTGCGCCAAAAGCAGTCTCTACCTTTTTAGCATCCTGGAAAATGCATAATGCACAGTAATAATAAAACCCGGTATTTGTAAAGCGTGAACAAATCACCCCTAAGGGTCTCAAGGCGCTGGGTGCCGTAGGGAAGATTAAGCGAGCTATTGCCCAGAGTCACATGGTGCTGGGCTGAGCTGCTGCCGGAGCCAGGGATCGAAATGTGACCCCGTGCTCCAGAGTCTGCTGCCCTGGCCTCTGCGCCACACCTCTCCCACTGGGGTTAGTGGTAGATACGCGAATATTACTAAGCCACAAAACTCTTGGAAAAATATATATTATTTACTAAAAACATTGTAGCAATTTTGTAGTTAACTAAAAAATGATGAAAAAATAAGGCACTTTGCAGTCATTCTAAAAATAAAGTACTTTTACATAACCGGCTCCTTCTGCCACAATATACACTACTGTCAAAATATAAAGGAGGTACCCTAATACTTGGAAAAGGGATGGGTAGCTGAACGTAAAACACAAAAGTTCCCTTTTCCTCTGTTAATTATGAGGTTTAGATTCAACTGGTATTAAATACATTAACAGGCACTACTATTCACTCCGTGATGTAAAACAAAGCTATCATAGAAGAAAAATTTCCAGGTCGCTAAATCACAAATTCTTATACACACAGAATAAAAAACATTTATATTCAAATAACAAATTCTTATAGGGAATGTATATTAAAAACAAATTTATTTTTCAATGCATCATACATAAAAATATCATGAATGTCATGTATTTGGCTAATTCACAGCATAGAAACATTTTATTAATTCATAGACATATTATTAAAAATGATGTAAAACACAAAACAAAAATGAGAGAACAAACTGTCGACGCGGCGTTTCGGTGTGCAGGTGTTTCGTCACCTTCTTCAGGACAATAGTTCATTAATTTAAGAAATAATCTAGACAAACAATATAAACACTGAGTTAAAATAAAATAAAATACATTTTTTTTAATTTTTTTTTTACAAGTGCCTATTTTTAGCGTCATGGAAAAAAAGATTGCTTTGAAATAAAAAACCTAAAAAACCTAATTCACGGAGTTTATCACAGTGTCTGTTAATTGAGACATATGTAGGTAAGCAATAATTTGCTTGCTATATATTATCAAATCATGTTCAAGGAACAAATCGGGGGTGGCTGATTATTATTCCAAATTTTAATATTGTGGATGAACATCACCTTATATCCCCTTTTACAATAACACCAAATGATTTATCGGGCTTATGAACATTATATATTCCTGATAAGTACCTTGAAACATAAAGTTTTTTTGAAACATATAGTTTTTTCTTCCTTGTAATGGTATGAACTCTCAAGGATAGTTAGGCCCATAGGTCCACTTCATCAAATTCGAAGACAGTATGGTTTTATCTAGGTGGAGTGAAAAGAACACATTTGATAACCATATTTACCTCCTATTTTCATTTAATTGTGAATGGAGTATATATCACCATGTTACGGATTATCAAAACCCACCTTAAGCAGTCTATATGTCTTAGAGTATATGGCAATTATTTCTTAATGCTGCGGTCAACCTGCTGCAAATCTATCTAAGAAATATGAAAAGATGGTATTATAATTTACATCCTCATATGCCCTAAATACTTGTATGTTCTAGTAATTACAACTTTTACTACCTATCTTGTTTAAAATCAATTGGTTTGTACAGAGGGGGTAATAAACCCACCTGCAATTTTTCTTTTGCGCCTCTTTACGGACGTTGCGTTTTTAATACGAGAATATTAAGGTGTGCACTGAAAAATAAGAATTTTAGTTTCAATAGAACATTTTTATTAGCTGAAATATTACCATGACTTCCATGAAACTAATTGCTGAAACCTCACCTGAAGTTATGGACAATAGGACATCATAGTCAAATTCTGTTGTTTTGCTAATTTGTCAATCTATAAAAGATATGGATATGATACTTTATTTACTAAAATGCTCAACAGATTTTAAATCATTTCAAAAACCCAAATATAATTTTCCGTTATAATTGAAAAAATATACCTTAATCTGGGAATTTTATCAATTCTCCCTTCTTTATTGGGATGATCGTCCCCGCCAACCACGCACTTTAAATCTGTGTTGGGGTAAAGTAAATAAACTGAACTGTTCAATATGTACCGATGGATAATAAAGTTACTATAAAGGACTATTTTCTCTTACTGTCTAATTTTGTTTAAAAAAACAGTATATTGATAAAACCAGATTTTATAAGAAAGGTCTTAGAGAATTTCAGGAGAATAACCCCATTGCGTGATTAATCTATATATATGTATCCTCCTGCTACTTTTTATGAAAGTTTATGGAATCAAAAAGTTTGAATAAAAGGTTTGAATAAACCACTACAAGAGACCCCAGTCATTACATCTTTCAATCCGGGCTTACCTCAAAGGTTAAAAGGATGTTGCGACCGTCCGTATCGCCTGACCGCTGTTAGAGCTTGCCAAGAAACACTGATGCGGGCGGCTTTTTAAATATCCTTGTGGTTGTCGCATAAGAATGATGTCACAGTCTGATTGAATGCACCTGGATTATTTCGGTTGCTGGTAGGACAATGGCACAGTGTATGAAAACACAGCGGCCATCTTGTAATGAGTTATCACCAAGAGTGTATTGGTGATGGTTATTGATAATCTGTCTCGTTCTACTACACACTCTCTATGATTTTAGTTTTATCTTCATTGAATCATGTTAAAATACTATTATAGAAAATAAGAATAATTTTTTATATTTTTTTAAATATAATTTTCAAGAGTTTTACATAAAAATACTATCATGATCTATTTATTAAATCATGTTAGAATACCTTGTGGATAAAACAAGAAATTCCCAAAACTTTTAATTTTACTTTCACATAATGTCACAGTTTGATGTTCCAAGATTATTGGTAGATTATATTACTTCAGTGCATATAAGCACGGCGGCCATCTTATAATAGGTTATGTCTGGGAGTGTGGCGATAGTTATCGTTAACAATGCATCCAAATACGCTCCAGATTCGCTACGATTGTTATTATATCATAATCAAACTTATTTCAAAATGTATTGCCATTTCCATGAACACTATAGTATTGTAAAAGGGTTAACTTTCTTATACATCAGTGATGGCTTCTTCATAGAGCCCCAATTCAAGATATTATCTGAGACTGCCGGCATTTGGTAGTGCCACCAAACCGCTTATATTTGGTAGACACGTACAAATGTCGCAACCTGAGGTGGGGGATACAAGTCACCCTAATGCCCATTTGTTTTAGGATACATCTCCACAGTTGGGTGAAGACAGTTTAGATTAATTTCTCCCATTCCTCTTTGCTGTTCAACCCGCATTTATACGTGTTGAATTTGCACATGTAGAATTGTTCCCTCTTTTTCCTCTTTGCTGCTACATCGCCACCTCTTATGTTTACTTGTATTGCTTCAATAATACACCACTTCAAATCTTCTATTTTATGTTCTTTATCGAACCAATGTTCAACTAAGGGTGCATTCTTTCGTTTAGTACGAATGACAGATTTGTGTTCATTAAGTCTTAGCCGTATTTCTCTGGAGGTTTCACCAATATAGCCCTTATCACAAGGGCACTTAACAAGATAAATCACATTTTTAGTGCGACAATTAACTAAGCTTTTCTGAACATGTGTGATCTTGTTACATGTTACTGAGTTTCCCTTCATCATATTATCACAATTGTTGCAACTGCCGCAGGGAAAATTACCTGCAGGGTTGGAACCGTCAATAGTTCTTAAGGATTTCCTATTTGTGGAGTTAGGGTATGTATGTACTAGACAGTTTCTTATAGTCTTATTCCTTCTAAAGGAAAAGAGGGGTTTCGGCAGTTGTCTTGAATTGGCATTATTCAATAAATGGCAATTACTATTAATGAGATTTTTAATCTTATTGCTAATACTCATGAAATTAGTCACACATACAATTTGTTGAAGTTTTTCATTACTCTTCAAACTTGGTTCAAATAGACTATCCCTATTGTAATACTTAGCTCGTTTGTAAGCCTTTTTAACTAGTTGTTTTGGATACCCTCTTTCTGTCAGTTTCCTAGTTAGTATTTTAGTATGGAATTCAAAATCTTTTATACTTGTACAGTTTCGTCTGATTCTAAGATATTGACCAAAGGGGATGTTACTTCTTTGGCTTAGAGGGTGGTGGCTTTCGAAATGCAACATAGTGTTGCGGTCTGTGGGTTTGGTATAAAGTTCCACTGCTATTATGCCATTCGTGTCCTTTATGGTAATATCTAAAAATGCACATGTTTTATTACTGTATGTCGAGGTAAACCTCAGATTGTTGTCTCCTAAATTTAACCACTGTATAAAAGAGTCCAGGTCATCCTTAGTACCCTGCCATATAAAAAAGACATAGTCTATGAATCGGGACCAGTAGCTTATGTTTTCGTAAAAGGGGGCCATTTCATTAAATATATGTTTATCCTCAAAAGAGGAGACATACAGGCATGCTAGACTGGGAGCACATGTGGCTCCCATACTGGTCCCTTTAGTTTGTTTATAAAAATCCTCTTTGAATAGAAATATATTGTTTTTCAATATAATCTCTATGCATTCAACTATAAAGGTTGAATGAGGTGACAAATCCCCTTCATTGCTCATTTCTTCTATGATAGCTTTGTTTTACATCACGGAGTGAATAGTAGTGCCTGTTAATGTATTTAATACCAGTTGGATCTAAACCTCATAATTAACAGAGGAAAAGGGAACTTTTGTGTTTTACAATATACACTACACCACTAAACAATACTAGAAAACAAAACACTCTACAACACTATACTTAATTATAGGGGCGTGGCTTAGACAGCCGCGATGGCGGACGTGTCTGAGTAGAGCTCCGTCAGACAGCCCGAACAAGCGGCAATTCCAGGTGCCGGCGATACCAGATTGCCGGGACAGGGTGGTCTGAGGAACAACGACGAGCCCCCGCACCTGTCCCCGATCAGATTGGAGCGGCGAAGACGCTAAATCGGCCCGAGGACCGGACTAGCGGGCGAGCGGACCGTGACAAAATGGCGGCGCACAGCTCACAGATCCCCACTACGGCGTAGATGGGACTCGCGGCCCGCTCCGGAGAGAGCCAACATTGACCTCGGGGGCAGGCGCGGAGCAAAGCCAGTGGATCGCTAGGGGACCATATGGCAACAGCGGCAAGAAATACCCGAGGTGAAGCCCGTAGGCATTAGAAGTCTGGTCATCAAGATGGCGCGCCCGGAGATACGGGACCGGCGCCGTGACACACCCGACGCAGCATAAGGTGCCCGAGGCAGCAGTAACGGCGGCAGCCCACCGCGGCTGATTAAGGTGAATGGGGGCAACCACTACCTAGGGGGATAACATCCCAACTGCGCGCGATTGCAGGGAACTGCCCCCAGTTGAGCAGAGCGCAACTGGACTACCGCTGAGGGATCACAAGGCTACGCGCAGTGACATCCGACCCAGAAGGCCACGGAGCGGAGACGCGGCGGAGGCGGGCTCACCGGAGGGGACCCTGAGCCCCAATACAGAGAGAGCAGGAAAGGGGCCCGGTGGCGAGGAAGACACCGCAGAGCGCGTGGCCCGCACAGAGAGCATCAGGAGGACACTTCCCCCCCCTTCCCGGGAGTGAGCTGACACAAGACGAGAGGGCAAAGGGCCCTATACTGCCACACGAGAACCGGACATCCTAAACTGACGAACGGGCAGTGACACCCCCTGCACCCCGCAACACCTAAGGCCACGTCGCGCCCATCATGCCCCCACCCACCTGATTACCAACAAGGACACAGTGCGGATTCCCCCCCTCACCGCTTGCAACCTGGGGGCCCCCAAAAACGGACCAACAGAGGGACACGGAGGATACGACTGCCCTCCTCCTACCCTTCTGGACCCACTGTCTCACTGAGAAGGGCACGGCACTCTGCGCCAGGACCCGAGGCGCAGCGAGTGAGCTGACCGGTGATGCACAACAGAGAAGACGCGCGACGGTGAGATGGAGGAGCTATCACAAAGAAGAGGGAAGCCGATAGCCCTCCAAAACCGGGGGGAGAACACACTATTGGGATACAAGCGTTGATGCCGGAGAGTGTACAGTGAACCAAGTCATCGCCAACAGTAATATCCCCGAAGCCTCTCAGAATGGGTAGGTAGCGCGCAGCCGGGAACCCGCAAACACCTGCCCACACAAGACAATCTTCCCCGTCAACTAAACACTCTGGAACAGAAGAGGACGCCACGACATCAGCATCAATGTCCGACAAACTGGACAAAGTTTTAGCGGCAATTGAACACTCGCGAATAACGATGGAGGATAGATTTGGAGCTTTAGCCGCAGATTTTAACTTGCTTAGGGATGACCATCGGAAACTGTCGGATAAAGTGACGCAAGGAGACCAGGTCCTCAAGAACATAGAACCTCAAATCAAAACTCAACAGGAAACCCTGATTGAACTTCAACGCAGGGTCAAGATCCTGGAAGATAAGACGGACGATTTAGAAGGCCGCTCCCGATGCTGCAACATCCGGGTGGTTAACCTGCCGGAGGGAGTGGAAGACCCTAACCCTGTCGAGTATGTGGAGTCTTGGCTCAAGTCGTTCACCCCGGCCACAGAACAGACTCCATACTTATCGGTGGAAAGAGCACACAGGGTGCCAGCTCCGAAGCCACCGCCTGGAAACCCGCCTCGACCACTCCTGCTTAAGCTCTTGCACTTTTGTGATAGAGATGCAGTGCTCTGAGCAGCCCGCCAAAAAAGACCCATACAGGTCAAAGATAAGACAGTCATGCTATTCCCGGACTATTCCCGCACAGTGCAACGACAACGAGCATCGTTCTTAGAAGTCAAACGCTTGCTTTGGAAAAAAGGGATTCAATACTCCCTACTCTTCCCGGCACGGCTTAAAATAATGCATGACGGATGCACCAGCTCTTTACGTCCCCCAAGGATGCATATGACTGGGCGGAACAGCATCTACAAGCAGATAAACCCCGGGCTAATCAACATGACAAACGAGGCCCCAAAGGCAAACTTTACCAGCCGAACAGAGTGACCCAAGGGCAGACCGCTTCCCGCTCAGAGATGCCAGGGAGGGGCCCCCCAAACCTAGAACAAATTATCGAGGAGCGTCGGAGAGCCTTACAAGCGGCGGCAGAAATAGGGCCAACAGTGGGCAGCTCGGACAGAGAGAGGGGCCCTCACATCTTCACCTCCGAAGATGAAGTAGACGACACCACCATGTCCAGAGACGGCTCGGTCACCCCACCAGAGATGACCCCACAGACTGCGGACACTTTCATTTAATTAGCATGCTATACTGTGGTAAGATCTGTAATAAATCAGATGTACCCTATTACAGTCCAGGTGGGAGATAGAAAACACGCATGCAACCCCCTTACCACTTTGGACTCGGGGTAGACCACCACAACCTTATAGTAGGGCTCCACCGCGCATTGATGGAAAGAACAGCCGGCACCATACATGACTCACCGATCACCTAGGGCGTATCAGAATACATATCACCGCCGTCAGAGGCCACGGCCCGCCCCTGGTTAAAACGAATTAACGTAAACATAGTATGTCAGGTTTTGACGTACCGCCACGTGCGGTAGGTCCTCAAAGTTGGGACGAGATCCCCATGTTGAGCTCAATCCCCCTTCCCCACAGACCCTTACATTACCGGTTCACAACATCACACAGACAGGTAGCTCTGCGCTTTCAACGGGAACACTACTCCGACGGGGAATCACCGGGCACCCTAGCCCAGCTGGGACCGGCCTCACCAGCCCCCATAGACACCACAACATGACACCCAGAGTAACGACTACAGATATCAGCCTCCTGACGTTGAATGTTAGAGGCCTGCACACACCAAGTAAACGATATGCGGTTTATTCCTACACCAAACTTCAAAGTGCACAGATCGCTCTCTTGCAAGAGACACACTGAACAACACGGGAGATAGACAAGCTGCGGGCTAGATGGCAGGGGACCATATGTGCCACATCATATTCCGCTTACGCGCGAGGGGCATTGATCTGGATCAGACCAGGAACCCCATTTCAAGAACTCCGAAGAACGGTGGACAAAGAAGTGAGATACGCATTTTTAGAGGGCCTCCTCGATGGGCAGCCGATACTTTTAGGTAGCATATATGCCCCGAACACCGAGCAGGACCGGTTTTGGGACCACCTGACAGGAGTCCTCGCCCAATTCACATCTATACCATGGATATTAGGGGTCGATTATAACTGTGTGTTGAATCTTACCCTGGACCGCTCCCACCCTCTGCCCGCACACTCGCCTGCTCACAAGCAAACGGAACGCTATCAAACATGGGTCGCACATTGGGCACTCACGGACGCCTGTCTCATTTCAGATCTCGAGAAGGCCTTTGATACTCTTACGTGGCCAGACCTATTCACTGTCCTGCAACGGACAGGGATAGGCCCGACCCTCCTAGCATATACGCGCCTCTTATATACTAAACTTACCTTGCGCTTACGCATGGGACGATATATATCATCCGTGTTTCAAGTGGAGAGAGGCATGAGACAGGGCTGTCCACTCGCACCCCTACTGTTTGTCCTAGCGGTAAAGCCTCTTGCAATACGATTGCATCAAGGGGGGGAGGAGTGGGGCATCTCCATAGCGGGCATCACACATAGTGTCTCCATGTACGCGGATGACCTTTTAATATATATGCGGATATCACCGCGGACCTGACGTCCATATGGACGGCACTTGAAGAATTTGCAGAGGCATCGGGGCTCAGAGTGAATTGGGACAAGTCCACAGTCTACCCGTTACATCCGGACCTTGCCCCTCGGGACGTTCAGATAGGGGAACAGAACATAACATGGAGCTCGAGTGCCCCCCGATACCTCGGGGTTCACTTGTATCACTCCCCATCTGATCTCTTCGAAGGCAATCACCGTAGAGCGGTAGCTGGGATTAGATCGGCAGTGGGATTCTGGAAGAACCTCCCTTTGGCCCCAATAGGACGTGTGGCTCTAGCAAAGAGGATCATAGTCCCACGTCTCTTGTATCACTTTAAAAATTTACCAGTAATCCCACCCCGAGCATTTTTCAAGGATTTAGACTCGTTACTCAGCTCGCTAATCTGGGGAGCAGGCAGACATAGAATAGCACTGGATAAGTTACAACTGCCCACCACTCAGGGAGGGCTAGGCGCACCTTCCTTCGAGTCATACTTTCTGGCGGCGCAATTGCAGTGGCTATCCTATTGAAAGGCGGGCAGGCACATGGGGGAGACCCACGCAGTAACAGGCCCCATACCCACTCCAGAACTCTGCCGCTTACTGCTGCCCGGCACTAAACCGCGACGCACGCACCCAATACAAGTGTCGGTGGCTCGTAAATGCATGCAGAGAATACACCGAATGTCCACAGGGGTACCTCTGTACTCTCCCTTACTGCCTTTGGTGGGCTGGCCTAGACGAGAGGTGTACTACATGACTAATATGCTCCGCATATAGACAGAGCACTCCCTCACCGAGATAGAATCCTTCTTCGAGGACGGACAACTGCGACCGTTCCACCAGCTGGTAGAATACTATGATCTTCCCCCCGGCCAATTTTTACTCCACAGACAAATCATAGAAAGCTACCGCTCACTACACGATTTGACAGAGGGAGAACCAGCAACACATCCGGTCCTTCACGCAATCATGCACATGGGGGCGGGTCGACACCTGGTCACTTGGCTTTATAAAGCCATACGGGAGCTTCTAAACAAACCATTGGATGCGCTACGGGTAACATGGGAGGAAGAGCTAGGACGCCAGCTGCACGACAAGGAATGGGAGCAGGCGCTCGAATATCCCAAGAAGGTTTCCGGAAACGCGTGCTTTAAAAACATACAATTTTACATCTTACACAGAGCGTATAAAACGCCAGCGTGTCTCCAGCGATTTTATCCGTCCACACAGTTTCTTTGCCCCAGATGTCAAACACCGGACGCGGATTTTCACCATATGTTCTGAGCCTGCCCTACAATAGGACCATATTGGCACACTATTCACGAGACTCTTAGGGAACTCACGGGTCTTCCTAACATGAACACATAGGAGGCCTGCGCGCTAGGAATTTTCCGGAGACGGAAACAGCACAAATTACCAATTCGCTTTGCTTCGCTGGCAACACTATTGGCAAAAAGAGGCATAGCTAAGCACTGGCGAGCTCCTGGGGGACCACCGATAGCAGCCTGGGTGGGAGCGGTGAACAAATGGGCAGCAGCGGAGGAGGAAACGCTCAGGGAGGAGGAGGTAAAGGGGATACGTAAGCACCCCATATCCATGGAGTGGACCCTATTGCTACACCAATTCAAACAGCAAACAACGCCAGACAATTCCGACACCCCGTCACAAACCCTGATAACCCCACAACCACAGGCCTAGATCGACAACACACACAGTAGTTCCCATATAACTGCAAGTGCGCACCAGGGCAATGCAACCACTCACATACTAGATCAACCAGATAGACGGTAGCGGCTGGGCAGGTCCCAACCCGTTGACTTTACATGTAAACACAAGAAGAATACGCAGAAGCCTCGAAACCCTGCCTGACTCATACACCTCAGAATTTATGAACACTACCCCAGTTAGACTCCCCAGTTAATTAAGCATTATAACCAGTAGTTAACACACTGGCCACCAAAGGGAAGGAGATGTATCTTCATGTGAAAGGACATGCAAAGTTGGGTGATACCGTTTATGGCAGCAATTATACTATGTATTAGATAATTATCAACCCAGAGACATGACCGTGGTTCCACAGATCGGAAACACACGAAACAATGCCAATTTACATCTATCATGCAGTGTGTTTCTCTTAAGAAAATGTTAATAAAAAATACTTGGCAAAAATCACTAAACTCATTTCTAATACATAATCCACTCTATAACACTATACTCCCTCAAAAACTATTAGCAACACTTTAACCTACTTCGTAACATTACTCTTCACTACTATCCATGCACTAAACTCCACAATACGCCGAGACCTATTGCCATTGCCAATGCTTGTGATATTTTATGTTAACTTACGTTACCAGTTATATGCATTGTGGAACATTATCCATTTCCGTGGTCTCTTCTTGAAAGTGGGGGGGTTATTTACTAATGCAGGCTCTCATGTGGGGCAATGAGGCCGCAAGCTTTGCTACATTGACACCATTAAAGAGGCCCACAGGCACAGAACAAAGTTGTGCACTGATGCCTAAGCTCCAGTGCGATTTTTAGCAAATCTAGGCGCTAGTGCATTTTGCCTGTTGTGATTCATCTGTGGGACATTCTACACAGATATTTCCACTCCTGAATTATATTTGGAGCGGGTGGTTTGTTTGGAGTTTGTCAATTACACCCGAATGGCAAGATGACCCCCACACACCGCTGTTATCCATTCACCATCAACAGTCACACCTCTCACTCAAATGCACGTAGATGTAAGTGCTCTCACATGCATGCCCACACATATAAGAAACACACACATACATTCACACTATCAAATAGCGCATAACTAAACCTTTGCTGGGTTCATGGGAGTGAGAGCTGCAGATTGAAGCTTTTTGTACCCTGACCTTAGGGGAATTACAGCACAAACAGCACCAAGGATGGCCAGGGCTCATGAAACAGGCCAGGAACACACTGATGCTGAGCAGACAGGTGAGAGCAGAGAAATGCAGTGTACTCTTAATCCCATTTAGTTTCCCACCTGTTCCTCTCATTAGTAGGAAACCAGTTAGATTCAACCAATTAGGAAAGGTGCCTAAAATGTAGTTCTGTCAGAGCTTAAGTTAAGACTTTTCTTTGTACAAATTCTGAGAAAGCTAACAGTTTGGGAGTCAGTCCCCAACTTTACCCCAATCGCCCTCTCTTTCAATATCTCTCTCTTTATCTCATTCTCTCACTGAAAAACACAAACACTGAGCATGTTGAAGGAAGTGGCCCTCTAGGGCCACTCGGGTTTTCTTACAACCACCTGCTGGGCCTTCCCAAGAATGAAGAGTCGGTCAGACAGTAGAGAATACAAACTTACATTTATTAGTAATGCTCTGCAGAGGAGTCCATCATGACCTGCACCCTAAGATGTCTGCCGAGGGACTGACCCCCTAACAGCTCACACTGAGTAATCATTCCTCTCGAGAAGCCCCCAAACACGCCCCCAATGGAAAACTACCGGCTTGGGCCGATCATGATAAAGAGGCACAGTAGGATTAGCTAACACCTGCCAGATGGGTACATTTTATCAGGAATCCAAGGCCACAGTGCTGGGTCTCAGCATCTCCTGACATGGGAGCAGAAACTACACATTCTGATAAGTAATAATAATAATTTTATTGCATGATTAATTAAAATCTTACAATTCGAAAATCACCAGTACACAATCATTAAAACGTACCTACACAAGCACAGTCATAAAATACATTAAATACACAAATTCAATTCATCGTTATTATAATTCATTATTACAAATATTAAAATAACAATTATTTACACGTATAGGTTCTTTACTTTTGTGCAATATCTCATGTGCAAATGCTCTCTAACTACCAGCAACTTCCAATCCTATTATGCTTGAATCATTGACTTCCAACTTCCTTTTTACAAGGGTCACAAATTTAGTAAAGTTTGCAATCATTACTATATCCATTGGCTTAAAACACGCTAACATAGCTTGTCTGCATGATCGGATCCCTCTTTCATTAAAACAGATCTTTAAATACCTCTTTCTTTCAACCTTCAATGATGTACATATGCAAACCAAATGTATAATGTTTTCTTCCCATCGGTTACATAATCTACAGGGGATTGGTTTAGTTGGTCTCAGCCAAGGCTTTGTGTGCATTAGTCCCGGCAGGTTGCCGAATCTTGCGGACATAAATAAGTTCTTTGTTTGTATAGTCCACGGTGTTTCTAGATATGGTTGCACTTTGATGGTCGTATATTCGTTCACTATCATCCAGGCATGAGACCTTTTAATAAATAACTCTTTATCCTTTAGAAGTGATAGATGTTTTGTTAATCTATTTATTAATTTTTTAAAAGATAGAGATGTTATTGACATCTCCCAAATCTCGTGTGCAGACAATTCTTCTAGTGCTGTTTGAAGGTATGTATAAAAACGGGAAGTTTGATTCTGTTGCATTTCTTGCCAGAGTAGACAGCTCATTGGATTAAAATTATTGGTTTTAATTTGTTTCCATACCTTTACGTAGTGGCCCATCCTCACAACTTGCTGATTAAAAAAGCCGAATTCCAGTCGGATCTGGGCCAGTGATGCATTAACCGGAAGTCGGAACAAGTTTTTAAATGTCTTTGTTATAGCATTGTTCAAAAGTGCAGAATCCATACCGCAAAGAGCTTCGCTTCCATAAGTGAGACTGGGCATTAATTTAGCTTTTATAACCTTTAATAATGGAGCATAAGTTGGACCACCCAAAGAGCTATGTAATGAACGAAAGGCCATAATAAAGCTGTTACTTCTTTTTATCAGCTCTGTTTTGTGTTGAGAAAATGAACCTTTCTCGTCAAACCATAAGCCCAAATATTTGTAATGTGACTTTAATTTTCAACCCAGTGCCATGCTAATCTAAGCATCAGCTGGAAAGCCTAGTTCTATCCCTGACTGTATAAAGGTCATGGACCTGTCCTGTGACTTGCAGGGGTGCACCAAGCTTGCCTTTTTAGGTCAAGTCTGCACAGCACTTGTGCTGTCTGCAAGATCGGTTGTATGTACTTTGTGTGGGCTTTGGAGCATTTCCCCAGGACTTGTCTGCTTCCGCTCAGGGACTACTTTTTTCTAGCAACTGCCTCTATTTAACTGTCTTGATAGAAAACGACCAGCAGAGGTCAGTAAAATGCCAGAATCGCTTTATCCTGGATATTATACTTCATAGCTAAAAACGTATAAGGTTCCAAAGGCGAGACCGATTGCATTGCAAATGCTTGTACTTGGATTGCTGCTTCCTGGTGCTGCTGCTTGTCAGTCTCTCCATACTGTTTTGCTTTCTGTTTCACACAGAGTCCAGGTAGTCAGCTTTTCCGCAATGCATGCCTCTGTGCCGCTGTCTCTGTCCTTGCCGGCCACTACTGGGCTATGCACTGCTGTGCTTCAGCCCCAGCCGAAGGAGTTCCCACCTGGTTGCTTATTCTGCTTCTCAGTAAGTGGCATGGGAATCCTGACTCGATGTCCAGTTCTTGCCAAAGGCGCCAGTCCTTTCCTGCAACCACAGTCACGGTCCTCACTCTTGCAGCTATCTCATTTTGCAGACCACACTCTAAACTCCAGGCACGGTACCCACTATTTTGGGCTTTTGCTTTGCTGATGTTCTCATCTTTTGCCATGGCTTGAGATTGGCAGAACTAATATTCCCCAGCACTCTTGGTCATCTGTGCTTAAACATGCTGGGTCTGCTCGTAATTGGCAGTCAGCATCTCTCCTCCCCCGCAATTGTCAGGGTTCTTCGACTCCATAGGAGGAGTTTCGAACCTAAGCGGATAGCTTGGATGCTGGCACTCCACGCTGACGGAATACTTAATATCCTCCACTCACTAAATTGCACTCACGACTAAGTACCCTGTGCTACACAATGTGATTAACAGCAGGTTTCTATCGAGGTATTATTTTGAGAATTATAGGAATGTGTTGTACTACCTTTAGTATCAATTCAATGAATTGACCAAAAAAAACAATACTTTGCCTAGTTTATGCCTGATGTCAAGAATTTATTCCTACAATAATTGTTATGGGCTCCACATTACAGAAAAACACGTAACTATATTACAGATTGTTTTTTCTTTCTTCTTCCTTCACTGTGCGATCACTCCTTACGCTGAGCACCCCTTCTTCCTTGTACATTTTTTATTTTTGATTGATGTTCTTGGTTTGACTGATGAGTATGAGTCGAAAGATAAAGAAGACTTGCAAACATCCATAATGTATACATTTCTATTTGGCTATATTGTTGTTTTTATTGTTTTTTGATGAGTTCATTGTACTAATACTAAATGTAGTACAACATATTTATATAATGATCAAAATAAAACCACAAAGGAACATTGTTGTTATGAATATAGATTGCTCCAGCTTCCAGGAGATGTAGATGGCTTCTCCTGTTGTTTTCTAACTGATGCCTGCGGTCCAAAATAGGGATTTTTAAAGGAAGGTTTCTTTGTTCTCCGATTAACTGATAATGGCACAGTAAAGATTATAAAGTTTAGTGGCATCAAAAACCTAACCACCTTGTTGTACCACCCAGAAAGTACCAGAGCATTAATGAGTCATAAGCTTTCTTCCATGGCTCTATTCACAATGTCCATCAGAGCAGTTTGGCTCTCCTGTTGTGTCAACGTGGTGTTTTGGTGTTTCGGCTACTAATATCAATCACATGTAGCCTGTTTCTAAACTTCTCCTCTTCTAATTCTATCCTTCCACAAAGTGAATGGACATTATTCTTGTATTCTCTACTGATTTTTCAGAATTATATATACTGCAATTGTCTTCAATGTATTTTCACACATAGAAATTGGTCTGAGGTGGCTCCTTTTTCCACAAATACTACCTTTATCCATCTTATTGCCACCTTATGATGCATCACCTTTAGCCTGGATTTTATACTGTAATGTTCGTAACAAGCCCACTTGGAGTCTTACTGTCCCCAGCAAGCCCCTGCTCTTGTGCAGTAGGTTCACTTTAGCTGTGCAGTGGGGAGGTCACAAACAATGATAGTAAACAGGCACCACAGATGTGTAACCTAAGCAGAGGCTGCTTGCCGAATTTTCCCCACCCACTCTGCCGCCTTCAGTGACATGGGAGTAACAGGGGGCTCTAAAGGAATTACCCAGTACCTCCTATGGCCAATGCAACATTGCTGTTACCCTAGTCAGACAGACAATGATGTTCACTAAGTTCAAGCAATGTTCCATCACTCGGAAAGTGCTGCACCTCAAGAAGTACAACACTCTGGAGTCAAGCCCTCTGCCTCTATCCTCTGATGTGGTAGAAACGGCACTGCCATCAGGAGACAGGAGTGGCAAAAGAATCTAGACTCTCCCACAACCACATCCGCTGACCATCCTATCCAGCAATCAACCCCTGCAGCTAATTTAACAAATATGAGCTCTATCTTTATTTCCACAGCAGGAGATGTCACATAATGAAAGACGACAGCACAGAGGCAGTACCTGGATTCACTACCCCTGTCATCAGGGCTAGAAGAGTGGAAGAAAAGAAAGAGCAAAATGAGGAAGGGGAGGGAGCCTAAAACTAAAGGAAGGAAGGCGAAACATGCTGGAAGCTGGCTCCTTGCAGGTGTAGGCCCATGAACAATTCATTGGCAGTAGGTATTGCTGTACCTTCTCCCCTGCATGTCTTCTGTCTGTCTGGGGACAGCGGTGACTAAATAATTTAAAGGCATCCTTCAAAGCCCAGCTCACTGACTGTTTCAGGGGTCCCCATGTAGTTTCAGGCATCCGAAAAAGAAGGCAAAGAATAAAAATTGCTAACTCTAGTTTACCCTAATTGAATTTACGCTTAGCTTATGGTAACACGGAAGCCCTAGGAGCTTGCAAATATTATGTTCACAAGGGCTATAAGAACAACCAGCAAAACTAACAATGGAAGGTCATGTGAAGTCTTGTTATGCCAAGAGATGTTGTTTTATGTTTATTATTTGGCAATGGCCTGGGTAATGTGGGAAACCTGCCACACTTTTGTCACTTCATCTGACATCATGAGTATCAATAAGACAATAGCTAACGGCCAATTGCAGTTCTCTGAATTACAAATGTACTGTGGGATTAAGAAACCGTTTTAATCCGATAGTTGAGCACTAAGTCACAAGGGTACCACAAAATTATTGTTTGTACAAAGGTAGAATCTTGAGGACATACTGTGTATCCACTCATTTTCAACAGTAGAGTATTAGACACCACCGCCCCAAAACCCTGTTAAATATTTTCTGATGAAAATCAAAATGACACCCACGTTTATGAAGCAGCAATGCTACATGAGAACTTTGCAGAACTAATGGAGAGGATTTCAAGCTCTAAGTTCACCAGATGTGGCACATTTCTTAATAGGGCTCTTTGGGTCTATGATTTTAACTACACTTTGAAGGTTATAACAGTGAAGGTTTATTATCATCAGCAGTGACAATATCTCCTTTGTCCAGTCCACTTACACCTGTCAACATGTAAATGTCCATTGGAAAGAGGGAAAGGAACACACCACCCTTCCCAGAACCAATGAATCAAACTAAATAAAGGAAATCATAACCTGCAATGCAACTATTAAAGCATTGCTTATCACTGTCCCATCAGCAACTCATTACCAAGAAAAACTACACATGGATTTTCATCTACTGGGCTATAGACGTGTCTATCTATATAGAACATGCATAAGCAATTAGCTTGGCAAAGCTCTTTGGCCTTAACACATACTAGCCAAAATAAAGAACCCACAGATGAATTAATAAAGCATAGCAATCAAATTGAAAGACCTCATAAAAAGAGGAATCAGACTGTGATCTGCGAATGGAGCCTCAAGGTTCTAGTCCTAATATGTATAAGAAAAATATCTGGCTTCCAAAATATTATGTCAATTTATCTACTACCAAAATATCTACTTTAAATATTTGCAAATATATACAAGTAAAATTATTAACACTCAGCAAAGGGGAGCACCTTCAAAGTATAAAGTTTATATGTATGACTTAAATGTCTAGACATCCAGCAAATATCCAAAGATGGAGGTCCGTCATATATATATATATATATATATATATATATATATATATATATATATATATATATATCCCTGGACTTCGCCCCACAACATCCACTCCTGGACAGACGAAAACAGACCCTTTGAGGTGCAATGTGTGATTTATTCAAAACAAACGCCCTGCACCATCGCCATTACGCGTTTCGGCATCCACGATGCCTTGATCACATGACGCGCTGATGTGGTGCTTTCACCTATTTAAAGTGCCAGTGCTTAACAATCATTCATAGACATAGAAGAACAGATACAATGTATCTACATCCTTGTTTCATGGGCAATATTGTATCATTGTATAGTCATGTATCGAGAAAAGTTTCCCCAGACAAAACCACATTTCATATAATTATTGATAAATAAATAAATACATGAATACATATAGATGACAGGCATAGCATAGTAAAAGGTAGCTTAAAATATGCTAAAAACAAGCCAAAAACAACATCACATAAGACCTAAAAGAAAACAAAAAATCATTTTCTAAAATCCCATTGTACATAGTTGCTTTAGCTTATGTGCCTGAACAAGTGAGTATGCCGAGTTTGAATACCGCACTTACTCACTATATGGAAATGTTTGTATTATAATAAAAACATGACCAAAACAAAGAAACAAGGAAAAGTGATAAATTGTGCCCTAGTGGGCTTAGTTCTTAGCCTATGTCAAATTGAAACAATTGTATATGATTTTTAAACAAACTAATCTGCCACCAGTTCCCTCACGGCCGTGATTTCGAAACCTGGTATGAGACATTAAAAATTACCATTGTGTGAAAGCTAAAACAATGGAACAACAAATTGTTAAAAATTGTATAAATGTAAAAAAATGTAAAAAATTGAGGCAGCATATGTAAACCCACGAGATGTATAAAAAATAGGTTAAATGCATAAAATCCATAATGATTACAGGCACACTAATCATGGTAAATCATGATGATTACAGGCAGGTGTAGAAATCCTCACTGGAATTCAAACCGTTAGGAGTTTTACTATCTAACTCTAGTATATAGTGAGTTTCTAGTTTCCTCAGCATTGACTCACGGTTGCCTCCTCGTCTGAGAGGCAAGACTGTATCGATAACAAAGTATCTCAGATCCTCCAAGTTGTTATTATGTGAGGTTTTAAAATGTCTTGCCACCGGATAGGCTTCATCATTGTTAGTGATGGCCCTAATATGCTGGAGTATTCGTTTGTGGACCTGCAGCTTGGTACTACCCACATACTGCAGGCCACACGAACACTCCAGCACATATACTGCATATTCTGTTTTGCAGTTGAGTTTTTTGTTGATGACTACAGGCTTAGGTTTAAATGGAGTTGTATAAGATGTTCTGTTTATCCCATATTTACAGGCCTTGCAAATGGCACATTTGATAAAACCATTCCTCGCATTAAGCCATGTTGTCATGGATTTAATCTCAGGGCTGCTTTTCACGAGGGAATTACTCATGGAGCGAGCTTTTCTAAACGTGATTTTAGGGCTATTGGTAACTATGTTCTCTAAAACCGAATCATTCTGAACCAAAGCCCAATTTCTATTAACTATTTTCCGTAGGGCTTTGTGTTGGCGGTTATATGTCAGAATGAGACGTGCTCATTGTACGCTCTGCTCCTGACTGCAAATGCGAGGATTGAATCTAGTTGTTAATGTTTCAACCCTCTCTTTCTTGTTAACCTTGTCTACGGCCATTCTAATAACATCCCTGGAATACCCTCTGGCAAGGAATCTTTTTCTACTCTCCTCTTGTGCCTGCACATATTCCTTGTCTGTGCTGCAGATCCTGCGTATTCGCAGCATCTCCCCATAGGGGATGCTGTGAATCAAGTGTTGGGGGTGATGACTAGATGCATGGAGAATGGTATTCCCCGCAGTTGGTTTCCGATGGAGCTTGGTTTCCAATTTGTTGTTAACCACAAACACTTCTACATCTAGAAAAATAATAGCCTCCTTACTCATTTGGGCAGAGAATTGTAAGTTCAAATTGTTCACATTGATCTGTTCAATAAATTTTAGGGCATCCCGTTCTATACCTCTCCAAATCATGAACAGATCATCTATGTACCTGTACCAGCAAAGGACATGTTTGGAAAAAGTTTCACTGTGTGCCGCCATGAGTACCTGTTCCTCCCAATACCCCATATGCAAACAGGCATAACTTGGAGAAAAACAGGCCCCCATGGCGACACCTCTGGTCTGCTGGAAAACCTGATTCTGAAAAAGAAAGAAATTGTTCTCCAGACAGGATACAATCATGGAAATCAGCATTTTGTTATGCATGTAGAGGTACATAGGTTTCAAATTCAAATAATACTCTACAGCTCTTACTCCGTCCTTATTGTGGATACTGGTGTAAAGTGACTTCACATCAAGTGAGATGAGTATGCAATCTGCATCCCATGTCACATCTTGTATCTTTCTCAGGAAATCACTGGTGTCCTGGACGTATGACGGGAGTTTCCTCACATGCTCCTGCAAGAAATAATCCACATATCTTGAAGTATTCTCCATGATGCTGCCACATGCTGATATAATTGGCCTGCCAGGGGTTTACTCATGTCTTTATGGACTTTAGGAATGAAATAGATTACTGGAATTACCGGATGCTCAGTCTTCAAAAAATTAAACTCCTCAATAGTGAGTAATCCTGCGGTTTTCCATGCACGAAGTTTAATATAGATATCATTCCAAGATTCTTTGACCGTTGCCATGGTGCTCCTGCGATAACAATCCCTGTCATTTAGTTGACAGAGAGCCTCCTCCATATAAAGATTACGTGGCCACAGTACCACGTTACCCCCCTTGTCCGACTGTCGAATGATGATATCCTGATCAGTTTGAAGTTTTTTCATTAATTGAAAATATAAATTATCTTGTTTATTGTACTTTTTTTGTACTCGCGTGGTTGATAAGTACAATTTTTTCAATTCTGTGGTGACCTTTTCATTGAAAATGTCCAGATTGTCTCGAACCATCACAGGACAGAATTTAGATTTGGGTTTGAAATGAGTACGTATTGTTCTATTGAATTCAAACTCTTCCAAATTGGTTTCACCTTGTGCTGTTGAGTTCTCATCTTGTAGTTGCTGAAGGTTTTGCAAGAGTTCCACATCTCCTGCTGTGAGACTTGAAACATGATTACTGCTACTGGACGTAGTTTCTGCCAATTCACGATTTTGCGTTTTCTGCAAAAGATGATATTTCTGAAGTTTCAATTTGCGCACAAATTTGTACATATCTGTGCGTGTTTCAGCATAATTGAAGTCACATTGCGGGCTGAATGAAAGACCAAGAGCCAAGATTTCTATTTCTTCTTTTCTTAAAATCTTGTCTGACAAATTGATCACTGTGTTTAAATTGGAGTCTTTAACATGCATGTCATGTCCCATTATCGCTTCCATTTGCTGTTTCTGGGTTTTCTGTTCTTTGATTTTATGCTGGCGGACTCGCTGACGTCTTGCCCGGCGTTTTGATTTTGTCTTTGGCGCTGTTTGCATTTTGCGGACGCGGTCTTAAGGTTTGTTTTCTGTCCTGCCGCATGTAATTTAATTCCTGGGCCAAGGTAGGTTTTGGAAACCCCACCCCACTACCGGTTTGTTCATTCTCAGATTCACTCTCTACCGCGGAGCTAAGATCCGACGTTGAGGATGTTGCTGGTACATTGCCATTAGCACTGTGCTGTGCAGCCACTGCAAAATCAGGCTTCTGTGCCGCTTTTAATGCATCATATTTTTTAGCAAAGGTGAACACGCGCCCCTGCTCATAGTCAACCTTATCTCGTTGAAACTTGTAAATTTTCCGTTTTTTTATGATTTCCTCTTCCTTTTGCAGACGATTAATCATGGCTTCTTTGTGTTGTTGAATTGCAGCTGTAACCTCCAGCTTACCGATTTGTTCATTCAAATCATCAATTGCAACCTGTAATTTTTTACGGTCACTTTCTGCATATTTTATCAGAATCAGGACTAAACGACGAGATGAATCTAAATTACATTCTGCCCACTCGGCAAGCATATTCGGGTCCGGGTTCTCATAGCTAGGTGACACCATTATTCTTAGACCTCTGGGAATTCTTCCTACTTCCAAGTACCTGGTCAGGGATTTCGCTTCCCACCACTTAGCCTGCTCCGATTTCATGCATTTTTCCAACTTCTTAAATAATTCCTTGATAATGGAGTCTTCTGATAGTGAGGCGCTCATCTGCGTTCTCACCACTGTCTCCCCACTGGGAGAATCATTGAACATCTCGCTGGCTGCCGCCTCACGTTTACTCAGCGCGTCGGCAGACATGGTGCAGGGCGTAAAATGATTTGATCAAACACTCAAAGGCAGTCGCTTATGAATAAATGTCCGCGTCTGCACTCTGACACACTGTTTCACCAGACTCTCGGCGGGTCCTTACCGTCTTGTAGTGATTGGCCTCGCTCGTGTCCTCCGACCCGGGCTCCGTCTCTCACAACTTAGGCGCAAACTTTTCCGCTTGTCTGGGGGCTTCCACGGCTGCTCCTTTTCAGAGTTACTGGTTGTTCCCGATGTCCACCGGAAACAGATGCTTCATGCCGCACGGCCCATTTTCGAAACAGGGGTCTGTTGTTACCGAGGAAGCTGGCTCGGCAAATTATCCCTGGACTTCGCCCCACAACATCCACTCCTGGACAGACGAAAACAGACCCTTTGAGGTGCAATGTGTGATTTATTCAAAACAAACGCCCTGCACCATCGCCATTACGCGTTTCGGCATCCACGATGCCTTGATCACATGACGCGCTGATGTGGTGCTTTCACCTATTTAAAGTGCCAGTGCTTAACAATCATTCATAGACATAGAAGAACAGATACAATGTATCTACATCCTTGTTTCATGGGCAATATTGTATCATTGTATAGTCATGTATCGAGAAAAGTTTCCCCAGACAAAACCACATTTCATATAATTATTGATAAATAAATAAATACATGAATACATATAGATGACAGGCATAGCATAGTAAAAGGTAGCTTAAAATATGCTAAAAACAAGCCAAAAACAACATCACATAAGACCTAAAAGAAAACAAAAAATCATTTTCTAAAATCCCATTGTACATAGTTGCTTTAGCTTATGTGCCTGAACAAGTGAGTATGCCGAGTTTGAATACCGCACTTACTCACTATATGGAAATGTTTGTATTATAATAAAAACATGACCAAAACAAAGAAACAAGGAAAAGTGATAAATTGTGCCCTAGTGGGCTTAGTTCTTAGCCTATGTCAAATTGAAACAATTGTATATGATTTTTAAACAAACTAATCTGCCACCAGTTCCCTCACGGCCGTGATTTCGAAACCTGGTATGAGACATTAAAAATTACCATTGTGTGAAAGCTAAAACAATGGAACAACAAATTGTTAAAAATTGTATAAATGTAAAAAAATGTAAAAAATTGAGGCAGCATATGTAAACCCACGAGATGTATAAAAAATAGGTTAAATGCATAAAATCCATAATGATTACAGGCACACTAATCATGGTAAATCATGATGATTACAGGCAGGTGTAGAAATCCTCACTGGAATTCAAACCGTTAGGAGTTTTACTATCTAACTCTAGTATATAGTGAGTTTCTAGTTTCCTCAGCATTGACTCACGGTTGCCTCCTCGTCTGAGAGGCAAGACTGTATCGATAACAAAGTATCTCAGATCCTCCAAGTTGTTATTATGTGAGGTTTTAAAATGTCTTGCCACCGGATAGGCTTCATCATTGTTAGTGATGGCCCTAATATGCTGGAGTATTCGTTTGTGGACCTGCAGCTTGGTACTACCCACATACTGCAGGCCACACGAACACTCCAGCACATATACTGCATATTCTGTTTTGCAGTTGAGTTTTTTGTTGATGACTACAGGCTTAGGTTTAAATGGAGTTGTATAAGATGTTCTGTTTATCCCATATTTACAGGCCTTGCAAATGGCACATTTGATAAAACCATTCCTCGCATTAAGCCATGTTGTCATGGATTTAATCTCAGGGCTGCTTTTCACGAGGGAATTACTCATGGAGCGAGCTTTTCTAAACGTGATTTTAGGGCTATTGGTAACTATGTTCTCTAAAACCGAATCATTCTGAACCAAAGCCCAATTTCTATTAACTATTTTCCGTAGGGCTTTGTGTTGGCGGTTATATGTCAGAATGAGACGTGCTGATTGTACGCTCTGCTCCTGACTGCAAATGCGAGGATTGAATCTAGTTGTTAATGTTTCAACCCTCTCTTTCTTGTTAACCTTGTCTACGGCCATTCTAATAACATCCCTGGAATACCCTCTGGCAAGGAATCTTTTTCTACTCTCCTCTTGTGCCTGCACATATTCCTTGTCTGTGCTGCAGATCCTGCGTATTCGCAGCATCTCCCCATAGGGGATGCTGTGAATCAAGTGTTGGGGGTGATGACTAGATGCATGGAGAATGGTATTCCCCGCAGTTGGTTTCCGATGGAGCTTGGTTTCCAATTTGTTGTTAACCACAAACACTTCTACATCTAGAAAAATAATAGCCTCCTTACTCATTTGGGCAGAGAATTGTAAGTTCAAATTGTTCACATTGATCTGTTCAATAAATTTTAGGGCATCCCGTTCTATACCTCTCCAAATCATGAACAGATCATCTATGTACCTGTACCAGCAAAGGACATGTTTGGAAAAAGTTTCACTGTGTGCCGCCATGAGTACCTGTTCCTCCCAATACCCCATATGCAAACAGGCATAACTTGGAGAAAAACAGGCCCCCATGGCGACACCTCTGGTCTGCTGGAAAACCTGATTCTGAAAAAGAAAGAAATTGTTCTCCAGACAGGATACAATCATGGAAATCAGCATTTTGTTATGCATGTAGAGGTACATAGGTTTCAAATTCAAATAATACTCTACAGCTCTTACTCCGTCCTTATTGTGGATACTGGTGTAAAGTGACTTCACATCAAGTGAGATGAGTATGCAATCTGCATCCCATGTCACATCTTGTATCTTTCTCAGGAAATCACTGGTGTCCTGGACGTATGACGGGAGTTTCCTCACATGCTCCTGCAAGAAATAATCCACATATCTTGAAGTATTCTCCATGATGCTGCCACATGCTGATATAATTGGCCTGCCAGGGGTTTACTCATGTCTTTATGGACTTTAGGAATGAAATAGATTACTGGAATTACCGGATGCTCAGTCTTCAAAAAATTAAACTCCTCAATAGTGAGTAATCCTGCGGTTTTCCATGCACGAAGTTTAATATAGATATCATTCCAAGATTCTTTGACCGTTGCCATGGTGCTCCTGCGATAACAATCCCTGTCATTTAGTTGACAGAGAGCCTCCTCCATATAAAGATTACGTGGCCACAGTACCACGTTACCCCCTTGTCCGACTGTCGAATGATGATATCCTGATCAGTTTGAAGTTTTTCATTAATTGAAAATATAAATTATCTTGTTTATTGTACTTTTTTGTACTCGCGTGGTTGATAAGTACAATTTTTTCAATTCTGTGGTGACCTTTTCATTGAAAATGTCCAGATTGTCTCGAACCATCACAGGACAGAATTTAGATTTGGGTTTGAAATGAGTACGTATTGTTCTATTGAATTCAAACTCTTCCAAATTGGTTTCACCTTGTGCTGTTGAGTTCTCATCTTGTAGTTGCTGAAGGTTTTGCAAGAGTTCCACATCTCCTGCTGTGAGACTTGAAACATGATTACTGCTACTGGACGTAGTTTCTGCCAATTCACGATTTTGCGTTTTCTGCAAAAGATGATATTTCTGAAGTTTCAATTTGCGCACAAATTTGTACATATCTGTGCGTGTTTCAGCATAATTGAAGTCACATTGCGGGCTGAATGAAAGACCAAGAGCCAAGATTTCTATTTCTTCTTTTCTTAAAATCTTGTCTGACAAATTGATCACTGTGTTTAAATTGGAGTCTTTAACATGCATGTCATGTCCCATTATCGCTTCCATTTGCTGTTTCTGGGTTTTCTGTTCTTTGATTTTATGCTGGCGGACTCGCTGACGTCTTGCCCGGCGTTTTTGATTTTGTCTTTGGCGCTGTTTGCATTTTGCGGACGCGGTCTTAAGGTTTGTTTTCTGTCCTGCCGCATGTAATTTAATTCCTGGGCCAAGGTAGGTTTTGGAAACCCCACCCCACTACCGGTTTGTTCATTCTCAGATTCACTCTCTACCGCGGAGCTAAGATCCGACGTTGAGGATGTTGCTGGTACATTGCCATTAGCACTGTGCTGTGCAGCCACTGCAAAATCAGGCTTCTGTGCCGCTTTTAATGCATCATATTTTTTAGCAAAGGTGAACACGCGCCCCTGCTCATAGTCAACCTTATCTCGTTGAAACTTGTAAATTTTCCGTTTTTTTATGATTTCCTCTTCCTTTTGCAGACGATTAATCATGGCTTCTTTGTGTTGTTGAATTGCAGCTGTAACCTCCAGCTTGCCGATTTGTTCATTCAAATCATCAATTGCAACCTGTAATTTTTACGGTCACTTTCTGCATATTTTATCAGAATCAGGACTAAACGACGAGATGAATCTAAATTACATTCTGCCCACTCGGCAAGCATATTCGGGTCCGGGTTCTCATAGCTAGGTGACACCATTATTCTTAGACCTCTGGGAATTCTTCCTACTTCCAAGTACCTGGTCAGGGATTTCGCTTCCCACCACTTAGCCTGCTCCGATTTCATGCATTTTTCCAACTTCTTAAATAATTCCTTGATAATGGAGTCTTCTGATAGTGAGGCGCTCATCTGCGTTCTCACCACTGTCTCCCCACTGGGAGAATCATTGAACATCTCGCTGGCTGCCGCCTCACGTTTACTCAGCGCGTCGGCAGACATGGTGCAGGGCGTAAAATGATTCGATCAAACACTCAAAGGCAGTCGCTTATGAATAAATGTCCGCGTCTGCACTCTGACACACTGTTTCACCAGATATATGATCAAATTCCCTTCCTCATTCAGTCCATTCAAAATATGTTGCTTATTACTGTCCTATTAGCAACTTATTACCAAGAAAGACTACACACTGATTTTTATCCACTGGGCGATATATGTGTCTATTGACATAGAAAATGCATAAGCAATTCGATTGGCAAAGATCTTTGGCCTTATCACATACTAAGCAAACACAATAAGATGATGGGCAGAGCGCTGAAACTTTTCAAACACTCACCCACAGTCACTATTAGATCTGTGTTGAATCCATCATTGTGCTTTTGCTCACTTCGCCACCCCATTTCAGACCCAGCCACATGCAAATCAGTCTTGGCCCTGCTCCTCAAGGGAACAGTCCAGCCCAAACTGCCAAACCAGGTCATCACTGGACCAGAAACAAGCATCCTGGGACCAGTTTCGAGGTATTACCCCTAGTCAGCCAGGCTAGCTTGAATCCAGAGGCACATTGAGCAAGGGACCCACGTCTGCGCATACCCTTGGCCACTTAGGGTGAACATAGCAAACACAACAAGATGATGATCGGAGTGCTGAAATCTTTCAACCACTCACCCCCAATCACTGATCTGGGTTTAATCAATTGATCTGTTGCTCAAGATGCCACCCCAGTTTGGACCCAGCCATATGCAAATCAGCACACTTTAGTTGTGCACTGAGGCGGTCACAAACAATGATAGTGATATAGCAGAAATCAAAGTCTATTTGTAGGGGTGCATTATAATCACACGTGTAGAGTGCATCCGCATATAATCTTTTGCCGTATTAACATTAAGTGTTAGAATTTCGAAATGTTATACCATGAAACGTGATGTGTGTAGGCCATTGAAAGCTAACTTGGAGAATTAACGTAGAAAGTGAATGTAACTAGCAGAAAACATTAACGTGAAGAACTTGTGTTGTGCAATTGACCATCATTCAATTATTGAGAGTGTTTATTAATTTGTTATTTTCATGTAGGTAGAATTATTAACTGAACGTGCCTTGAATTTCAATGTCACTTGTAAAGCTCACATGCGATTTTCTTATATTAGCTGAACTTTGCATGCCTGAAATACATATTCCCTGGAACCTCTTGCTTTAGAATTAACCGTCTGAATTTATTGTGTGCTGTGGAATTTCTTCTTTATCACGTTTTGTGTTGCAGGGGAAAGAAGTGCTCTTGCTAGCTAGAATAATGTCTTTGTTTTACTAGTCAGGCAAGGAGAGAAAAATGTTACATTGTGTGGTCTGAATCGATAAAGGAAGGCCGTTGTCCTTCGCACAGGAGAAAGCTTCGGAGCCAAGGCCAAATGTGCTGAAAAGAGGAACAACATTGTCCAGTGGAAAGTTACCTTCGGGAAGGCACCCAGAGGACATGACGTGGCCTGCAGAGAATTTCGGGAAGATTCTCTTCAATATTGTACTAAGGAAAGTAGAGAAAGCGCATACTTCTTCTTCTGCCTTCAGAGAGAGCACCTTAGAAGAAGCTCTGTCTCAATAGCTTTATGCTACTAAACCCATTGATGGTGGAGAGACTTCTTAGGAAGACTCCACATGCTGACACCTTTTATCCCCTTTTTCTGAAAATACTTCAGTAGGAATGACACTTAAGAGTCAGTGTAAGGATAGATTAATGCGTTATACTCATCAACCATCGATGTAGGGAAATTTGGACTCATGCTCATTAATCTTCTGCATTCTGTTTCTTGAATTAGTTGTATTGTTTATGCTACATCACCTCAACTTTATACGCAGATTTGGCTTTATGCTGATTCTGATGTATTTCTACACTGTCATCTTAAGTTGTCTTTATATCCGGTTATTCTTGGCTTTGTAATAAATTAACTAACCTTACGTAGTTGTCTGTGGTTGTTACGTATCTAGAGAAATACCTGTTTAATTGAGTGGCACTAATAACGATTTTCTCCCCTCTACCCTTACATACTGCTAAAGAAAACCATCGGATTGTGATTCTAAAGTAGATCCAGAACTTATGGGCCCAGCCCTTTCAGTTGGTAGCAGAGTAGGATGGTAAGCACATGAAGCGAGGGGAGAATCCAGAAACCAATCTAGAAAAGTGGAACCTAGAACTCCAGTGCCCCAAAATAGAGCCCAATGACCGAGAACGGAGAGCAACGGAATTCGACGGAAACTGATGGAGTCTGATGTTCGGCAAGATCAGCAGCGAGCAGGGAGTGAGTAGCAAGGGCGTACATATCGTGTGTTAGGTTGCGGGAATTAATTGATTGTGTGATGTCTGGCAGAGTTGGTGTGAGAGTCGAGTGAATGTGATTTCGGGCCGGACGTGGTCCAAGGATTGAGATTTGAGTTTCCGGTCCCGAAGTGGCCTAAGATCCCAGATATATTAAATGGTTTAGAAGACACCGAGATTTATTGTGATTGTCTGACTGAAGAATTGAGGAGTTGTCGTGAGGCATCATTGGCAGTTCCACCTAACATAGCAAACTTTGTGTGAATGGATGTATGAGAATCGTTTAGCAAACCTTGTGTTCAGGGGTGCGCTATACCAATTCGGGTGACCAGTGCAGGTTGAGGGTCACTGTGTGTGAATGCTCTTGGATAATTGAATTCTATCAATCTTTTAGATGGCAGGCAATTACGGAGTTTAAGATGATTGTGTGAGTACATGCGTATGGAGAAATTGTGAAGGAGGGTGAGCCGCTGCGAGGAGTGAAGATGACGTCAGAGTGTGCCATGCTGCAATAGGTCGGTCAGTGTAACGCCACATCGGGATTAGTCGGTAGTCATCAGGAAGTTGTGGCTGTAAAATATTGTTCTGCCGTCGAACACAGTTTGAGGCGTTAGATGTCTGGATGCGTGTAGCATACGCCAAACAGAGGGAGAAATATCAAGGGAAAATGAGGAAAGCTTTGAGGGCATGCCAGGATGCACAATGGGACAAACAACTTAAGAGATGGAGAGTGGATACCATTGAGGGAGAAATGTTGCACCTAATGCTGGCAGGAGAGAGAGATTCACAGAACAAGAATAGAATGGAAAATGGAAAGGATGGGAGTGATACTGATGACAGCTTGTTGGATGAGTTATTATCTGAGCGTCCACCATCTCACAATCCACATTCAGATGATGGGGGGGCAAGACTCAGGAAGTGCTGAGATCGTAGGAAGCATACCAGCTCCAGTGGGTTCTGGTACAGGAGTGGTGGGCAGGATATCTGTAGGAGGAGGGGGAACAGGAGTGTCCATCTTAGGAGGTATGGAGCAGAACGGAGTCGGTGCTGCTTCGCGGTTTGCATATAGCTGTGTCTGAACTGGGGTGGCGAAGTGAGATAAAGAACGATGATGGATTCAACCCAGATCTGTGACTGGGGGTGAGTGTCTGAAAAGTTTCAGCGCTCCGTTCACCATCTCCTTGTGTTTGATTTGTTTGCTCTAAGTTGGCAGGGTATGCCCAGACGTGGGTCCCTTGCTCACTTTGCCAATGGATTCAAGCTAGCCTGGCTCATGAGGGGTGTTACCCTGAAACCGGTCCCAGGATCCCTGTTTCAGTCCAGGGAAGACATGGCTTGCAGTTCGGACAGGACTGTTCCCATGAGGCACAGGGTCAAGGCTGATTTGTATGTAGCTGTGTCTGAACTTGGGTGGCGAAGTGAGCTAAAGAACGATGATGGATTCAACCCAGATCTGTGACTGGGGGTAGGTGTCTGAAAAGTTTCAGCGCTCCGTCCATCATCTCCTTGTGTTTGCTTTGTTCGCCCTAAGTTGGCAGGGTATGCCCAGACATGGGTCCCTTGCTCACTTTGCCACTGGATTCAAGCTAGCCTGGCTGATGAGGGGTGTTACTGTGAAACCGGTCCCAGGGTGAGTGTCTGAAAAGTTTCAGCACTCTGGCCATCATCTCCTTGTGTTTGCTTTGCGGTTACCGGCAGCTCTTATAGTACCAGTCACTATTGGTCCTGTAGTTTCTGTGTGTGATCCGAGCTCAGTGGGGAACCTTAGCCAGCGACAGTCCACTCAGGTGGAAGGGACTGGAGTGGTAAGGTTACAGAAATAGAGTGGGAATCACCCATCTTTGGTGCCTGTGGAATCTGGTACCCCTTTACCGGCTACTGCTGATCCTTCGGGAGTGCGCATAGGTTCCAGTACCATACGATCTATGCCTATGGTGAGCACAAATTCGGACTTGAGAATGTGGGAAGCACCTGTGAGAGGACCAATGGGCGCACCCTCAGAAGCAAGCACGAGTCAGAGAGCCTCTGGAAATCAAGATGTCCTAGATGTTGCGGACTTGGAAACTTGGTTGAGGGATCACAATAACAGTAAGGAAGGTCAATGTAGTACATGAAGTCAGGGAACCATCAAGGCTGCAATGAAGGTGAAGCTACTGGATGTGGTGAGGTTGAAGGCTGAGGTAGACAAGATCATTTGTGGGAATTTACCGATGGATAGGATCTAAACTGTTGTTTATAGCAAAGTATATCACTCCCAAGGCAAGAAGGGCACATGAGAAGTTGTCAGAATTAGCTCAGAGGTATGAGGTAGACATGACTCGGACAAAAATGTTACAGGAAAATCACCGACTTACAGTGATCAGGGCCTGGAGGAAAAGTGGGTGACCGGATAAAAGACACATATCAGAGAGCTGGTTGGAGGAATACGGGCTTGGAGTATGCTGGATAAGTGGAAAGAAAGGTGGTCGAAGAAGAAGAGTGTAAGGAAGGCAACAGGAGAAATACCATCTCAGGGAGGGGGAACACAGGATATTGAGGCATATCTGTTATGGGAGGTGCCTAGCAGAGAGTATGTGCATGTTCCTTGGAGTAGAGGTGATCTTGCTGTATTTACAAATGACTTCCCCAGGTTGAGGGAGAAACCTGCTGAATGGTACAAGCAAGTTGATTGATTTGTTAAAATCTTGAAAAGTGTTGTGGATTGACTTAAACACCTTGTTGAAAATTGTGGTTCCTAGTGATTTATTATCTGCTTGTAAAATAACCATTGAGTGGCTAGCTGCTGAGCCAGAGAGGGATCCAGTAAAGCATGGTCCTTCGCCCTTGGTTATGAAAAAGTAAGAACAGGTGATCACATGTTTGTAGTCCAAAATAGCCCCTCAAGACATCGATTGGGCTAAAATAGATCGGACGACACAGAAGCCCAAAGAGTCAGTACATGCTTATTATGAAAGGCTGTTGCAAGCCTTCAAGCAGTACAGTGGTTTAGATACACTTGACCCTAAAGACATGGGACAATTCGTATCAAAGTTTGTGACAGGACTGAGACTAGAGTTTAGCCTCATGATCCAGCAACATTTGATTTACTGGCAAAAATCTGTGGCTGAAATTCTATGGTATGCCGGGTATTGCAGTGATGAGGTGGACTCCAAGCTTTGGAGGATAAAGGAAAAGTTAATGCTGGTTCAAATGCAGAATGCATAGAAGGGAGAACAAGGGCAGGCAACAGGAGGAACAGGAGTTCAGAATCATGGGAATGTCCCAGGACGTGTCAAGGTTACATCAGGTGCAGGTCCGGTGGGACAGGGAAGAGGGACAAGTGTCCCCATAGATCCTAAAACAGGGATAAACGGTGCAAATCTGAAAAAGACAACTGCCTGCATTTTTGTAACAATATCAGGGATTGGAAGGGTGAGTACCGCTTAAATCCATCGAAACAGTTGCAGGAGGGAGAACTCGTGCAAGTGACAGACGTTGTAAATCAGTTACCAACAGAGACAAGGCCAAGATCTCGGGAGGGAATCAGAATCATTTAGTGCAAGTGTTGCAACCTCCAAGAATCTTGCAGGGCAATCGAACATACCATCAGTTGCCCTTTATGGAAGCACTGGAGGGATTTGATCAGGACCCCTCTTTAGGTGCCTAAGGTGGGAGGAAGAATGTACTCTTGGAGCAGTCTTAGAGGTAGACCAGAGTGGACCATATGTAGAAGCTGATGTAGATGACCATCACATTACATTGTTGATTGATACTGGTGCTACCCATTCTACTGTAAGATCTGCAGTAGTCCCAAACCTACCCCTCTCGGGAAAATGATCCGAGTTGTAGGAGTTGCCAACAAAAGAATGACCAACCCTCTGACAGAAGAGTTGCCGATGAAAATCAGAACTTTCCAAGATCACCACCAGTTCGTGGTATAAACTTTGAGTCAGTCTGTTTGCTAGAGCGTGATCTATTATGCACATTGAATTGTACCATCTATTGCATGCCAAAGGGGATTGAATTGCAGACCAATGATGATGACATTGCTTTCAAACTGGCGAATCAAAACCATTGTGTAGACATGTTTCCCTTATTGACAGTGGAAGACATGCCACTGGATTTGAGAGACACTGTCTCGCCAGTGGTATGGGACTTTACTGGGGAAGAAATCAGACTGATTTGAGGAGTCGAGCCAGTCCGTATACAGATCAAGCCTAATGCAGAATTCCCTACAACACCTCAGTACAACCTGACCCCGGAAACGGTCTATGACTGTGCAAGGCATATTGAAGACAATCTTAGGAAGTCCATGCAAATCCCCCATCATGGGATTGCAGAAACCGAGCGGGAAGTATCGCATAGTCTAAGACCTCAGAAAGGTGAATAACATTGTGATTCCATGTTGTCCTGAGGTACCAAATCCATTTGTGATCCTATTTCAGATTCCTTGCGAAGCTACCTGGTTCACAGTGATTGACCTCGGTTAGGCATTTTTCTCCATCCCACTGCACGAGGAAAGGCAATTTTTATTTGCATTCTGTCTGGAGAATCGTGTTTTAACATTGTGTCGTATTCCTCAAGGGTATACTGAGAGTCTGTCCATCTTAAATCAGGTCTTGAAGAAGAACCTTGAGAGCTTGATATTGCCCCGAAACTCAGTGCTAGTTTAGTACATTGATTACCTCCTCATTGCATCTGAAACACAGGAGGCTTGTAGGGACAATACTATCGCCATACTGAACCATCTGGCTGACAATGGGCACAAGGTGTATCAGAGCAAACTTCAGTACTGCTTGACTAAAGTTCAGTATTTGGGTCATCGAATTGAGAGAGGCAAGAGGAAAGTATCATCAGAACGAGTGAAGGCGATCATGAAAATGAATACACACGCTACTACCCAGAAAGAGGTCTGGATGTTTTTGGGAATGGTTGGCTACTGCCGACAATGGATCCCGAATTTCTCCTTGATGGCAAAGCCTTTACAGATGCTGAACCACAAGGTTGTGAGTGATCCAGTACCCTGGGATCACAACTGTTTGCTTGCTTTCCTTGAGTTGAGAGAAAGCCTTTGTGGTGCTCCAGCTTTTGGAATCCCTGATTACAACAAAGCGTTTTCACTGTTCTGCCACGAGAGGGAAGGTTGTGCTCTTTCTGTATTCACCTAGACACATGGAGGTGCCCGGAGACCAGTGGCCTGTTTCTCAGCTATATTACGTCCTGTAGCTTCAGCGTTGCCCGGATGTCTCAAATCTGTTGCTGCAACAGGTGTCAGTATCGATCGATGTGAAAGCATTGTGATGGGTCATCCACTTACAGTATACGTACCGCATTCAGTTGAGCTCCTGATGACGAGAACCACAACATAGCATTTGACTAATAACAGGCTTACAAGATATGAGCAGGTATTGCTTGCTGCAAAGAACGTCACTCTGAAGAGCTGTTCTGTGTTAAATCCTGCTACCTGTTCCAAATGCTGATGGGGAAGATTGTTAAGACCATGACTGTCTGGATGTTACTGAGCTTTGCACCAAGCCGAGACCCGACATTGTCAATGAACCATTATCTGATCCTGATCAAGTTCTTTTTGTTGATAGTTCATGCCTAAGAGACAATGAAGGCAACCTGAGAGCAGCATTTGCTGTCTGTACAATCTCTGGAGTCGTGGAAGCTGCTTGTTTACAGGGAGTACACTCCGGACAGGTAGCTGAAATCATTGCTTTGACTCATGCATGTCTTGTCTCTGAGCAAATCCGAGTCACCATCTATACCGATAGCCATGACGGTTTTGGGGTAATTCATGACTTCGGATAGCCATGGTCGCAGAGAGGGTTCCTAACATCATCAGGCTCTCCCATTAGGAACGGGGAATATGTGAGACAGCTGTTGGAAGCATTGCGGCTACCGAAGGAAGTGGTGATTGTTGAGTGCGCCGCACATGGGAAGGGAGATCATGTTGTCACCACGGGAAACTGCTCTGCAGAAGAAGTTGCTCGCTTTTGTGCCATACATGCCTATATTTTCAATAGGGAATATGTTGGTGAGAGTGCAGAGAAGACCGAACTCAACATGATGCTAGCTGTTGCAGACACATGGGATGAAGTTAGGCATTTACAAATCGAAGCAACAGATCAGGAACACGCGGGTTGAATCAGAGCAGGTTGTGAGAAAGGAGAAAATGACATATGGGTTTCAACTGATGGTAGAGCAGTGTTACCAGATTGTCTGTTAAACCCAATGGTGAGGCAGATTCATGGAACAGCTCATATGGGAAGGGTTGCAATGGAGTAATTGTTTATTCAGATGTGGTTCAATCCCAGGTTTCGTGTGATTGCAGAAGCAGTGTACCATTGATGTGTTACGTGTCAACAAATACATGCTGGGAAGAAGAAGGTTGTTGCTCTGAGTCACGTTGGCAGAGGAGGGTGTCCCTTAAATTGGATTCAATTGGATTTTGTTGAGGTGCCTGTGTGTAATGGATTGAGATACATCTTAATTGTGGTGTGCATCTTTTCTCGGGGTGGAAGCTTATCCAACTAGAAGGTGTGATAGTCTCACAGTAGCAAAGTTATTGCTGAGGAAGCTTATACTTTGTTTTGGATTTCCAACTACATTGGAATCAGATAGAGGAACTCACTTCCATAGTGAGATCATGAAGCTGTTGTGTACCGCCTTGAATGTGGATCAAAGACTGCATTGCAGTGACAGACCAGAGGCGTCAGGCATCGTAGAGCAAATTAATGGAACTTTAAAGGCGAGGCTGGCAAAAGCTTGTGCTTTGACATCTTTGAAATGGCCTGATGTGTTATCCATGGTTCTGATGAGCTTGTGCAGCATTCCTGACAGGAGAACTGGGTTATCGCCACACGAAATCCTCATGGAAAGGGCGATGCGCTTACCTGCAGTGCTGGTGACAGCCTTGATAAATATTATTATGGATGATTTGATCCTTGACTATTGTAAAGGATTAACTGATGTGGTTCATTCTGTGTCTCATCAGGTTCAAGCAGCAACTGCGCTGACTTCAAAAGACCTCTGCTACGACCTGAGCCCCCGGGACTGCGTGCTACTCCGAAAGCATGTAATGAAGAACTGTCTTGATTCTCGGTGACGTGGACCATATAAAGTGATATTTGTGTCAAACACTGCCTTGAAGTGTGGAGGTTTGCCGGGCTGGGTTCATTCTTTGCACACCCGACGAGTTACAGGTCCCTCCGAAGAAACAGCTCCTCTCCCAGAAGCAGTCCCAACCATGATCCGGAGGTCACAGGAGAGAGCAAGTCAAGCTATGGACGTTCCTGACGAGGCTGGATACCCACCAGATCGAGCTGAGGGGGGGGGTCAAGTTACACAAGACCCTGGTATAGATTCTGAGGGAGACTGTAACATTGAGAGTGGTGTAGAGTCTGAATCAGCAGAAGAGATTGGGGTGGAAAGTGGTCATGTGCAGTCAAGGAAGAAGGAAGCTGCAGATGAAACGTGGCCTGTGAGAAAGAAAAGGAGTCATTTGAGGCTTTAATCTGAAAAAGAACTTGCGCCGATGAGTGAGTCATCTGAGTCTGATCTGAGTGAGTCCGAGCAAGTCCCAGGAAGTGTACGGAGATCAAGGAGAGCAAGAGTGCCGTGTCGGACATATTCCTCTCCAGAGTGGGCTTATCTGTTTACCAATGCCGGGGAGAGCGAGGCCTGAGTTCTCAATACTGATTTTCGAGATCTTGCTGAGAGTTCCTGGAAGAGAGGCTAATGCAATCTTGTCATTGACTGTGCCCTATCCACCATGGTTGAGCGGGTTGCGGACTCTGATTCTGGAAGACATTGAATTTCCAAGTTTTGGAATTCCACCATCTCCTCAAGAGATTGCAACATTGGGGGGGGAGGGCGTGGCTAGCCATGAAGCATGATGGCCACACTTTAGACAGCTCCGCCGAGCCGATCTCGATATTCCCCCAATAAATCCGAAATACATCCGGCACTGAGCTGAAGTCTACACCTGCTAAGATAGGAGAGTCACCGACACCAAGCGAATGCAAGCGGAGACTGTGAGTGGAGCGGAAGGCCGGAGCAAAGTGAAGTGACGCGAGCAGACCCAAAGCCACGAGCTAAAGTGATGAGGAGGAGCCGCGGTGCTTGAAGCCGGGAGTCCACATAGTGATCCCAGGAACGGGGTGGGCCCGAGACATGAGGCGGACATTCAATAGGAGCCGCTTTCTCAGAGCCCCGATCCCTAAGGATTATATAACCGGGCTCCTTGTGTGTGCGGTGAAGGGAGAGCCTTGCTGTAAACAGGAGGGTGAGCGGGCCACTGGGAGCTCCTGCTATCAATTTCACATGCTGAGGGCTGCGCCCTGAAGAGTGACCAGATGGGGAGACCCCCCCCCCAATACACCAAGCTGCACCCGGTGGCCCCGGGGCCTGCATGGTGCACCTCTGCAGCAAGACGAGGTACCAGAGGCTGAAGAGTGCCGTGGTAACCTGCAGTATGGGCCAACCGAGTGGCCGCGTCAGGACAGGACCGGACCAAAGTAATCTTTCAGGGGATGATACTGGTGAGTCGGGAGCCTGCACAGTGCAGAGATTGAGTGTCACGGTGGGAGCCGACCGGTTCAGATACATCAGAGGCGGACGGCCCAGAATAGAGTAGGCATCATTAGCAAACCGCACGTGGGACACCGAGAGACCAACACAGACTGTGTGGAGTGTTGGGAGACTTCTCTTTTACTGCGGCCCGCTGAACTCAAGACTGGGAGACATACCCTGTTGCATCAGCCAGGTGAGGGGCTTCTTGGGGAGCCACTGGTGGAAACCCCAACAGGCCGCCAGACACGCTGAAAGGTCTGGGCAGGTGGTGGAGAGTACTGCCGGCGGGGCCTCTGGGAACCCGCCCCCAATATTGGTGAGCGAAGGGTGCTGACGCTGAGAGAGAAACCATCATGACGGGAGGAAAAGGACCTCGCAGTGGCCACCAAACAAAATTAGATAGATTCACGCTGCCCAAGGATCCGCTGGGGATCCAGACGATGGAGACGGACCCCACCCCACCTCCCAGTCACTCGTGCCAGCAGCAGAGCTCACCCTAAACGGCATAATGTTGTCGCTACAAGGAGTGAGGTCGGATCTTGCTGGGAAAATAGACACTGTAAGTACAGAAGTAATGTTGGTTAGAGCAGACCTCAGGAATATGAGTGCCTGAGTGAAAGAGGTGGAGGAAATCACGACTATACTAGTGGCGTATACAAATACGCTACAGGAAGAGGTGCCGGAACTCACAGCCACAACCAAAGTGCTAGAAGCGAGGCTGGAGCACCAGGCAGGCCGATCCCGCCGCAACAACGTCCCCATCATTGGAGTCCCGAAAAGGGTGGAGGGACTGGCAGTAGACCTATATGTAGAGGATCTCATTCTGAAGACACTCAAACCAAAGGAATTGTCCAGATATTTCTCAGTTGAGAGAGCTCACAGAGTCCCGGGTGCCCCGCCAATACCGGGGGCGCCACAGTGTCTCATCATTGCCCAGATCTTCTACCGGGACAGGGATGTAATCTTACAGGCCGCCCGCAGTGCGCCACCACTTAAAAAAGACAATGCAACTATCACCTTCTTTCCAGACTTCACCATAAAGGTACAGCAAGCGCGAAGTACTTTCCTAGACGTCAAGAAAGCTTTGAGAGCCAAAGAGATCAAACACTCCATGCTGCTTCCATCAACGCTTCGAGTAACGACGGACGGTAAAGTTTGGAGATTTACCACCCCGGAGGAAGCATGGGAGTGGCTTGATGGGTGGTGAACAGTGGGAAGACAACGGCGTAGGCACGGCAACAGTAAAGGAGCGACGAGCCAGGCGATGCACGTACCGGCCGACTCAGACCGGCAATCCCTTTGAATCGGGGACTCTCAAGCAACTCAAGATGAATAATGAGGAAGGGATGACTGAAACCAGCAGCTGGGAGTGACGGAGTACCCCTCAGAGTCTCCTCAAGTTCAAAAAATAAATTTATTGTGGGAATTTAAGGTAGCAATACAAAGGACAGTATAACAACAGAAAAAAATCGCATACAGTAAACTAAAACTGAGAAACAAAGTAATTAAATGTATAAGTCAGTTTGGTATAGCATAAAGAGAAAATGACAGGGATATGCAAATTGATTGGTGCAAATAAAAGAACGTTACAATTTATATAGAGATCTTAATACAGAATGAAAAATGACCAGTTAATATAATATTAACATGAGGGAAGTCATGGAGGTTTAGAAACTTCCTGTTGCATGGGAGTCAGGGAAAGGGAGTGTCTAGCACTCACATAAATGAACAATGTAATAGGTAACCATAAATTCAAACGTTTTGTTGCCATATGAATAGGGTATACAAAAGTTGTATCCAACCTATGGTTATAACAGACAGCGTACCACCATGCTTGATAAGACAATTTGGTAAAATCTTTCCAATTCTTGGTTATCTGCTGAAAAGCAACTGCTAACAATAAATCTATTATCTTTGTGTTAGAGTCACAATCTGCCCAGACAGGGGATAAGCTTCCCAAAAACACATGAGAAGCAGAAAAAGGGCATCTGAAATCGAAAATTGAGTTAATTTGAGACCAAAAATTATGAACAGACGAGCATGTAAAAAGTAAGTGGTGTAAATCTGCATGTGGCGAGGAGCATGCACAGCAAGCATCTGAGAGCTCAGCGTGTCTTGCATTTAAAGTAACCCGGGATAACAAAAGTTTATTGTATATAAAGAAAAGTGTCTGTGTGGTGTTCGCCGCTCTAAAAGATTTCCTGATTTTAGTCCTTATTTTGTTCCATACCACCATAGACCAACAAACCTCTAAATCTTTTTCCCAAGAGAGCTCCACCTTAGTCTTTTCTCGTGAAGTGCATGAAATATGTAAATAGTTATAAATGACAGAGGCCTTGGGATTGATGCGTAGAAGAGTATGTAATTTGTTAACAGGAGAAGATGTAGGATCAGTGGGAGGGTTTGGGAGTATGTAATGGGTATGAGCAGTTAGAATGGCGTGTTTCAAAAGGAGATATTTAGATTGGAAAGATGTGGATAGGCCAAAAGTCTACTAGCTTGCGAGAAAGACATAATCTCATCCTGTACAATTGATGTAACCAAATTAAACATCTTTGTCTCCAGGATTTCCAGTATAAAGGCTTGCCACGTATCAATATCATATTGTTGTGCTATATAGTGGATCTGGAGAAAGAAGTCCAATCCATAGGATCTGGTGGTGAATTAGGTTTCAAAATTTTTGATGTGTGTTTAATTACGGGAGTAGATATAGATTGTGGTTTGCGAGAGAAAGATAAGCATTCTTGGAATGAGAAAGGAGAAATAAAAGATTGTTCAAGTTCAGCCCAAAGAGGGCTATCCACGAGAGACTCAGAGAGCCATCTCGATGCCTGACGAAGTAAAATAGATTTTTGGTATGTAGGGAAATCAGGGAAATTAACACCATCTTCCGTCTTTGGACGAGTCAATTTTGATAAAGACATACGTGATTTTTTATTACTCCATAGAAAAGAGGGCAAAATAGAGTTGATTTTCTTTAAAAATTTCAAGGGAATAGAAGCTGGGATATTGGAAATTGTATAAAGAATTATAGGTGACAACATCATCTTTATGGTATCTAAACAGCCCCACCAAGATAGGTATAGAGGGTGCCATCTAGTGGTCAAAGAGGATAATCTCTGTATACAATTTTCCATACAACGTGAAATTGTACCTGGAATAGAAGGAGTAAACTGTAAGCCTAAGTACCTAATATGTTGAGGGCTCCATGCAAAACTTGAAATAGCGAAGTCAGCTTTGAAAGTATATTTTGTTAAAGGTAAAATTTTGCATTTGTCTTTATTCAATTTATATCCAGAGACAGCTGCAAAGGAATCGACCTCTTGTAGGAATGCGGGGAGAGAGGACTGAGACTGTGAGATAAATAATAAAACATCATCGGCGTAAGCCGCCAATTTGATTTGGGTATCTTTAGAGTCAAAACCGTGGATATCTTTATTTTGACGGATTCTTAACAAAAAAGGCACTAAGGCTAAGTTGAAAAGAAACAGGGATAATGGACAGCCTTGTCGGACACCTCTACCTAAATTAAAATGAGAAGATGTACCACCGTTTGCACACACTGCCGCTCGCTGATTAGAGTATAAAGTTGATATTAAAGAAATAATTTTAGGTCCAAAGCCAAACCACTTAAGTGTGTGAAAAAGGTAAGGCCATTCCACTCTATCAAATGCTTTTTCTGTGTCTAAGGCTACTGCTGCTAAGGAATGTGAGATATGGGATGATTTGGACAGAATATCAAAAAATAAACGAGTATTGTCTGTAATGAGCCGACCTTTAACAAATCCAGATTGTTCTCTTCCTAATAAGTCAGGCAAATGGGATTCTAAGCGTAAGGCCAGAGCCTTTGAAAAAATGTTGCAGTCGATATTGACTAGGGAGATGGGCCGATAATTTTTACACTACCGTAGGTCCTTACCTTCCTTAGGAATAAGACAAATTAGGGCGTCTGAAAAGGAGCCAGAGGATTCACCTGATTATAAAAAAGTACCTAAGCGATTATGCAATTTGGGAAGTAATAAATGTGCGAAGTGTGTAAAAAACTCAACAGTGAAACCGTCTGGACCTAGGGCTTTATCTTTCTTGAGTGTCTATAATGTGATAAGGAGTTCCTTTTGTGTTAAGTCAGATTCAAAAAGTGTGAAATCTGGTCTCGTGTCAGAAGATTGTTGAATCTCGGATAGAAATTGAGAAATCTGATGTTCTGAGGGAGGAATTTCTGATGTGTATAATGTCTTATATCATTATCTTTAAATTTCAATGTGTGATGTTCATCCATAATGGACTCTATATGGAGTTTGTTATGTTTAACCTTCAAATCATTAGCTAGTACTTTCCCAGCTTTATTCTGGCCTACATAACATTTCGCGCTGGATTTTAATAAATATGTTGAAGCATTGTTTGTTGATTCCTTATTAAACTGAAATTTGACATTTATACGTTCTGACAAGCAATCTTTCGACTTTGAAGAATAATAAGAATGCTCCAATCTCTTTAACTTGGCCAGGAGGGTTTTGGTGAGCTCTTGCGATTTCCTACGTTTTTTAGAAACATATCCAATATTAAAATCTCTAGCTGCTGTTTGAAAGCATCCCACACCACATGAAAAGGTAAAATATCAGATTGATTAAGGAAAAAATATTCATTGGAAAAAGAAATAAAGGAGGAGGTAAATGTTGAATCCAAAAGTAGAGCATTATTAAAACGCCATTTCCGAGGTGTGTTGGGATTCTGTAGAATATCAAGCTGAATGGTAATAGGAACATGATCAGATATTAGAATGGATCCAATGTCCGCCGCCACCAACGACTGAGAAATGTTATGTGATATAAAAAAATAATCTATTTGTGACTGGGTATGATGGGCCGGAGAGTAATAAGTGTATTCCCTTAAAGTAGGGTTACAGAGTCTCCAAGCATCTATAAGCTTGTATTGTTTAATAGTTTGTATGAAAAGTTTATGAGCTTTATGGGGGACAAAGGAGACCGCTGAATTACGATCTAAAAAAGGGTCAAAGACTTGATTACAATCGCCTGCAAGGATAAAGTTATCGTCAATACAATGTGTAATTTGTTGAGCCAAGGATGTCCAAAAAGAGGAGTCCCCAGCGGTGGGTGCGTAAATATTAAGTAAAGAGCCTGGAGCATTCCCCATCAGCAATTTAGTAAACAACCATCTACCATCTTCATCAGAACATTGTGATAGCAATCTAACAGGAAGCGATTTACAGCAAAGAGTTAGAACTCCATTGCGTTTGCCATCCCCTGGTGAAAAAAAGACCTCCCCCACCCAACCTCTCTTTAATTTTATTGATTCCTCTGCCGTTAGATGAGATTCCTGTAAACAGGCTATATCCGCCCCCAATTTAGCTAGATGTGTAAATACTCTTTGCCTTTTAATAGGTGAATGTAAACCTCTGACATTCCAAGAGACAAGTTTTAAGGACATAAGACAAATATGAGAATAAATAAAGAACACCAATCAAAGCAGATCATCGGACAACATAGAGCATACCAAAGAACAAACCGACTATATGCAAAGTGAATCAAACAAACTAGGAAGAATGAAAAAGAAAAATAGAGATCTAAGTGTACATGCGACATTTGAGATACGAGGAAACAACAAAAAAGAATGAGAATATGAATGAGAAAAGAGTAAGAAAAAGATGTGGGAAAGGAAAATAAATAAAAAAGTGAGGGAAAAATGCAAAAGTACAGAAAAAGAAACATACCTAGAAACTTACAAATAATCCAAGACATATGAAAGGTGGGAGGAGGTGAGGCCACATGGAACAATGACGTGTCCGGACTCCATGCGGGAAGGCGGGAATGAAAGCAGAACCGACGAGCAGTAAAACACAAGGGAAGTACAACACAGAGACATGACCTGTAAGGGAAAAAAGGAGGTTAATAAACAATCAAAGATATTGATAAAAAACAGTGTCATCAACTATTTATAAAGAAAGAAAGTTGTTAACATTTTGAAACAAGTGTCAAAAACAAAGGCATGACAAAAACCGAGGCATCTACTTGTTATGCGATAAGGAAGTGTCCATAAAATCTGCATGACAAGAATTAAGGAAGCTTTTCAGTTTCACAGGGTCCTCATATGTGGCAGTCTTATTGTTGATGGTCACCTTGAACAGGCATGGGTGAAAGAGGCCATAACGTGCACCCAACGAACGAAGCTGCGGTCTCATTGCCAGGAACTCTCTGCGTCTATCCACGGTGGGTTTGGAATAGTCCTGAGAGAAAAACAGAGGATTACCTGACCAGGTAATGCGATTGATTGCTCTGGCAGCTGATAGAATCTTGATCAAGTCAGTGTATTCCCAAAAATATATGATTATCCCTCTCGGTTTCCTCATGGTAAATGAAGACATTGCAGACGCAGGGCCCAGTCGATGAGCTCTCTGGATGTTAAGACGAGTATCCTCTGGTAAATTAAGTACTTTTGGAATGAAGGACTTGAAGAAAGTAATTGGATCCGAGCCCTCCGAGCCTTCAGGTAATCCATATATGCGAAGGTTGTTTCTTCTATTCCTGTTTTCAAGATTTTCAACCTGTTTTTGTAGCACCGGCATTTGAGAGTGGATAGCCTCCACTTTGATGATAGAAGAACTTAGAGATTCAATATTTTGTTCCATTGTGGTAACTCTGTCTTCCAAACTTGACCGTCTATCAGTTAGAATTTGCAGTTTAGAGTTAGTTTCCTCAACAAATGGGCGCAGAGCCCTGAATTCTTCCAATAATAGGTCTAACGAGACTGAAGAGGATTGTTTAGGAGGAGAAGGAGGGTCTTTCTTCAGACGTTTGCTTGACGCTTTATTAGTACCAGAGGCTATAGTAATGGCAGATGACGAGGCGCCCTTAGGCGATACATTCGTTGAGTCTTCCATTGAGAAACAATGAGAGCGAGAATTGGAGCGGGTTGAAACTTTGCCTGCCAAAGGCATTGATTGAGACAAAACTTTAATTAGTTTGCCCATGCACCTGGGCAAGGTTGTAACTAGTATAGCAACACCAGTAAATAGAAAGTTCTGTCTTTAGCGTACCCTTCACCAATGTTGTAATGACACCTCAATATTATGGAAATTAGTATGTATTTGAAATAAGGGCACAGATTAACATACCCTTAATGATGTGGCAAGGAAGGGTGAACAATTCCCCGTCATGGCAGACAGCCTCTTGTAAGTGTAGTCTCTTAAAATATTTTGCATGACATCACAAAATAAAAATAGAGCAGGGCAAAGGATTATAGTCCTTATGCAGGCATGAGAGAGAAGCTGGTGCAAGCTTTGCGAGGCATGCTCTACCATTTGAGAGAAAAAAGACAAAAATGGAGCATGTAAAATGACCCTTCCCTCTTAAGGATCAAAATGCTGATGAGCTTTTAATGATGAAGGCACCAACCAAGGTATCTTTGGCCAAAGAAGGAATATGGCTATAATCTAGCACCAAAAATACAGCTCATTTATAGAGGAAACAAGGTTGCTGTAATTACCGGCATATGCGCACTTCCTGAGGTCATTGCGCATTAATTCTCCTCAGCGTGAAACAAAATGTCGGCCGCTTAAGTGACGGAGCTGCTCCGTATCACGCTAAAGCAAAGGTGCTGCTTACGGGCCACTGTGGAGAGCAAAACTCGCCTCACTCGATGCTGTTCTACTTCCGAAGGTTAGACCTTCATTTTGGCGTCTGTGTATGCGGTGGGTGCTGCGCCAGGTCTGCCGTCGCAACCGCCATCCCGGGAGAGTCAGGGATCAATCTTCTTTGGACGCTAGCCACGCCCCCCCCCCTCAGAGTCTCCTAACACTGAGGAATAACTACAACACAAGAGACTGATGCAGAAGATGGACTCTGGAGAAGCAGATAAGCATATTATTTGTAATCCCGCTTATATAAACATTGCAAATTAAATGAAGACTCAGAACCAATTCCCGGTATGGTGCATATTAAGTACCGCAGCCATATCATGGGGGATCGGGGTCGGCTCGGGGGTGGCCACACACTTGGCTTAACTTAAGCCCACCTGATGTTTGTCAGTTCTGTTTGGGGCGACAGGCGCCCTGAAATTTTGGGGATTGGGAAGTTCTGGATCCACCATGCAGGGTAGCAGGGAGGGGGGAGTTACAAAGTAAGGGGTTAGTTGTGGTTAAGATTATTTCTCATTACAGCAGATGTACAGCTTTGAAGCACAACAGGAAAGGGAGCCCAGTTAGGGGGGGCGCTCCCCAAATTGATATTAAGGCAGCAATAGCAGCATATGTAAGAATCCCGTGTAGAGACACACATGCACGCACAAACCGCCGATATGCACCCATCAGTGTCGACCGCTAGGCCCCGTCCCATAAGGAGCAATTTTGTGATAATGACCTGGAATGTTAATGGCCTGGGGAACAAAGTTAAACGCACAATGGTGATGCAGTATATCCGAAGACATTCCCCGGATATAGACCTTCTTCAGGAAACACACTTACTGGGAAATAACTGCAAAGCACTAGATAGATTTGGGTATAAACTAGTGGCACATGCAGGATTCACGACCGGCTCCCGGGGAGTGGGAATACTGACTAGAACAGCACTACCATTTACACCCCAAAGAACATGGCAGGACCGTCTGGGAAGGTATGTGGCCATTACTGGAACATGGGAGGTTCAGGTCATCAATTTGTGCTCAGTATACGTACCACCTAAAATTAACCCTGGGTGGAGTTCGCGGAGTTGTACTCTGCGGAATTCCGTGGAGTTACTTAAAAACTCCGCCCAATTCCATGGAGTTCCGCAACGGAGCAGAGTGTGCTCTTAGTGTAGGGAAAGTGACTAAAGCGGGAGAAATTAAAGGATTAACTCAGGCTCAAGTTAATCCTTAAACAAACAAACAGATTAGGCAGGCACACAGAAACGTGAAGGGAGAAACACATTAAGGGATTAAGTTTCCTTATAGACATCAAACAAACTTTTACTTGAGCGTGAAAGGCAAGAACCATTAAAGGATTAACTTGCTTTCCAAATTAATCCTAGACAAACAAAGAAGCCTCTTGAGGAAAAAAACCTCCCGGGGTGTGTAGATAAAAGAAAACGAAAAGAACGTCAGGAAACCAATAAAGCCCTGGCTTCAAATTCCTTCCAAAGCAGTTGCTGCAATCTTATTTTGGGGCAATCAAAATTAACTACAGCCCTCCAAAAAAAAACAAAAAAAAACAGAGGCCATGTCTGGGACGAGAAGGGTCCTGAACATGCAGTTTAGCAAGGCACTGTAAGGCCCAGATTCACAATAACGTTCTATGTACATAAATAAATCCTATACTTTGAAACATATGCTTAAATTACACGGAGTAAGTAATGCAAAAATGATGTAGCAAATACAATATCAAAACCTTTTAAGGGGTTGGCTTTGAATTGAAACTGAAAGGCAGGAGCTTGCAAGAGAAGCATTCTTTTCATGCAAAGAAAATAAATATTTTTTAAATGAGACTAAATACCTAACGCTTCACATGCAAATCCTCTGCAATGCAGTGAATATGCACATGCAGGGCTGAGGGAAAAATGAAGGTAGTCTGATATTTATTTACATCTGTTGCATGTTTCTTCATGTTAACGTTTTGCTACTCCGATAAATATTTTAAAGTTTCACAATCATTCATCCTGTTTCTTCAAGAACATCAGACATGCATACTACTATGAATATATAAATGAAAGTATAAGTGCACATGTGAAATTGCACGTATGATGTGGAGCAACCAGATACAGGGATGCTCGTGGTGCAGTGTGGCAAAATAAATAGAAATTCAGCAACTCACTGTTGACAACGTTCAGCAGCAGCAACCTCGACTGGGATGCGGGATTCATTCAAATTCACCCCAGCTGTTTCTTAGAGCCTCAGGCCTCTTTCAATTCAGTTTCTCGCACTCCTTCCTGTTGTTGTGCCCTTGCCGCCTCATCGTCGCCAGCCCCCACCAAGCTCTCCAGTCGTAAAGTAAGTAACTGCCTTTGCCTCGCACAGCTCCAATTTAATTTATTTCACTCCTGCACGGCCGCGCCCCAAGAAAAGTGAACTGACAACAAGTCAATCAATGTAATGAACAAGGGCAAAGTATCCGGAAAATTAAATTCACTGTGTAGAGCTGTGGTCCGGTTGCAGCAGTCAACAAGGTACGTCCGGCCTCGCTGCAGCACCAATATCAGCGCACTTTTGCTTGACAGTTTTTTTTAAAGGTGCAGGTGATGAGAGCACAAGTGTGTGCATGAAAAGGAAGCCCAACCAATACAGAACACCGAAAAGAAGCCCAACTGCCCTCAGGGAAAAATCTAAAGCATGTAAGAAATTAAGAATGACGATTACTCGCAAAGTTAACTCTGCCTGCCTTAACTTAACTGACTCGCAGAGGATGGTGCCGGCAAACTCCGCTCCGCAGTGGTTTCACTGAGTTTTTTTGATGAACTCCGGTTGGAGAGTGGAGTGGCAAAAACTCTGTGAATTCTGCCAGTGGAGCGGAGTTTGCCGCCCGACCTTACCTAAAATGCACTCAAGCACACTACTTTTGGACCTCCCCCACGGAGTGTTGGTAATGGGGGGGCGACCTCAACGCAGTAATAGACCCCTCCAGGGATAGATTGTCTAGCACAGGAAGGGACTCGGGAAATGATGTCCTGAAGACATTAGTAGCGTCCCTGGAGCTAGTAGCCCTGTGGCGAGAAGATAATCCCCTAGCTAAGCAATACACCTTTTTCTTGGCATCACGTGGAGGGTACTCAAGGCTGGATTATATCTAAACACATTCTGGTATGGTTAACAAATTCAGGGGGACACTGCATAGGGCGAGAGGTATATCGGCCACTCCCCAGTTGAGGTACGATTGATATGAGCACTTAAAACCAATGTGCTGCACCTCACATAGACCCTGGGCTGCTCAAAGATAAAACGCTTATGGATAAAATCAGAGAACGGACCGAACACTACTTTCAGGACAATCTGGGGACCCTGTGTGCTATGGGAAGACTATAAAATGGTCATAAGGGGACACATACAGGCACTAGCAGGGGGGCAGAGGAAAAAGAGGCAACTCAAATACAAAACGCTCGAAAAGAGAACTCGTTAAATTGGGGACAGAGGCGGGGGCATCCGAAGAAGTAGACCCACAAACCAATCACTTACTCCGCCTAAAGCAACAGGATATGCGCGATATAGCAGAAGGAAAGGCCAGGGACTATGCCTTAGCACCACAGAGGAGATTATATAAAATAGGAGACAAGGCCACCAAGCTAATGGCATGGTTGCAGAATAGGGACTTGAGTATTAAAAATTAAGGGCTCTGATGGAGCAACCTGCGAAACGGGTGATAACATAGCCGCAGCCTATGCACGAAACATGAACAATTGTATCAACCCTCCTCGACAAGAACCAAATACACTGAGTTCCTCAGGAACACAAACCTCCCAGAACTAACGCAGGAAGATAGAGACGACCTATATAGCTAATTCACTGCAGAAGAAATAGGCGGTGCAATATAGGCTTTGCAATCGGGCAAAGCGGCCGGTACCAACGGTCTACTGGTCGAACTCTATTAGGGGATTGCGAACCTGATAGCCCCCCACATGTTGGACATGTTCAAGGAATCTCCAGAGAGACCAAAGGTTAGCCACTATAGTAGTGATACCCAAACAAGGCAAACCACCAGAGGACTGTTCGTCCTATTGGCCTGATAGAGCGCTTACAGCACTCTAAATTGTAGGGGTGCACTATACTCCTGATATAAACCCACTCATATGTATTTTTGTCGTGTGCAGTGTTTTATGATTATTAAGATGCATTTATTCACGTCATATTAGTATTAAAATGAAGTGAGCACGTTTAAGTAGGATTTGCGTGTATTAGAAAACTTAATTCCTGTATGTGTAATGTGCAGGATGAAATTATACTCATATAATGTAATCATGTTTAGTTTAAGTTACCCGATTTGTAGGCCCAAATTGTAGGTTGTTTTGAGTTTCGCTTCTCCTTGGTTGTTCAAGAATTAATTAAATAAATTCTGTTGTGCTCGAAGACAGTGTGTTCTCATCCTACTGCAGGTGCTGGAATTCGACCTCGTTATTCTTAGATTTAAGGAGATACCCGGATTGTTTTTGAAGAAGACTGCAGGGCGAGAGGGGCGGACCTGCTTTTCGTGCCTGGCCTATCTGGGAACCAAGGCCACTGGAAGAAGAGTCGACTTGATTAAAGCTTCTGTGGAAACTTACTGAAAAATGTTGCAAATAGAAAAGTTTTAAACATGACGTATTGTGGGTTGAACATTGTCTTTTTGTATGATGCGCAGGGACAGATTCGAGAGACTTCTGCCAGTTTTCGGAGGAGAAGGAGCATCTTAGAGCGAGCTCCATAGCTTTAAGCTATCAGACCCATTTGACGTGAGTACTTCTTAGGAAGTCAACAGGTGCTGACACCTTTGGGATATGATACAAGGGAGATAGGTAGGATCCTCATTGAGAGCAGAGTAGGGAAAGATTTTGCTCCTTCTTAAATGAAAAGAGAATTGGACTCCGCTTCTATTCTTTGCTGTATTTTGATTTTGGAGTTCATCATATTATGCCTTCTGTGCCGAATGACTTATATTCGTAGAATCGGCTCTGTATTGATTTTTCTGTACCTATATACTCTGATATTGAGGTGTATTTATATTCAATTATTTTTGGCCTTATAATAAATCCACCAAATTGAAGTTCGGAGTCTGTGGTCCATTACAGCATGACTAAATCGAAAGTATAATCTTGAATTGTTTTCCTCCCTTCTACCACTTTTAGCAGGCAAATAAAAGACCATCTGCATTAAATCTAGCAGGGAAAGGCAGGAGTAAAGGTTGGCGCAATCAAATGGTAGCAGAGGATGGTTTGCCTCTAAGAGTGAGGGGATAAAGAGAGTAGGAGTAGGGTCGGAAGAACATTAAGGCCCTGGACACGGAGTAGAGGACGGCGGACATTGATGGAGGTCAGCGGACGTTGACGGTGCGGCGGAAACAGTGGTGGTGTGAGTATGGAATTGTGTGGTGTGTTAGATTGCGGTGATGAAATATTTGTGTGATGTCTTGCGAAGTTGGGATGCATGTTGAGTGATTGTGGGTTTATAGGTTTACTGGTCCGGACACGTGCGGGTCAGGAAGTTTGGTTAGCAGACTCAGGAGAAGTCCAAGATCCCGGGATAGTTTTGTATTTGTAATTGTCTGATCAGAATTGTGGGTGTCGTGAAGCGCTATCGATGATCCACTTGTGACAGGGAACTTTGTGTGAATGGAGGGATACGTCGCGGTAGAAAGCCTCAGGTACCGGGGGTGGACTATGGCGATTTAATGACCGACGCAGGTTGGGGGTCACAGCGGATGAATGTTCTTGTAAGCGTGTTCTATCGATCTTTTAGCGGACAGACAATTATTTGTTTTATGTAACTGGAAGTTATTGTGATTGTGTTAGGAGCAGTTACTTGGTTTAATAGCTTTGAATATACAGTTACTTGTGGCACGAATGTGTGAGTGAGTGAAATTGTAAAGGCGGGTGAGCCGCTGCAAAGAGCGAGCAGTGTCGTCAGTGTGCGCCGCACTGGGATTGGTCGGTTGGTGTAACGCCGCGCTGGGATTGGTGGAAGTTCGTTCGAAGCCGAGTATTGAATTTGGAGGGCAAACAATTGATTTTCATGATGAGATGTTTTAAGGTGCTGCGGGATTTGTGTAGAGGCGACACAGGAGTGGTGACACGGGTAGGAGAAGAAGCTCCGGCTGAGAATACACCGGCGCATTATATGGCAACAAATGTAGGACTCCATACTATAGTCTGGCTTCAAAATTGGCATAAAATTACAGAAAAAGAAGGAGAATTGGCTTTTCCTTGTTATGGGTAATTTCATATGGAGGTGCTGTGTCAGCTAAGAGGAGTGATGTCTGCTCTGAAACCTCCGCCTAGACCAACCCAATTTGAGGCCTTGGATGCTTGGATGAGAGCAGCAATGGCAAAGAGAAGGGAAGCTTCTCAGGGAAGTATGAAAAAAGCAATGAAGGCACATCAGGATGCCAGGTGGGATGCACAGCTGAAAAGATGGAGAGTAGACACCATAGAGGGAGAACAATTGTATCCCTTTCGGCTGCTAGAAAGTGGGTCCGGAGGAAAGAGTAAGACGGAAGAGGACAGTGACACAGATGACAGTTTTCTTGATAGATTGCTAGCAGAACGTCCTCCACCTTATGACTCTAGGCCAGAGCCGGAGCAGATGCAGCAACCTGAGGACATTCTAAGAGTGGGACGAATAGGCGCAGAGGAGCAGACCACAGGAGTAAGAGGGAGGATTTTAGTGGGAACGGAAATTCCAGGAGGGTCTGGAGGGACAGGGTACGCAACTTCGGAGTCAGGAGAGACTGCCTGTAACATGCGGCTACCAGAAGCTCTTTCGGTACCAGTTACTATTGGACCGGTGGTTTCAATATATAACCCTAGATAGAGAACAAGGGAAAGTCAACAACAAACAGAACAAGGTGAAGAGACTATCTCTGGAGGGAGTCTTACAATGAGTGGGACAGGTATGGCTCAGGTACCAGTGGAATCCAGTACTCCACTGCCTGCTACAGCTGATCCATCAAGAATGGACAGTGGGTCAGAACGAAGGCGAACAGGAGCTTTGGCAAATTATAGGTCAGACATCAGAATGTGGGTTCCACCGGTGAGGGAGTCACAGATATTGAGGGAAAAATTGGGGTTGAGACAAGAAGGGTACCGTTAGGGCCACAGTATGTGTGTGAGGGTAACCATTGGAGAAGTCGAAGTTGTGAAAGAGAAAGTCGCCCAGTTGTGAGAATTGAGGAGAGTGGTGACCTAAGGAGAACACAAAGTTGTGAGAGGGAGGAATTGGGAAGTGAAAGAGGTCAGAAGGTTTTACAGGTTGCAATGAAGGCACCATTGTTAGATGTGGTAAGATTAAAAGCAGAAATAGATGAGGTGATAGAAGGGAATCTGCCATGGGAAAGAATTGAAACATATGATCCAAGCGAATTGCTATTTGTAGCTAAAGATGTTACCAGAAAGGCAAAGCGAGCTCATGATGCATTGTCACAGCTGGCACGAAGGTATGAGGTAGATCTAACAAAGACTAAAATGATGCAGGGAACATGCAGATTGCATTATATGGATAAGGAATTGGAAGAGAAGCGAACAACAGGATTAAAGGCACAAATTAGGGAATTGGTGATAGGGATGCGAGCGTGGAAAGCATTAGACAGATGGGAAGAGAAGTGGGCCAAAAAGAAAAGTGCCAAGAAAGGAATAGGAGACACTCCGCCTCCGGGTGGAGGGACGGGACCAGCAGGACATTACCCTCTGAGAGAAGTGCAAAATGGGGGGTACGTTCATGTGCCATGGAGCAGGGGTGATTTGGCAGCATTCACTAATGATTTTCCTCGGCTGAGGGAAAAACCTGCTGACTGGTATAAGCAAATAGACCGGTTTGTCAAGATTTCGAAGGTGCTTTGGATTGATTTGAATACCTTGTTTGATATAGTGGTCCCAGGGGATTTATGGACATCATGTAAAGTTGCCATTTATTGGCCCACTGTAGAACCAGCCAGAGATCCGGTGAATCATGGTCCTTCTCCCGAAGTAATGAAGAAATATGAGCAAGTGATTACATGGTTACAATCCAAGGTAGCTCTGCAAACGGTTGATTGGCTTAAAATCGATCGTACTACTCAAGATTCTAAGGAGTCGGTACATGACTATTATGAGAGACTTTTAGTGGCTTTTAAACAGCATAGTGGATTGGATACAATTGAGCAGAAAGATATGGGACAGTTTGTCTCAAAGTTTGTGCTAGGACTAAGATCTGATATTAGCTTGATGATACAGACACATTTGATATGTTGGCAGAATAAGACGGTGGACAAAATCCTGTGTTATGCAAAATACTGTAGTGATCAGGTGGAATCGGCACAAAAGAAATTGAAAGACAAGTTGTCAGTCAGTCAGTCAAAAAAAAAACTTTATTTGGTTTATCACAACCATAAAGCACGCAATAAATAATTTATAACAATCAAATTTTAAAAGCATAGTGTTTCCGATAAAAATCATTGTTTAAAATGTTTACATTTTTTATAACATTTCCAGTCCTATTCCAACCCCAATTATTTATTCCTTGTCCGCTTTCAGTAGGAGGTTGTCCACCAGTGTCATGAACTTTACGCCTCGGCAAATTAAGATGTTTGATGAGCCACCCATCCAGCTTGTTACAGCCTGCCTGCAGGTGCGGATGTTTAATTCATTTAGAGTTACTTTTAGGTACTTCCTTCTTTCGTCTTTTACAGTGGCGCAAACGCACATCAAGTGGCATATGGATTCTGTGCGGTAGCCACATAAACGACAATTTTCAACTTGATGTTTACTTTTCCAGGTGGGGACCAAATCCTTCGAGTTATGATCTCCTAATCGGTACAGCATAAACCTCTTTTTTAATTTTAGTCGAAAGTGGGCCGCTAAATAGGCTTGCGGTTTTAGCTTTGTATATGAGCTTATTACCGCCCAAGCATGTCGGCGTTTGGTTAATCTTCTTTTGTCTTCCATAAAGGATAATTTCTTGGCCGTGGCATTGCACACTCTGTTAAATGATGTTCTTTCCATCTTGCTATTCCAAGCTTCATCGATGTCTAAAACTTCCAGGGCTGTACCCAAGTAATTGCCCCATGTGTTTGATGTTTTCTGATCAAACTGAGACCTTATTTCGATCCAGCATAGGTTGTTCAGAGATCCAGATTCTGATGCTCGGAATTTCCAGCACAATTTTGCAAAAGTTGCTTTTCTTTGATATTCCTGGTTCTGTAGACCAAATTCCAAGCGTATCTGTGCTGGGGATGCTCCTTTAGGAAGGTTAAAAACTGCTTTGTATACTTTTGTCTGCAGCTCATTTAAAATATCGATTTCTTGACCATGCCATATTTCAAGGCCATAGGCCAGAGTTGGGAGTAGTTGTGCTGCCATTATTTTCAAAAGGTGACTGTGGGAAGGACATCGCAGTTTCTTATACAGCTGTTTGTAGGCAAAAATTAATGATTGAGCTTTTGCTTTTATATCTGTTTTTTGATCCGTAAAGGACATACTTCGGCCCAATTTAATGCCCAGATATTTATATGAGCTGGTTTCCTCAATTTGTGCGCCCTTTGTGTACCATTTATATTTTCCTGGCCTGGGGCCTGCTAGTCGCACCACCTTAGTTTTTTTCTTATTTAATTCCAAGCCTAAGTGATCAAAATAATCGGTCAAGTTGTTGATGACTCTTTGCAACCCGATTGGGGTTTGGCTCACGACCACAATATCGTCCGCATATTGCAGATACTGAATTGGCTTGTTTGCCAGTTTAGGAGGATGACCATTTACTTTTAACAGGTAGTTGTTTAGGTCGGCTAGATATAGGTTGAATAGGCATGGTGAAAGGACGCAGCCTTGTTTTAGTCCGTTGGTTATGTTTATCTTGGAGGATATTCTGCTGCCGTCTCCAAGCTTCACCCTGGCCCAAGTTTCACTGTATAAGGATATTATAATATCGATTAGTTTTTGAGGTAATCCCCATGCTTTCAATTTCAGCCAAAGACGATCTGGCGGCACTCTATCAAAGGCTGATTTTAGGTCAATATAACATGCAAATAGTCCTGCTTTTTTACTTGTAGCTTTTTCAATTAGGATCATCAGTGCTGCCAGGTTCGTGATGGTGCCCATGCCCTGCCTGAAGCCTGTTTGGTATTTCGGAATTATTCTTTTTTCCTCCGTCCACTCCTGTAAATGTTGTAAAATACATGATGCGAAAAGTTTTGCCTCAACATCGATCAGGGCAATGAGCCTGTAGTTTCCAGGTTCGGTTCGACTGCCATTTTTATAGATTGAATGAAATAGGTTCCCTCTCCAGGAATATGGCGTCTTATTCTCGCAATATAGGTGGTTAAAAGTGGCGTGAGGTAGTTAGCCCAAACGTCAGGATCTTGCTTAAAAAGAGCATTTGGGAGGCCGTTTGGCCCTGCGGCGCCCGCAGTTTTCAATTTTTTTATCACTACTTTTAAGTGTTTTGTTGTTGTAAGGGTTGTTAGATCTTGAATAATGGGTATCATTTGGTCCCCTTCCAATTGCACTTTTTCCAATATGGAACGGCCTATTGCAGTTAAATTTGGATTTGCGTCCTCCAATTTATATAGACCTGTTTCTGCCCACGTATGAGTACCAGTTTGTGTGTTATTATACAATTTGTCAATATGTTGTATCCAAGCTGACTCACTTATTCCCGCATTTTGGTGCAGTCCTATTCCTTTTGTTAGATTGTTTATTAGCCCCCAGAATTCGCTGCTGTTCGGCAATTTGCTTGCCCACAGAAATTTCTCCCAAAGGTTTTCAGTATGCACCCTTTTTGCGTCCCTACACATTTCCTTGTATTCCTTTCTCATTTTTATGATATTACTATTATCTATTGCTATTCCCATTCTGGCTGCTGCGGCCTTAGCTCTTGCCTCCTTTGCAATTTTCCTCTTCTGGTCTCTCAGCTGTATGTTGTACCATGGTTCTTTTCTGGTGCTATAAGTTAATTTGCTTGCTGGGTTTGCTGGGAATTTGTCTATCAAGGTTGTTCCTAGATTCTCCCAATCTTGTTCTAATAAATGGGCGCCCAGTAACCCGATGTTCTCTACGTGTTTATACACTGTGTCCATTATTTGTTTGGTGTTCGTTCCTCTCCATTTAAGTCTCCTTGAATTATATATTTCTGGCATTGTGGCTAAAGCTGCTGTGTTCTTTTTATAAAGCAAGTTTATGTGTAGTGCTGTTTCTTGAGGGAAATGGTCACTCTCCGGACGGATATTAATGCGGAAATGGTCAACTAAGTGCAAGAGGTCCTTACTGATTATAGTGTAATCTATGGTGGATTGTTTCTTTCCACTTAAAAATGTAATACCAGCTGGTTGATCCCCCTTTGTATTTCCATTCAATATGACGAAACCTAGGGATTCCAGTTCTTGCTTCCATTTGTTTACTTCGGACACCCTTTGGGACCCTCTCTTGTTAAGGTAGCCCCCTGTTAAGTTGCAGTTAAAATCGCCTGAGACAATCATCTCGTAATTTTGATGTATCACTTGCATTGTTTTTATCAAGTTTATCAGATATAACAATCTTTCCCTTTTCTTCTTCTTGTCGGGGTGGATATATATATTTAAAATCAGTAACTTCCACGAGTATATGTGTGAGGGACGCTTACATTCCAATTTCATGGCTTGTATCCAATTTTCTCCCGAGTCCAGTTCTTCTAATTTCCAGTCCTGTTTTACCGTAACGTATATTGACAGTCCCCCCTTTGGGTGTCCATACTTTGAAAATTTTTCTGCCAGGACGTGGTGTTCTTCGTATCTGACTATGGGTCTTGGTGTTAGATTCCATGTTTCTTGTAAAAGGATTATGTCGAATCTTCCCAAGAAGGAGACGGTCTCCTGGTCTTGTCCCATTTCCCTAAAACCGTGGGTGTTCCAGGAGCAGATTCTTATAATCTCCTTATTTTGTATGATTGATTGGACCTTTGTACGTTGTTCCCTTCGAGCTTTTTTGTTTTCATCAGGATCGTTGTAAGTTCAAAATATGGGGGACCCAGGACCAATCTTGATTTTCTTCTGCCTGTTGTTTGGGCTGTCTGGGGTTTGGGCTGTAATTGTTTAAGCATATATCCTGACTTGATTGTTGTTTCGGGGTCATACTTCTCGCCCCCCTCAAAAAGGAGGTTGTTGATCTTTTATTTGTTTTGGTTGTCTGATGCGCCTCTTTATTTAATAACGGATATGGGTATTTTATACATATTGGATATGCTAGCGTTATGCCCCAAGCTTCAAAGGCCGCCCTCGTTGAGTATATCAATGCTGTTATTTCTTTTGACGACCATGTTGTACTGGTTGCCTCTGTTTCTATTCCTTTTTCCATTTGTACGAATTCTACTGCCAAGAGGTCTACTGATGTAATTTTTCTTAATTTTGGAATCTCTTTATACAGCCTCATTAGGTTTCCCCTATTTAAAGTATCCAGTCTGCCTTTGGTTGAATATTCTGGCCTAAAGATTAATTTATGGCAAAACTCCACTGGATCACTTTGTTGGTTCTGAATTTGATTTATTCCAATTTTTTCCATTAAAGGTTCCCAGTCATTATTTCTTTTTTGGCTCTCATAGTCTACAGTGGCCCTTTCTAATGAGGGGGTATTTGATGTTGAGGCACCCTCATCGATTATTTCAAATTCTGTATTAGCTTTTTTTTTGCTTATGTCTAGCCGGGCATTTTCCTTTTTTGTTTGTGTTTCAATTGGTAGTTTGCATACCCTGCCTTGTTTGTCCAGGGTAATTTTTATTTGATTTCTGATGCTTTTTTCCCTTTCTGTTTGTGATCCTAGCGTTTTTAATGTTGAAGAGGATACCCTAGTTTCCTTGTTTTTATACTTGTATCTGCTTGCTCTCTGTTTTTTGTTTCTATGTTTGGAAATAAGACTTGTGGATCCAATAATTTTGTTTCTCCTTCTTGTTTTTTTGTTACTATTTTGAATTCGGACCTTTTTTTTCTTGTTTTCTGTAATTACCTTTGTATTATTTGTGGTTTTTATTCCCACATTCTGGTCGCTTTGTATTTTCCTGTGTTCTATTTCTGGTGACATATATTTACTTTGCATGGATGTACTGGGGCTGCCCGTACGGTCTGGTGTGTTTAATCCTGGGCTATTTGAGTCTGCTTTTGATGTGTTGTTACTTTGGTCGATGTTATTATTAGACTTTTGAGTAAATATTGCATAGTTTTGTCTTTTTTCCTGGGCAGCTTTTTTGCCGGCGTTATTCCTGGCTTTCCGAGCTCGTTTGCGTTGTCTTTTTGTTTGAATATCTGGTAAGCTATGTGTGGAAGTTATTTTGTTTGCACTTTGCGCGTTACCAACCTCGTTTATTTCCTTGACTTCCATTATTTTTATACTATCGTCGTACATAGTTTCGGGCCTCTTCTTTACTTGTCTTAGGATTCTGATTTTTTCGCCCTTATGTTCTTGTGACGGTGTTTCGACTGTACTTCCTGATGGTTGAACAACACGTAAAATTTCTGTCAGTATTTCGGGAAGGGATGCCAGTTTATCTATTATCTGGCCACATCCACAATTTAGATCTGACAATTTGTTATTGACTTGAGCATCTTTTTTATTTCCTTTTGTGATTTGTGCGGTGATTGTGTCCAGTTTTGTGTTAATTCCTGCTATATGGACTGCAATTAGGTTCATTAAATCTACTTGAACGTCTAATTTATCAGATTGAAAGTTTAGGACATCTATTGCTTGCTGTAGTGTAGACAAGTTGATGTTGGTGTAGTTGAGGAATGCCGAAAGGCCTGATCAGATGCAAGGGGTTGGAGGAGTGATGGGTCGAGGTAGAGGAAGTGGTAGAGGAATGGGTCAACAGATGGCAACCCAACCTGGACAGGGAAGAGGCAGGGGAATGGATGCAGGTACAGGAGGTGATTGGGTGGCGAACCAAAAGAAGGTCACTGCTTGTCATTATTGTCACAAAATCGGGCATTGGAAGCGCGAGTGTCGATTGAATCCAGCAAATTAATTGCAGAATGAGGGAGAGGGACAGATGTCAGAGACTTTGAATACTGTAACTAGACCTAGGTCCATGTATGGGGCAGGATATGAGCCGCAAATGCAGATTCCTCAGCCTCCAAGAATACCTACTCATAATCAGGTGTATCATCAGATGCCCTATTTTGAAATACGAGACAGATTTGACCAACCACAAGATCTTCATGAGTGTCAGAGGGGGGTGCAGGAAGAATGCCCTTTGGATGCGACCCTGGAAGTAGATCAGAGTGGGCCGTTTGTAGATGCAGAGGTGAACGGGTATCCTGTTACCTTCTTGTTAGATACTGGAGCTGCGCGCTCCACAGTAAGAACAGAAGTGGTTCCAAATTTGTCCCTTTCGGGACAATCGATTCAAGTGGTGGGAGTTACCAATCAGAAAATGACTAACCCATTGACAAATAAGTTGCCTGTGTGTATAGCACCGTTCCGAGACAAACATCAATTTGTAGTATGTGATTCAAGCCCAGTCTGTCTATTGGGACGAGACCTTTTGTGTAAACTAAATTGTACCATATCTTGCACTCCGAGGGGTGTGGAGTTGCAAACCTATGATGATGATGCCGATTTTAAAATGGCCAACATGAGTTTGTATGCAGAAATGTTCGTGGTTCTCACGCTAGAGGAGTTGCCACATGATTTGAGGGACTCCGTTTCTCCGAAAGTGTGGGACTTCACGGGAGAGGAGATAGGATTGATTCGAGGGGTTGAACCTGTTAGGATACAGATCAAACAAAATGCAGAATTTCCACGAACTCCGCAGTATAAATTAACTCCAGAAACTGTGGCTGGAATAAGGCCTGTAATTGAGTCTATAATTGCACAAGGCATCTCAAAGAGATACGAGGAAGTCCCTGCAATTCACCTATTATGGGACTGCAGAAGCCTAGCGGCAAGTACAGAATAGTACAGGATTTGCGCAGAGTTAATGAAATCGTGATTCCATGTTGTCCTGTGGTACCGAATCCAGCTGTTATTCTGTTCCAAATACCATGTGAAGCAGAATGGTTTACAGTCATAGATTTATGTCAGGCATTTTTCTCCATACCGTTGCATGAAGACAGCCAATTTTTATTTGCATTTTGGATGGACGATCGTGTGTTAACGTGGTGTAGAATCCCTCAAGGGTATACAGAAAGCCCCTCTATTTTTAGTCAGAGTCTAAAGAAGAATCTTGAGGGCTGATGATGCCCCAGAACTCAGTCCTAGTTCAATATATTGATGACCTTTTGGTCGCTTCAGAGACTGAGGATGCTTGCAGAATTGATACTGTGGCTTTGCTGAATCATTTGGCAGAAAATGGACACAAAGTGTCCCCGAACAAACTCCAGTATTGTCTGAATGAAGTTCAGTATCTAGGTCACCGGATCGAGAAGGGGAAACGAAGGGTGTCACAAGATCGCATAGAGACGATTCTGCAAATGGGAACTCCGAAAACACAAAAAGAAGTCTGCATGTTTTTGGGAATGGTCGGATATTGTCGACAGTGGAGCCCAAATTTTTCTTTGCAAGCAAAGCCACTGTTCAGATTGACTCGAAAGGACATTAGCGATCCGGTACCATGGGATGATGACTGCCTGAAAGCCTTCCTCAAGCTGAAAGAGAGCCTATGTCGCGCTCCAGCTCTGGGAATGCCGGATTATAATAAAGCGTTTTCGCTCTTCTGCTGTGAAAGGGAAGGATGTGCGTTAGCGGTCCTTGTACAGACACATGGAGATGCTCGTAGACCAGTGGCTTACTTTTCAGCTACATTAGATCCAGTAGCTTCTGCGTTGCCCGGATGTCTCAAATCCGTTGCTGCAACAGGTGTCAGCATTGAGAGATGTGAAGGCATAGTGATGGGTCATCCGCTTATTGTTTATGTGCCTCATTCAGTAGAGCTGTTAATGACAAGAACTAAGACAAAGTATTTAACGAATAACAGACTTACAAAGTATGAGCAGGTTATATTGCCTTCTGAAAATGTTACTCTGAGACGTTGTACCACCTTGAATCCTGCTACATTGTTACCTCTTCCGCAAGAGGAGGAAGAGGATTGTGAAGAGCATGACTGCCTGGATGTTACTGAGCTATCTACCAAACCCAGACCTGACATTGTTGATGAACCTCTGTCTGAAACTGATTTGATTCTTTTTGTTGATGGTTCATGCTTAAGAGACAATGAAGGGTGTTTGAGAGCAGCGTTTGCTGTGTGCACCATCTTGGGGGTGGTGGAAGCTGCCTGTCTGAAATGAGTATACTCTGCTCAGGTAGCCGAAATTATTGCTTTGACACGTGCCTGTATCATTTCAAATGGAGTCTGAGTGACTATATATACAGACAGCCAATATGGGTTTGGAGTGGTTCATGACTTCGGCCAGTTATGGTCACAGAGGGGATTTTTAACGTCCTCAGGATCCAAAATCCGTAATGGAGAATTTGTGCGCCAATTGTTGGAAGCTTTGCAGAAACCCAAAGAGATAGCTGTAGTAAAATGTGCAGCTCATTGGAGGGGAGAGGACTTTGTTACAAAAGGATATAACTATGCCGATGAAGTAGCGCGTTTTTGTGCTATACATGCTTGTGTTTTCAATGGAACATATGTAGGAGAGAGCACAGAAGAGACTGAGCTCAGCATGATGTTGGCTATAGCCGATACCTGGGATGAGGTAAAGCAACTGCAGGATGACGTCCCAGAGGAGGAAGTTGCATCATGGGCTAGAGCAGGCTGCAAAAAGAGAGAGGATGGCATTTGGGAGTCGACAGATGAGAGAACAGTATTACCTAATTGTTTATTGAGCCCAATGGCAAGGCAGATTCACGGAGTGGTTCATCTAGGGAGAGATGCCATGGTGCGAGTGTTTAGGCAAACTTGGTTTAACCCACGATTTCGTGTGTATGCTGAAGCAGTGTGTCACAGGTGTGTTACATGTCAACAAATGAATGTTGGAAAGAGAACTGTGGTTGTAATGAGTCATATTGGAAGATCAGGAGGACCTTTTAATAGGTTACAGTTGGACTTTATCGAGATGCCTAGGTGCAATAGGCTGAGATATGTTTTGGTGGTAGTGTGTATCTTTTCACGTTGGGTTGAAGCCTATCCAACTATACGATTTGACAGTCTCACAGTGGCAAAACTGTTGTTAAGGGAACTGATACCACGGTTTGGATTTCCGACCTCAGTGGAGACAGATAGAGGAACACACTTCCATAGTGAAATCATGAAATTGTTATGTACAGCTCTAAACATTGATCAGAGATTGCACTGTAGTTACAGGCCTGAGGCATCTGGCCTTGTGGAGCAGATAAATGGCACAATCAAGATGAGGGTGTCAAAGGTTTGTTCGTCAACTTCATTGAAGTGGCCAGATACGCTACCATTGGTATTGATGAGTCTGCGTAGTACTCCTGATAGGAGGACAGGACTCTCTCCCCATGAGATATTGATGGGAAGAGCTATGCGATTGCTTATGGTGCCAGCTACAGCACTGATAAACATCACAGATGATTTGATTTTGGATTATTGTAGGGGACTGCTGACGTGGTTAATTCTGTGCCCCATCAGGTCGAGGCTGCGACTGCATCTACCTCGAGAGACCTGCTGCATGATCTTAACCCTGGTGACTGGGTGCTTGTTCGAAAGCACATGAGGAAGAGCTGCCTTGATGCTCACTGGCGAGGACCATACCAGGTGATCTTGGTTACAAGTACAGCTGTGAAGTGTGGAGGATTACCAAACTGGATCCACGCTTCGCACACTCGCCGCGTTCCAGAACCTGAGGAAGCAACGATTCCTCTTGTTCCGAGGAGTACAACTGAAACTGACACAGAGAACGAAGGAACAAGTTAAGTCGTAAGAATTCCTGAAGGGGCTGAACAATCAACTGAGCAAGAAAACCCAGATCAAGCTGCTCCAGAGTTGAGTTCAGATCATGAGATAGATGAGATTGCAGAAGTGAACTTTGAACCAGATCAAAGTGAACGGCCTGATGCAGAAGGATCAAATCAAGAGGAAGAGAAGAGACCAGGTGCAGAAGCAGAAAAGTGGCCAACAAGAAAAGGAAGACTGAACATAAGGCTTGCATCTGAGAAAAATCTCGCTCCGATTCCTGAAACGTCTGAATCAGATCAAAGTGAAACTGAGGAGAGACCGGATGGTTTAAGACGATCCAGAAGAGAGAGGGTACCGTCTCAAAAGTACGCCTCTCCTGAGTGGACGTACCTGGCTGCAAATGCAGAGACCGAGGAATTCCAGAAGGTTGGGGAATGGTACAGTGAGTTACGGAGGGGACACCCTGTCGATTGATATTCAGCTGTTGGTCCCTGGAGTTAAAGCCTTCGAAATCCTAACTTTGACATTCCCCGATCCAACAAGGCTAAGTGGTTTGCGCTTTTTGATTCTTAACCAGGTTGCTTTCCCCACATTTGGTCGACAGCCCACTGCACAGGAACTGGGAGAGATTTGTGCAGAAATTCTGCAGCTTGTTCTTACCATACTTGGATCTAATATCATTAATGATGAAGCTTGAATTTTGAAAGAAGAACTCATTAGGCTTTAGAAGGAAGATAACCTAGGCCCGAGTGGAAGAAGATTTAAATTAGGGACTTTCAATAGAAGAAGAACTGAGGGCTAGGGCTGACTACACCTCTACAATAGGCCATAGATACTGGACTGAATATTGCAATAATCGAATGGGAAAAGGAAAATAAAAAGACATCGTAATTAACAAAATAAGGCAAGAAAAGAGACTTTGATTCCTTTGCGCCTCGAAACCAAAGGTTGTTCAAAATGGAATCTGGAAATCCAGGACGCAAGCAGAAGTGCATAATTGGTACCCTTATTGTTGTGTTGCTTATTGTCATAACTGTGGTGATTGTTACATCTTTGGTTGAGTCACACGATGCTGAAAGGAATGGGGAACAGACAACACTTACCCCACCTACTTCAGAGTTCGAAGAGGGTGCATCCGCAAAAGATAGAGAGATGATTAGGGAAACTAGTCGAATGTTACATGTAGATTTGTCAAAAGGTGATTTCACGCTGAATGCATATGCTCGTTTGTTGTATGAGTATGTTGATACAATGGAAGCGAAAGATTGCTATGTGTGTATGCAACTGCCAGCATCCGTAGAAGAAGGCATTCGATACCATCACTTACCTTTGACCTATGGCATTACATGCAGTGTGTTATTGAGTATGTTTTATAGCAAGGCACATTTTGAGTGCTACTTCTCCAATTATGATGTGGTACTCTCAGAAGTCCCCGTTCTTAAATACATGAATAAATATGATTACTATAAGCAGGTAGAGAGGATGTCTACGTATTTTGTGCCTACTATTACCTTAGATACATCTTATGCCCATAGACACAATTTGACCTGCATGTTAACTGACATTGAAAAGAAGTTTGTGGACCAGATAGAAGATCGACATAGGCAGACCTTATTTAGACCAGATCCGAAGCACAAAGTGATCCCATGGACACAGGAGGAATTAGATCATAAGGCAAAGGGGAGTTCTAGTCCAATAGCTTTAGACTTCCAGCAAAAAGGGAGACTGTGCATTAGACACCCGTCCACATATTATGACAAAATATTTGTGGGTGAGAGTGATTGTGAACACATTTTCTTGATTGAGGAATCCATTAGAAAGGCGCTTTTGGATAAATTGACCATAGTGCCAAACGTGTACTTTGTGTGCGGTAAAAATGTTTATGTGAAATTGCCCAAAATTTGGTATGGTACATGTTATTTGGCTGTGGTATTTCCCAAGATCTTCCATGTGGATGATTTATGGCCTTTGGAAGGGAAGAGATCTCATAGAGGAAAACGCGGTGTAAGTGCGGGAGAAATTATTGGGGATGTATTTGGAGCTATGATACCTAGTTTGGGTGTGATTTTGAATGATGTGAAGATTAGAAAGCTGGCAACTCTGGTAGATAAGCTCTCTGTGAATACGGCCCAAATCCTATTACTTGTTGATGGGGAGATGGTTTCAATAAGGGCTATGGTTCTTCAAAATCGTCTTGCTCTAGATGTGCTATTAGCAAAAGCTGGAGGAGTCTGTAAATTATTGAAAGTTCAACAGTGCTGTACTTATATTCCTGACAATAGTCGGGATATAAGGAAGTACATTAGCAATATTTCAGAGATACATCAAGATTTACGTGATCTAGCTGCTGATGGACTCTGGGAACAAATTGGCAAGGGATTTGGCAAGATAGGAAGCTGGTTTGGAAGTTTGTGACAAGGAATAATGGGATACATCTTGAAACCTATTATAATAGCTGTCATTTGTATAATTGTACTGTTGGGAGTCATTAAGGCTTACAAATGGCTAAGGGCACGACATGCTGAGAATTCTTTGAAAAAGCGAGAGCAACATTTAGAACAACTGCAGGACAGTCATTATCTGCACCTTAAAGGGTTGGAAAGATTTAGACAGGGATGGCAAGCTACAACCTCTGTTTAGGTCGGTCTCTTCTACAAGGAGAAACTTATGAGAGGGCAAAAAGGTTGGTGTTATGACACTAGTCATAAGAGGGGGGAACTGATAGAGCGCTTACAGCACTCTAAATTGTAGGGGTGCACTATACTCCTGATATAAACCCACTCATATGTATTTTTGTCGTGTGCAGTGTTTTATGATTATTAAGATGCATTTATTCACGTCATATTAGTATTAAAATGAAGTGAGCACGTTTAAGTAGGATTTGCGTGCATTAGAAAACTTAATTCCTGTATGTGTAATGTGCAGGATGAAATTATACTCATATAATGTAATCATGTTTAGTTTAAGTTACCCGATTTGTAGGCCCAAATTGTAGGTTGTTTTGAGTTTTGCTTCTCCTTGGTTGCTCAAGAATTAATTAAATAAATTCTGTTGTGCTCGAAGACAGTGTGTTCTCATCCTACTGCAGGTGCAGGAATTCGACCTCGTTATTCTTAGATTTAAGGAGATACCCGGAATGTTTTTGAAGAAGACTGCAAGGCGAGAGGGGAGGACCTGCTTTTTGTGCCTGGCCTATCTGGGAACCAAGGCCACTGGAAGAAGAGTCGACTTAATTAAAACTTCTGTGGAAACTTACTGAAAAATGTTGCAAATAGAAAAGTTTTAAACATGACGTATTGTGGGTTGAACATTGTCTTTTTGTATGATGCGCAGGGACAGATTCGAGAGACTTCTGCCAGTTTTCGGAGGAGAAGGAGCATCTTAGAGCGAGCTCCATAGCTTTAAGCTATCAGACCCATTTGACGTGAGTACTTCTTAGGAAGTCAACAGGTGCTGACACCTTTGGGATATGATACAAGGGAGATAGGTAGGATCCTGATTGAGCGCAGAGTAGGGAAAGATTTTGCTCCTTCTTAAATGAAAAGAGAATTGGACTCCGCTTCTATTCTTTGCTGTATTTTGATTTTGGAGTTCATCATATTATGCCTTCTGTGCCGAATGACTTATATTCGTAGAATCGGCTCTGTATTGATTTTTCTGTACCTATATACTCTGATATTGAGGTGTATTTATATTCAATTATTTTTGGCCTTATAATAAATCCACCAAATTAAAGTTCGGAGTCTGTGGTCCATTACAGCATGACTAAATCGAAAGTATAATCTTGAATTGTTTTCCTCCCTTCTACCACTTTTAGCAGGCAAATAAAAGACCATCTGCATTAAATCTAATAGGGAAAGGCAGGAGTAAAGGTTGGCGTAATCAGGCCCATCTCCCTACTTAACATCTAAGCAAAGGTGCTGGCTAAAGCCCTGGCAATCAGACTCACCAAAGTAATAACCGCCTTAATACACCCCGACCAATCCGGCTTCATGCCACACCGAAGCACCCGACTAAACCTGCAGCGCCTGTACGGAGTCCTTTAGGTGACCAAAGCCAAACCGAATCTCAATGACATGCTGCTGTCCCTGGACGCCCGTATGACGTTTGACAGTATAGAATGGCGATATCTCTTTGTGGAACTAGAACGGTTTGGTTTTGGCCCTCGGTTCTGTGCCTGGGTGCAACTGCTCTACACCAGACCACTAGCCTGGGTAAGGGTGAACGGAGTGGTCTCTGGGCAGATTGAGCTGAACAAGGGTACGAGGCAGGGATGCCCGCTCTCGCCCATGCTCTTCGCGTTAGCATTGGAGCCCTTAGCAGCATGAGTCAGAAAGGATCCATTAGTAAGAGGTATCCCGATGGGGGATGAGTGGGAAGAAAAAATTTCATTGTACGCTGACGATATCATCCTATACGCCACTAAGCCCATGTCTACTATTCACCGTACTCTACATATATTCCAACTATTTGGGAGTTATTTCGGCTACCAGATTAACTGGGACAAATCTCTCGCCTTTGCATTGGCAGGTGAAGTACCGACAATGCTTCAAGGCGGGAGTGCAATTGAGGTCAGGGATAAATTTAAATACCTGGACATTGTGATATCGCACACAGAAGCGGAATTTCTGGAGGACAACTTATCCCCCCAGTTACATAGACTAAGAAAGGATGTCACTCACTGGAGAACGTAGCCTCTCTCACTAATAGGTAGAGCAGCTCTTTTTAAGATGATGACGTTGCCTCGCCTTCTCTATGTCCTCCAGAATACCCCATACATAATCCCTGCAGGGTATTTTCCATAAGGTCAACTCACAACTGAGACAATTACTATGGAATGGAGGGAATCCCAGAATCGTGCTACACAAGCTACAGAGAGGGGTCTATGAAGGGGGGTTGGCAATCCCAGATGTCCATAGTACTATTGGGCCATGCAACTTGTTGCCCTTAATAACTGGGTCTTTGCGGGCAGAGAGGAGCCAGCGTACCGAATGGATCATTACGCGATGGGTCAGAAAGGATATGTAGACGCGCTATATAGTAAGAGACTGACTAACAAACTACCAAAGCACACACAAACCACACTACGGTTGTGGAGGGAGGTGACTAGATTCCTGGGATGGGAAGGCAGACTAACAGAGCACACACCCCTGTGGAATAGTGACCTGCTAAGAGAAGTGTGCGGGCTACAGGGCTTCCGTGCGTGGGCACTACTAGCCAATGAATACCTGGGGGATGTCTGGAAAGGTCAGAAACTGGTAGATTTCCGAACCTTGCAAGCAGACTATCAAATGCCAGACTCTGAACAGTTTCGGTACCTACAATTGCAACATGCAATTAAAACACACATATCGGCAGGAGAACAAATACCCGAGTACACACCACTGGAAGATAGACTACTCCTAGACCCAATGACCGCAAAAGCCACCTCCCTCATCTACAAACAAAGCATGAACAACACACCGAAACCACTGGGGGCCTTGAGAATGGCATGGGAGAGGGATATAGGGACTCTAGAAGATGGAGATTGGGAGGAAGCTATACAAAGCCCTAGAGAAGTAGCCATAAAAGCGCGATTCCGCCTCATACAACTTCGAGTCCGGCATAGGTCATATACAACCAGAACAAGAGGTTGCAGCATTGAGAGCCGAATTGTTACTAATTTCGTTGCGTGCACTGCATCGCATTTGGCGATGCAGCGTGGGCAACGAAATTCGTTTTATTTATATGTCTACTTACCTCTATATGGCCGTATTCCGTACTTTACTACCCCCCACCCTGCCCCTGCCCCTCCCCCGCCCCACGTCACCGCCCGGCAGCACTCCCACCACGGGCCGCTACTGACTTATTTACAGTTCAAAACTTAATTTACATCCCTTATGAGGTCAGAGCCAATTTCCTCGATGACCCGGCAGCACTTCCACCACGGGCCGCTACTGCAATAAGTTGCTTGCAGGAAGATAACAAGGCCTGAGTTGAAGAAGAATAAAAACAGGGACTTTTCCATTTAGAAGAAGAAAGAGGGCTAGGGAAGTCTTCCAAGCTGTGTAAATACTGTGCCCAAGACTGATACAGAATTTTCTAAGATCCAAAAGAAAACTGCTTAAAGACTTTTGTTGCACAGAAATAAGAAGCGGAGAAAAGAGACTCTGTTTTTTACAGCTACAAACCAATCCACTTTAAAAATGGAGTCTGGAAACACGAATCGTAGGCACAAATGTATTATAGGCACACTTATTGTAGGGGTAAACATAGTAATAGCTGTAGTCATTACTGAATCTATTTTAAGTGCACACAAAGCTGAGGAACAGAGAGTGGGGGTACATGGGACATCAACACCTACCACCGCTGCCTCAAAGGAGGGGACATTAGGAGCTGATAAAGACTTAATAGAGCAAGTTAGTTGCTTTTTGCACGTAGATTTGTCTAAAGGTGATTACACACTGAATGCTTATGCTAAGCTGCCGTATGAATACGTGAATACCATGGATGTGAGAGATTGCTATGTGTGTATGCAATTGCCTGCTTCAGTACTATTTCTCAAATTATAATTTGGTACTCTCAGAGATACCAGTCTATAAACACCTGAACAAGTATGATTACTACAAGCAAGAAGACAGAATGGGAAAGTATTTTGTACTCATGGTAACACTAGACACTGCTTATGCTCATAGACATAATTTCACTTGCACACTAACTGACATAGAAAAGAAATTCATAGGGGGGCGGAGCTTGCCTGGCCTAAAAATGGCCGCTCCGTAATCGAGCTCCGCCGGCCGCCATCGGCCCAATCCGGCAAGAATTTGCTGCTTCCAACATTTCATTTTCCAGTGGAGATCCCGGGCGGATGGAGCCCTATGGGAGCTGATTTCATCGATGTGTCCGCAAAATGTTTTGCTCTAACGTAGCTGGAGATCTGGCCGACTGAAACTGCACCGGTGGGAGGCCTGCCTACGTGGCCGACGCACGCAGCGACACCTGCGGCACAGACGCAACGCGGCTGGTGTGCGAGGGCTTGGAGCGTGGCGCCCTTCCTCTGCAAAAATCCTGGCGGGCGACCAGCGGCACTGAGTACTACTGAGGGTAGTGCACCAGAGACCTGATTGAGCCAGGTGAGCCCTGCGACCCGTTTGATCGCACAACGGGGGCCTTTCTGCGGGTGGTGCGCGGGAGGCTGGATCGCGCTGCTTTGCCTCGGCCTTTGGCACCTGGTGACTCCTGCCTCTCCTGTTGGCCCGATTCCCCCGATAATGGAAGCCTGACCACCCGGCGCCGCCTGGGAACGGGGCCCTAGTCTCAGCCTGTGTTGCGCTGCCTGATATCCTTGGCGACAACTCATGCCTCAGTAGGTGCGGGGGCGTCAACGAACACACAGAGGGGCCGCGGGCAGCCTCATACCCACTCTCTACACTGCAGATGCCTCTTGCCCTGGCATGTTGCTGTCCTAGTTTGGCGCAGTCTGTAGAAGTCGATCACGGACACTAGGCTTGTAACTTCCCATTGGCAGAGGTTGGCACACGCGCGCCTGGAGGGCCTGCGTGCTAGAGGTGCTGCGATGGGCAAACCGGATAAGACGCAGCCGAAAATCAACTTTGAACAGCGGAAATCTAGACGTTGTGAGGACACAGCGGCATCTGTGATGTCCAAGCCTGACAACCTACCCGAGGATCCTATTGGCGATATCAAACAAATCATAGCGTCCATGCAGCAGGGCCTGTTGGCCATCGACGCTAAAATCAATACTTTGGTCTATAGAATGGACAGAATGTCGGAGAGGGTCGACAAGCATTCAGAACATTTAGAAATGGTGGAACGTCGCATCATGGAAACGGAGGAGACCCAGTCTGACTTCGACGCTGCCCAGAAGCGAGTGGAGAAGGCCTTGACTGCTTTGCAAGACAGGGCTGAAGACTTGGAAGCAAGATCGCGGCGTAGTAATCTCCGCATGACAGGCCTGGCTGAATCCACTGCGACGGGCAATATGGAGACCTTTGTGGAAAAATTACTCACGACGTTGCTGGGCGCTGATACTTTCTCTCCTATGTTTGTCATGGAGAGAGCGCACCGATCGCTAGGCCCTAGGCCCCAGCCCGGTGCCCCTCCGCGGCCCATCATCGCCAAACTTTTGAATTACCACGACAGGGACGCCAAGCTGCGGAAAGCGAGAGAACTGGGTAGCTTGCAGTACGAGGGGTCATCTCTCTCCTTATTCCCTGACTTTACTCTTAGGGTACAGGAAGCCAGGAGACAATTCGCTCCCCTGAAGCGGAAGCTGAGGGATCAGAAAATCGAGTATGCAATGCTGCACCCTGCACGGCTCAAGGTGATGTTTGATGGGAGAGCTAAAATATTCTCAGACCCGCAGTCCCTGCAGAAAGCTCTTAAAGACCGGGACAAAGCTGGTGGACATGGGTCGGGACGGAAAGGCGGTCCCAGCGCTGATGATGCAACAGGCGGCCTTGATGACAATGATTGATGGGTTGGTGTTGGAATCGGGCAAGTTCAAATATGTTTTTGGCTCTCACTTTTGGGGGTCAATGTATGTGGGTTCCATCAACCCATTGTGACACCTGAGGTTATTTGGGGCTACATGCAGTGTGCATTCTGTCCTACAGTTCTTTGTTGGGGTGGGATTGTCTCTGCTATGTGTGGCTGCGCTATGCGGGGCCTACCCGATTGGTGCTCGGATACTGATGGGCTACCCAGATCTTTATGGAGCTGCTATCCCTTGCAGAATACTTTTTGGGGATGGGATTGGGATTGACGCACATGGATTGGGTTAGACTGACGACTTTTCGAACTGTTGTCATATATGGTTACCTGGTGGCAATGCCTGGGCGGCTTATGAGGAGGGCGACAGCGGCCGGATCCCTCCTAGTTCTCTATTCTAACTGTTATTGCTGTGGGATGTGCGCTTCGATAGTTTACTATGAGGACTGCTGTCATGCTGAGCTGTTCATTCTGAATCTTTCATCCTCCTGGTTACTTGGGTATGTGTCTACATTTCTGTTGCTGGGGCAACTAACTGCAGAGTGCTCTGATTGGGGATCTGGTTCTGGCAGGTTGTGCGATTTTGGTAATTTGGGTATCTCCCACTTGTCGCTGTTAGTTACTACTGAAGCATAATGATTGATGTTTGGTGGTGGGGCGGGGGGTGAACTAGTGTGACATTGCTGGGTAACATCCGCCCCAATGCGTCACACGCTGTTTTCTTCTGCATTTTTGGGGGTTCATTGTTTTATCTATGTGATATATTTGCATTTGTTGTATGTCTCGGTTGAGGCAGGGAGGGCTGATACTCGCCTTTGCCTAGTTGGGGAATGCAAGGCATGGGTGTGGGGTGGGACTGGGGTGCTTTTTGTATTTTTTGTCTTACAGATCACATGTCTTAATTTGACCATGATGGGCAGGGCAATCTACAAAGTGCTACAGGTTAGCGACAATGTATGTAAACACTCACTACATGGCAGGTCAGCATACTAAACAGGGACATATTAAGCGATTGAGCCTCAGGACATGGAATGTCAGGGGCTTAAATGATCACAGAAAGGTACATAAAATACTGGCATATTTGAAGCGGAAGGAGGTCGACATCGCTCTGCTTCAGGAGACCCACCTTCACCCTGGTTGTGCATTGCTATCAGGCAGCAGATTAACAGGTTCCTTTCATGCTGCGTGTTTTACTTCCCACTCCAGAGGTGTTTTGACATGGGTTAACCCTAAATCAGGGCTCCACTTAGAACACTGTGAAACTGACATGGCGGGCAGGTATGTTACATCCAGATGCTATAGCAAAGAGCTGAATTTTCTTATTGTTAACTCCTATGGCCCGAACTACGACGATCCACAGTTTTACCAGTCCATCTTTAAACTTCTCAAGGACCGTTATACCTTACCGTTGCTATGGGGGGGGGCTTTAATTGTGTCCTAGACCCGGCGCTTGATCGATCAAGGGGTCCACCCAGACCCTTGTCTGCTTCTGCGAATGTTATTGCAGACATAGCTTTGCAGTTAAGCCTGGCGGATGTTTGGAGAGCTAGGTCCAGCGACAGGGGTGGATTCACACACTATGCCGCTTACCATGATATTCCCACACGTATAGACTATTGGCTCATTTCACAAACGCTATTGCCCAAGGTTCAGGACTGCTCTGTGCTGGCTCGTACATTCTCGGACCACTCGCCCATTTTGCTAGCCATAACTGTGCCGTCATGTGGGCCTCCTCCTTTCCTGTGGAGATTCCCACCGTATTCGCTATTGGACACAGTATTTAAGTCAGAGCTGCAGGATGCAATTACTGAGTTCTTCGCCATCAATATAGGCTCTGTAGTTTCCTTTGCCACGGTGTGGGAGTCGTTTAAGGTCTATATTCGTGGTGTTGCCTTTAGTAAGCACGTGGGGGTTCTTCGCTCTATTGGAGACAGGCTTGCTCTATTAGAATCCCGGATAGCTAGGCTTGAGGCTGAGCTCACCGGCAGGAATGATCCTGAGACACGGGAGCAACTGAAGGCTACGATAGAAGAATACCATAAAGAAGCAGATAGCGAGGTTAAACATATGGGTAAATATGCTACAGCTAGATTCTATGGAGAAGCCGATAGGCCGGGTTCGGTGCTGGCGGCATTAGCCCATCGCAGATCGGAGCCTGGAAGCTTTACTGAGCTGGTCGATGAGGAGGGCTCCCTCCTGACAGAACAGGCAGATGTTAACAACCAGTTTCGCCGATATTATCAAGAGCTCTACAGCTCTAAGGTCGCCCCCAGTGAAGCCGACATATTGCAGTATCTTGAATATATTGAGCTCCCATGGCTGCAAAACTGGCACCGCGAATTCTTACTGCGTCCTATTGAAGTTGCGGAGATAAGACTTGCCTTGAACTCTATGCGGGAAGGTAGTGCCCCGGGGCAGAATGGGCTTACGGTATCTTTCTACAAGGGTTTTAGCAACCTTTTGACTCCCCATCTGTCCACTCTGTTTCAAGAGATGGGAGGGGCTGGGATAATGCCTCCTTCTATGCGCGAGGCCTTGATTATAACATTGCTGAAACCTGATAAAGACCCCCGTAAGTGCTCCTCTTATCGTCCACTCTCCCTTCTTAACGTGGACACAAAAATATTTGCTAAAATACTTGCTAACCGCCTGTCTCCCTTATTGCCTCAATTGATTGGCTCAGAGCAGGCTGGATTTATCCCGGGCCACACGCTATCGTACAACCTCCGCACCGTGTTTGGTGCCCTTCAACATGTCCGACAAGAGGTTAAGGCAGCAGCGGTCTTCCTGGACGCAGAGAAGACCTTCGATTCTATCGAATGGTCGTTTATGCTAGCTGTACTGCGTCGCATGGGAGTTGGCGAGGTTTTTCTACAATTGGTCTTGGTACTTTATAACTCACCTATGGCCTGGGTTCGTACTGGGGACACGGTCTTTGCCCCAATCCTAATATCATGGGGCACTCGTCAGGGGTGTCCCCTCTCCCCACTATTGTATGCGGTGGCCGCTGAACCTCTGCTGCGGGCACTACGGGAGTATCATGGACACAGAGGACTACGCTTTCCCACTTACAACTTAATTGTTTCAGCCTATGCTGATGACATGCTATTGTATATTCGTGACCCTGAGACACATCTTGCCCCTGTGATTTGTGAAGTATTGTGCTTTGGGGTCTTTCGGGTTAAAAGATCAATTGGGATAAGTCCATAATTTTTCCGTTAACTCCGGCCTCGGTGCCGACCCCTCTTGACTTCCCGCTCCAATGGACGTCTGACCCAGTTCGCTACCTGGGTATCCAAGTTCACTCCGATGCGACCAGGTGCTTAAGGCGAATTACGGCAGGGCCATTGTCAAGCTGGGCGAGGATATAGACAGATGGATTCGGCTCCCGCTCTCACTTAAGGGAAGGGTTTCCTTAATGAAAATGGTGGTGCTCCCTCGCTTTCTTTTTCTCTTCGTCAATATTCCCATAGTGGTGCCCCAACACATGTTTAGGGAGTTGCGTGCTCTGATGAATAAGCTGGCATGGGCGGGTAAGACTCCGCGCGTTGCACTAGACACTCTCATGTTGCCATATACGGCGGGTGAACTAGGTGCGCCTGATTTAGAGCTTTATTACAGGATAGCGCAGGCCTCACATGCCCATAGTTGGGTCCATGGCCCACCGGATCTGCCTCACCTCCAGATTGAAAACGTTGCTGCTGCCCCGGACCCTCTACCTCGCTTCTTGACTAAGGCGCCCATCAGGCGTTGTGGGATCTTAGACTCAGTGAACTTCAGGGTCCATGCCTGGCATGTACTCCTTAAAACTTTTTCTGGTGCGCAACTGTATTCGCCCCGGTTGCGAGTTGAGTGGTGTCAGTGGTTTGCTCTCAGCTCTGAGCGTGGAACTATTCACTCGTTGCACGGCCTACATATACATGAGATGGGTGGTCTGTTTAAAAATGGGCGGCTGGTATCATGGGAGGAGGTGGTAGCTGGCATGGCGGAGCCCTCAGCACTAACGCTCTTCCATTTCTTTAGAACTCGCCATGCTATGCGCGCTGTATTGGGAGATGAGCTTCTGGAGCCAATGGAGATTCCACCCCTGTCCATAATATTGCGCTCACAGTCGCCTGTTAAGCTAGTTTCACATTTGTATGCTTTGACACTACCTGCTAAGACGACTCCCTTCACGAAAGCACGACTGGCCTGGCAGACTGACATAGAGATTCCACTCACGGATGATATTTGGGTTTACTGCTGCGAAGTTACACGTAAGGTCTCCCTCAACGGATGCCACAGGTTAGCCCACTTTAAATTTTTAAACAGAGTACATTACACTCCACAGCGCCTACATAGATATGGGCTGCGGGACACAGATAGTTGTGAAAGATGCGACATTCCAGGTGCCGGTATTTTCCACATAGCCTGGCAATGCCCCCCAGTAGATAATTTCTGGAGGAACATTTTTAGGGTATTAAATGATATTGTTGGTCTCTCTCTCACTCCGGACCCCCTATTGGCGCTGTTGGGTTATACGAAAGAATGTTAGCAAGCTGGTTGCTATAGGTCTCCTCCTGGCAAAGCGTAGACTCGCAATGCGGTGGATGAGGGGTCCAGTTCCCACAGTGGCTGAATGGGGAAAAAGACATGTTGTATTGTAATACCCAATCGGATGTCTATAACGAACTGCTTCCCCCCTGCATCCAGCCGAAGGGTTTCTGGGGGCTTTTTACACAATATCAGCGGTTACGTCGACACAACAATGAGGAGCAGGAATGATGCTATCTATGTAACGACCACTGTCCATTGGATATGCCTTTCTGGAGTATTGTAGTTATGCTGACTGTGCTTTTTTATTTGTAAGGATCTGCCTCTCTATGTATATATCTGACGCTGCTTGGAAATTGTAGTATGCTATACACTGGGCCAACTCACTGTGTTGCACGCCAATGTGTTTCTTACCTTTTATGTGCACTTTATTAACGGTGCTGCTGAAAATGTGATCTGCTTTATTTTGTTTTTGATGTTTTTGCTCATGTTTCAAAATCAATAAAAACATCTTTAAAAAAAAAAAAAGAAATTCATAGACCAAGTAGAGGATAGAAATAGAGGTTTAATGGTTAAGCTCAACAGTAGGGAGGGAGACTTCGAATGAACTAAGGAGGAGTTAGCTCACAAGGATAAGGGTAGCTATGGTCCTATAACTCTGGATTGGGAACAACGAGGCAAGCTTTGCATTAGACAGGCACAACACGTTATGATACTATTTTTGTGGGACAGAGTGTGTGTGATCACATCTTTCTGATTGATGCTTCTTCGAAGAAGTTCCTTGAAGATGCAGTACAAGTGGTGCCAGGAGTATTTTTTGTGTGTGAAAAGAATGCATATGTTTGGCTTCCGAATAATTGGTATGGTACATGCTATGTGGCAGTTGTATTTCCAAAAGATATACCATGTGGAGGATTTGGAGAGTTTGGAGGGGAAATCGAACCATATAGAAAAAAATGGGCTGAGTGCTGGTGAGGTTGTGGGAGACACATTTGGAGCGATAATACCTAGTTTGGGTGTGGTGTTGAATGACGTCAAGATCAGGAGGTTGTCTTCCATTGTGGATAAGTTATCAGTTATCCCAGGTCAGTCATTGTTACTTATAGATGGAGAAATGGTCTCAATAAGGTCGATGGTGATGCAAAACCATCTTGCTTTAGACGTGTTATTGGCAAAAGAGGGCGGAGTCCTCTCCAGATTCATAACTGTGTCCTTTGTTTATCTAGTGCCCTGACGTGCGGTGGCTGATGGGACCGAACGGCGGCCATAAAAGCTAGCCACGCCCTCCGCTTGATGCGGAGTATGGAGAGACCAAGTCAGGAGGTCAACCTGCTGTGTGTTGCAGTTGCGGTTTCTTCCAGGTCGAAGGAGCCTGTTGAGGACCTTTGGTGACGACGGTGAGCATAGAGAGAACAGGTAGGAAACTTCTGTTCTTTCATTGTGCTATGACCTCGCTGTCGAGTCAGGAGCGGTGACGTAACCCTCTTGTTCTCACAGCGTTGTTGTACCGCAAAGCTGTTGGATATGTGCATCGCCCTCTGAACTGTAATAGTCAGTGCTATGATACATGTGTCACATTGTGCTAGTAGGTTATAGTTCTATAATTGGATATTGGACATTATCCAGACATTGTTTTCATGCTATAGTTAGCTATTGTACATTACCCAAGTTACTTCACATACTTGTTATCGTTTATTGGATCGTATTCCCTGAGCCATGGAAGATATAAACACTGTATTCTCAGTGAAACATACAAATAGTACATTACCAAAGAAGAAAACCATGTTCAGAGAACATATGCGGAAACAGGAAGTGAACCTAAGTGTGTAAGAGAATAGTGTAAGAACCAGAGACAGAGGTTGAAGGATTCCCAAGGAGGTTGAAGGATTCCCAAGACAATTGACATTTGATGCAGAAGCATTTCCTTCTTTTGCTTACAGGTATTAGTCTTTCCTACTCATTAACAAGAATTCAATAAACAGTGTGTGTAGGTTGTACTAGACTGGTGAGGCTAATTGTTCGCTCACTCTATTCCACATCTCATTCCCCACAGTACCCTCCCTAATTCCCTTCCCCTCATCTAGCCACTCTGAACCTCTGTCTTATTAAAACTCAGAGTCAGAGCTGCTGAAAGGTGGGCTTCTTGAGGGTACTGCTCCTGAGGAACTGTGTCGTGACAAGAAGGGACTGCAAGGACAAACTAACACTCACCCAGCTGTGGAAAGTTAGAGAGGAACTAAGCACTACTGAAGGGGGCCGCCTCCTTAAGGGACGACATATTGTTATAATACTCGTTCCAAAGAACGGTTTGGGAACTGGCTCACCATGACACCAAGGAGTCGCCAAAACAAAGGCATAGTTGAGGGAAACGTTTTGGTTCCCAGTGCTATACAAGGTAGTGGAAGAAAGGGAAAAACTATTTGTGCCTGCCAGTGGACAGGAGTGTCAGGCCTCCACGCCCCCATCCTAACACAAGTGCCATGTAGACACCCATTGCCTAAAGTCAGCATGGAATTCCTGAGAAAGTTGCAGGGGTGTTCTAGAGTTGGTGATTTGCCTCAATGACAATAAATATGGTACAGCTTACTTGTGGAGTTGTTACTTGATTAGGCTCATTTGGAGTCTTACTGTCCCTAGCAAGCACCTGCTCTTGTGCAGTAACTTCACTCTAGCTGTGCAGTGGGGAGGTCACAAACAATGATAGTAAACAGGCACCACAGATGTGTAACCTAAGCAGAGGCTGCTTGCCGAATTTTCCCCACCCACTCTGCAGCCTTCAGTGACATGGGTGTAACAGGGGGCTCTAAAGGAATTACCCAGTACCTCCTATGGACAATGCAACATTGATGTTACCCTAGTCAGACAGACAATAATGTTCACTAAGTTCAAGCAATGTTCCATCACTCGGAAAGTGCTGCACCTCAAGAAGTACCACACTCTGGAGTCAAGCCCTCTGCCTCTATCCTCTGATGTTGTAGAAACGGCACTGCCATCAGGAGACAGGAGTGCCAAAGAATCTAGACTCTCCCACAACCACATCCACTGACCATCCTATCCAACAATCAACCCCTGCAGCTAATTTAACAAATATGAGCTCTATCTTTATTTCCACAGCAGGAGATGTCACATAATGAAAGACAACAGCACAGAGGCAGTACCTGGATTCACTACCTCTGTCATAAGGGCTAGAAGAGTGGAAGAAAAGAAAGAGCAAAATGAGGAAGGGGAGGTAGCCTAAAAGGAAGGAAGGCGAGACATGCTGGAAGCTGGCTCCTTGCAGATGTAGGCCCATGAACAATTCATTGGCAGTAAGTATTGCTGTACCTTCTCTACTGCATGTCTGCTGTCTGTGTGGGGACAGCAGTGACAACATAATTTAAAGTTAGCCTTCAGAGCCCAGCTTACTGACTGTTTCAGGGGTCGCCATTTAGTTTCAGGCATCCGAAAGTGAAAACAAAGAGTAAAAATTACAAACCTAGTTCACCCTCATTGAACTTACATTTAGTTTATGGTAACACAGAAGTCCTGGGAGCTTGCAAATATTACGTTCGCAAGGAATATAAAAACAACCCATAAAACTAACTCTGGGATGTCGTGGGATGCTGTTTTATGTTGATTATTTGGCAATGGCCTGGGTAATGTGGGGAACCTGCCACAGTTTTATCATTTGATCTGACATCATGAGTATCAATAAGACAATAGCTAAAGACCAATTGTAGTTCTTTGAATTGCAAATGTACAGTGGTATTAAGAAACAGAGTAAATCAGACAATTGAGCACTAAGTCACAAGGGTGCTGCAAAATTATTGTTTTTACAAAGGAAGAATGACAATTTTCCAAATTACATGCAGAGAGAATCTTGATTTCATTAAAGACAACGGAGGCTAACATTATGCATTATCTTTTATTCCCTGCCCCACAGATGCAGCCCTCTAAAGAATACTAGTACATCATAAAACAATAGATGGTCATGAAGGGTTATAAATGTCCATTGCACGCAGTCTTCCTCCTCTTTTGGCTGCGACGATTCAAGGGATGAACCATCTCGGTGATTTCTGCTGCACTTCATGTGTTAATTAAGAAATTGTATCAGTTCACTGTCTCAAAAAACAATACAGTTTCTTAGAACATAACATACTTTAACAAATTTTACTTTAGCTTTCCATATTATTATTTTTTTTGGGTGATACGGAGGGTGGGATAATGTTAGCCTTCGTTGTCTTTAATGAAATAAAGATTCTCTCTGCAAGTAAATTGGAGAATCGTCATTTCATTACAAGACCAGAGGCTACTATTATGCATGTTTAAAGCCCTCCAGAGCTACATTACTAACATGCTCCACTGGTCTTAAACAGAATCTTGCAAAGGTGTTTGTGTTAGACCAATTTGCAGTTTTAAGAATTTCGGGCAGAGAACCCCTGCCCAAAAGACCTTACTAACCATGGCCCCTCTAGAAGAATGGGCTCCAAACTTTGAGACACCTGTAACTGCTTCGTTCATAGTCATTCGTAACCATCTTGCTAATGTGGCTGTGGGAACAGGTCTATATGGTTTCACATAAGATAAAAGCAGATGATCGACCCCATGTGCTCTATACTCCAAGACTTTGCTCTCATATTCTTTCATACATCTTACCACACATAGTTTCTCACAATCATGAAATATTGGGTAGAAAACTGAATCCGACATTGTTTTAGTTCTCTTCCAAATGTCAAAATGTACGCCTTCTGATGAATATATTCTATTAGATAGTTCTAGTGCTTTGATGTCCGACACTCTTCTAAAGGAGATTAAGCATCACAAAGTAGCCAATTTCATTGAAATCTGTTTAATGGATAGGTAAGTGTTGCTTGGCCATGAATTGACTAAGTTAAAGTTCAAGTTCATGTCCCAGAGTGATGAATACCATGCTTTCGAAGGTCTTTTCAGTCTCACACCTTTCAATACTCTTTTAACCAAAGGGTTGCTACCAATTGATAGGTTAATATCCAAGGCGTGGCCCGAGGAAATAGCGGACCTGTAGCAATTTATTGTTCTATAAGAGAGACCAGTACTAAACATGCTTGCTAGATAATTGGCTACTTGTTGTACAGGGACATCCACGGGATCCAAGTCCCTTTCCATGCACCGGCTACACCATTTTCTCCAAATACCCCTGTATCGCTTTCTAGTTCCAGGGGCTCATGATTCATCCAGTAGATCCTTAGCTTCTCCTGAAAGTTCTGAATATCTATCTGATTTCCTGAAGTCCCCCAAACAAGAAGGTTAATTTTCCTCTTTACGACTAAAGGGTGTTCATCTCTGTCTGGACCCTGCAGTAGACCCAAGGAGACTGGGATCATGCGTGCAAAATCTATTGCTAGCTGCATCACGCCTGAGAACCAGACTTGAGATCTTTGAAAGGGAGTCACTAGAATAATGCTGCACGGCTCTGTCCTTACTTTCCATAGAACCCTCTGGATCATGGAAAAAGGTGGAAAGGCATAGCCTCTGTTTTTGCTCCAGTCTTGGAAGAAGGCGTCCACAGCTGCTGCTTTGGGTTATGGACTCCAACTGAAGTATATCGGTACCTGATATGTTAATCTGCTCGCAAATTGGTCTACTTGAATTGGGCCCCATGTCTCTTGTATTAGATTGAAGATTTCCGGTTGTAATCTCTAATCGCTGGAGTCTCTGAGCAACCTGGAGTTCCAGTCCGCTTTTACATTCTGAGCTCCTGGGATGACTTTGCACCCCCCCAATCTGTTTATGTAAGAAACTGTTGTGAAGCTGTCTACTCGGATCAATATGATCGAATTCCTCAATAAGTCCTTGAGGCTCATCAAGGCATTCAGGGCAGCTAGCATTTCCAATCAATTTAAGCGTAGTGCTTGCTCTTGTCGTGACCATCTCCTGCCTGTTTGTAACTTGCCAAGGCGGGCTCCCCAGCCCCAGTTGCTTGCATCTGATTTCGGGACCAAATCTGGGACATTCCTGAAGATGGCTTTGCCATTCCATGCTTCAAGATTCCTTAACAACCATTTAGATCCTCTCGAACGTCCTCTGATAGAGGTAGAGATTCTCCATACCATGAACCTTTCCGTAGGCCCAGAGCTTTCAGTCTCTGTAGGCCTCTGTAGTGGAGAGGACCAGGACAAATGGCTTGAATGGAAGATAAGAGGCCCAAGACCCTTGCTAGGTCCCTCAGGCCAATTGATGTTTTGGACAGGATTGATTTTACTTCCTTATTTATCTTGGACACTTTCTTTCTTGGTAGTACTAGTTGGGATGTAATTGAATCTACCTGGAATCCTAGGGACTCTGGGGCACGTGCATCAAGATAAGGAATTGCGATTCCTTAATAGCGATTTTTAAGGAATTGCTATTTAGGAGTCGCAATTCCTTATGCATGTAGGTTTCGCAAAAATAATAGCGATTCCTACACATTCCCTAATAGCAAATCGCAAATTGCGATTCGCTATTAGGGAATGCTTTCCCTAGAGGCCCATAGGAATGAATGGGAAAGCATTCGCAATTCGCCTAAGGCCCCCCTGATGCACCCCCAAAAAAGGTGAGTGTGCACATGTGGCATGTGTATGCGCCACATGGCACTTCGAAAAATGCAATTTTGTGTATTTTTCGAAGGATTTGCAAATTACCATCAACTTGATGGTAATTTGCGATTCCTTAATGCAAAGTCGCATTTTGAAAATACTTCTTGCATTGCATTTAGGGAATCGCAAATTGCGATTCCCTAAACGCATTCGCAAAATAGGTAATCGCAAAAATTGCGATTACCTATTTTGCGAATGCATTTTGGGTTGATGCATCGGAAATGGCTTTTTACTGGTCGCAAACGGGCCGATTCTGCGAATCGGAATGTTTGCGACCGGTAAAAAGCTTGATGCATGTACCCCTCTATGTTTTGAGTGGGGGGCATCACAGACTTCTCTGTATTTACTATAAAACCCAAGCCCTGGAGAAGGTCTATTGTCCATGATAGGTGTTTTAGGACTTCCGACTTGTCTTGAGACATAATCAGGATATTGTCTGAATGTATTATCAGTCGGACTCCCCTCTATCTGAGGTAACTTACTACAGGACGTAAAACCTTGGTGAAACACCATGGAGCCAAAGCCAGTCTGAAGGGGCAAACAAACCAGTAGGTTATGCGTTTCCATGAAAAACGAAGGTATTTCTGGCTGTCTTCGTGCATGGGTATTGTAAAACACGTATCTTTGAGGTCTAATTTTACCAGCCAATCCCTGGTCTGTAGGATATGTCTTAGAAGATGGATACCTTCCATCTTGAAATGTCTGTATATTAGATATTTGTTTAAATCTCTTAGATTTATTACTGGGCACCAGCCCTTGTCTTTCTTCCTTACACGGAATACTGTGCTCAAAAACCCTTTTGATAATTCCTGCTCGGGGACTCCTTTGAGAAGCATTTGTGAGATTTCTGATTCTATGAGTACCTTTTTCTCTGCATCTAGTATAAATTCCCTTGGTCCTCTTTTTTGTATTGGGCGTTCCCGAACCTCTATTTTGAAACTTCGAACTGTTTCTAATACCCAGTTCGTCTTGATGTATTTTTTCCCAATTGTGTATAAAATGTCTTAACCTCCCTCCCACCTTTAGGAGGGAAGAAGGTGTACTGCTCACCTTGGTGTCTGGGGTTTGTGGATCTGGGTCTTCCTCCACAACCTCTCGACAGTCTCCCTCTTTGGGGGTAGAAAATCAAATTTGGGCGGTAGCCTCTACTGTAGTCTCCCATACCTCTTAGTTCTTGTGGGTAGAAGTGGGACCTAAAGATTCCTCGGCCGGCAGCCAGTCCCCTCCTGCCAGCCCTTTCAAAAATAGCTTGTGAGCTGAAAAATCTATGCATATTTGATTGAGCCTTGCTGAAGGCTGTTAAGGTGGAGACGTACTTCCATAAGGATTTAAAGAAGTTCTCTCCAAAGAGGAGGCCCTTTGTATTCCCATGTTCTCTCTAGTTGACCGGTCCACCAATTTAAGGTTCATTCTCATTAATATGGCCTTTCTTCTTTCTGTAATTAGATTAGTGTTTGCATTGCCCAGCATACCTATGGCACATTGTGCCCACCCTCTAAGTAGTTCTGTATTTGTGTCAGTATTTCTAGCTCGGGCATCTTCCGCCATATCCAGTATATGGGTGAGCAGTCCCAAAATGTCAAATAGCTTATCTTGGCATTGTTTTAAGCACTTTTCTATGCCCTTTCTCGGGCCTTTACCAAACTTATACAGGAAAGTTATGACTTCCGACCCTAGGTTAGGTGTGTTGCACACTCTGTCCTCTGTAGAAGGTCTAGGGCAATCTGTTCTTAATCTTTATCTAGTGGTTTCTTCACCCAGTTGGTGAGATGCTTTGAAACGTGGTCCAGCGGCCATCATTCCGTGCTGCACCGGTGTTTAATGTTAGTGGGGTAAAACATCTCCCCTCCAAATGGATCTATAATGCGATTGCTTGAAGTGTTTTGCCTTAGGTCCTCATCTAGAGTCCCGAGTAGCTCATCACTATCTCGGGGGTCAAAAATGTATTCATCCATTTCCATTTCCTCATTATCTATAGTTTCTGTTGAGGAATTAAAGGTACCCTGAAAGTCTCTTGTGCCGTAAAGGTCACCTCTTCCCACTATGCTGCCATAGGTAACTTTTCCATGTGCACCATCAGGGTGGACTCTTTATTTCGTGCTGCTGAGAGCACCACTCTCTATTGCTGTAGGCATGTTTATGTGCCTTCTCAATATGGGTCCTCTTTTGGGAAACCTTACCCCCTCATTGGGTGTCGGACGTAGAGGGTGAGTCCCCATCCGAGGGAGGGCAGCAATTCTCTTCTATGGGGGGCCCTCTCTTCCTTTTCATAAGTGCGGCGTCCACCGCCTCCTTCATCGAGGATCTAAGTTCCTCTTCTAAGAATCTCCTTAAGGATTCATTCCTCCATGGGTTCATTCTGCTTTGTAAGGCTTTGAATGTCAGTGTTTTCCATATTATATATAAAATGCTTTAATTAATGTCAATGCCAAGATTACTCACAGAAATGAAGGTTTTCTCCTTCCTTTTCCTTTAGCAATAAGTGCTTGATACCTGTTTTTATTCTCTTTCTTAATCTTTCAGGATTCATTCAATGAGCTTCGACTTTCTATTTAGAGGAGAAGCCTGATATTAGGAGGTGTTGTATCTTTAAAATCTCACTAGGTGGCACCGTAGTCTAACTTTTATCTTAATTTTGAAGGTAAAATGGTTTTGTAAGGAGGGTTGATGCCTCCGATGCACTTCTTCTGTTGGGCTCTCGAGCTGTGAGCTGTCTCTTTGACAACGCGTTTGACAACGCGTTAGCAAGCACGTTAAAAGAAAGGAAGGACGGCTCCGCTCGCTTCTTTGTCAATTAGCAGCGTGCTGGGCAGATGCAAAGGCATCAGCGTACTTATGCACTGCCCGGCAACGGTTGCTAGGTGGTGTTTTGCAAGTCGCCGGGAACGCAGGGGCTTCACCCATTCAGTCGGCCTCTCCCTGGGCAATTTTGGTCCTACGCTGACTCCGGCCTGGTCCTAAGGGGCCTCCAGGGAAAGCCCGCAACACTCTCACTCCCACCCAGCGGCAGCTCGCCAAGGTCACAACATTCAATTAGAGACCACTCAAGAAGCGCGATCTCGAAAAGCACTCCCCAATAATTAAATTGGATCGTTTGATTTATATAACGCTTTAGCCATTTGCTATTTCAGACGGAAACAAGTAGGTTTAAATGTCCCAACCATAAATTGAATGGGTCAATATGTAAACGCAAAGGACAACTCTTAATCTAGACATCAAATTCGATATTCTAATGTAATATACCCATTGTTTTAAGCAAAACAAGTATCAATATCTATATATCAATAGCAGCAGAAAAGGTATACTTATCTTGTCGAGGAGTAGCTAACAAAAGAGGAGGATGACTGCATGCAATTGGCATTTATAACCCTTCATGAACATTCTATTGTTTTACGATGTACTGGTTTTCTTTAAATGGCTGCATGTTTGGGGCAGCAATAAAAAATAATGCATAATGGTAGCCTCCGGTCTTGTAATGAAATCCTGAGGACAAACTGGGTATCCACTAATTTTCAACAGTAGAGTATTAGACATACCCTCCCCAAAAGCCTGTTAAATATTTTCCGATGAAAAACAAAATGGCACCCAACTTTATGAAGCAGCTGTGCTACATGAGAAAATTGGAGAGCTAATGGAGAGGATTTCAAGCCTTAAGTTTACCACAGATGTGGCACATTTCTTACTCTGGCTCTTTGCTGCTATGATTTTAACTACACTCTGAAGGAAGAGAACCATAAGTATATAAAGCAGTCACAATATAGGTTATCAAAGTGAAGGTTTATTATCATCAGCAGTGACAAAATCTCCTTTGTTCAGTCCACTTAGACCTGCCGAAATGTAAATGTGCATTGGAAAGAGGGAAAGGGACACCACCCTTCCTCGAACTAACTAATCAAACTAATAAAGGAAATTATAACCTGAAGACAACTATTAAAGCATTGCTTATGACTGTCCCAGCAGTGACTCATTACCAAGAAAGACTACACATGTATTTCCATCCACTGGCCTATAGACTTGTCTATTGACATAGGACACACATAAGCGATTGGCTTGGCAAAGATCTTTGGCCTTAACACATACTAGCCAGAATAAAGTTCCCACAGATGAATTATTAAAACATAGCAATCGAATTGAAAAACTTCATAAAAAGTGGAACCCGACTGTGGTCTGCGATTGGAGCGTTCCAGAGGTTGTAGTCCAAATATCTATAAGAAAATTATCTGGCTACCAAAATATTGATGCCAATTTATCTACTACCAAAATATCTACTTTAAACACGTACAAGTAAAATAATCAACACTCAGCAAAGGGGAGCAACTTCAAAGTATAAAGTCTGTAGGTATGACTTAAATGTCCAGAGATCAAAAAAAAAACAAAGATGGAGGTGCGTCATATATTTATGATTCAATTCACTTCCTCATTCAGTTCATTCAAAATACTTGAGCCAATGTTTGTTTTTCACAGCAATTTTTATTCTTCATTCAGAAAATTCTCAGCCCAGGCCAATGCGTTTTGTCCAAAGATGGACTTCATCAAGGCTGCAGAAAACACACAATAAATAAATACATAAAAAGCTAAATATTTCTTAAAAACAACAAATCCCCTCAACACAATTTTGGCTCATCTACCACCATATAAGGACTGAATTTATTATAATAAAATTATAACTAGCTAAACTAAACATCCTGTAAATCATTCTATATTGATAATATTTAATCAAAAATATAATTATCAATTTAGATCAGGCAACAAATCCACTTAAAACATTACTATCATGTGGGCTGACTGAGCGGATGGGCTTGATTGAAGCTCCAGTCAGCGAGAGAATAAAGGGACTCCCCCTTGATCCTGCATAACCCTCCTAAGGTCTGGACGGCTACCTTGAGGTGCTCTCCATTGGTCGCTTTGATCTGGAGGGCTCAGGGGCTCTGCTGACCGATGCTGTGAGGGCAGGCGACCTCTGACTTTGAAGGCCTTCCGTGGACTGCTGGCCACCTAACTGGTGTGTGGGTGCCACCGCACTCGACAGGTGCGGTGGCTGCCGCGGAAGGTGGATTCTCACCCAGAGCTGAGGAGGCGAGTTCGCGAGGGGGCACAGCTGGCCGTGGCCCCTGGCCCCTAGCGGCAGCATTGCTGGAGTGAACTGAGGGGTTGTAGTGGCAGTCTGAGGCGGAGCCGGAGGGCCGCGAGGACCGGGACCTGATTAGGGCGCGAAGCAGAGGAAGTGAGACGGGGAGTCCGCGGCCCTCCACTAGCTACATGCCACATCAACTAGCTGCTGGTATGGGCTGAGTCCTAGGCCCATGGAGTGAAGAGGCCGGTGTCTTGTGATCAGCAAGGGTGAAACTATTTGCACCAGGTTCTGCAAGTGCCACTTTTTTTTTTTAGTGGTGAACTTAACTGAATACATATCAGTTTTGGAGCAGCGATACATTGGGGCTGTTCCTATTGGCTGTTCAGTCTTTTGAATATATCCCTCGGGGTTGGCTTGCCAGATTGAGTTGCATTTGGCACTAGTCCAGTGCGCAGAAGGGCCCAAGTGAGAATCCAATTCATGTGATGAATAGTGCTAGTGGAGAGTGTACCTCGTGGCCTCTGTTTACTGGATCTTATCTGCTTCATCTTTGGTCAGGTTGTGGGAGCGGAGGCTCTTTCATGTTTGCATGCTGCCTAAACATAAGGGAGGTTAGGGTAGGGCCTCCAAGAGCCTCAACATCATGGAGGATAGCATATCTATGATAGCGCAGGCTGGGGCTGCACGTGAGGCTGACATGGAGGAAGAGTCTACCCCACCGTCTAATTTGGACATTAAGAACTTGATCCTGGGGGGCGTGGCCCGAGGTGTCAAGATGGCGGTCGCACTCTAAGAGTGCTCCGGACCCCTTCGTCATCCGCCTCGCATCCTACTGTCTGCGGCAGCCATCCGAAACTCTTACCTGCCTACAGAGGATCCCTGTGCCGAGAGCGCAGCTCCGATCATCTGGGCTGCCGGTTCTGGGCTCCTGACGTCCAGCTCAGACTCCGGCTCTCCGAGGCCCTGGGGCCGCAAAATGGCAGCCTCCACTGCGAACCGCCAGTGAACGCGGCGACTCCATCCTGGGGTGCCCGCCGGTGCTGCACCTCTATCCACCGCGTGATTACCGGGACGACTGGCCTGGCTCCTGCGTGCTGCCCCGTCCGCCTGTTGGCCGATCTGGCGCTGCGACCTCCCCCGCGCCTCCCACACACTAAATAACGGCGTCGGGGGCCCGTGACTGGTGAGCCCCGGGGGCCTGCTCACCACCTACACCTCCTGGCCTGACACACACAGGGGCAGCAGGAACGTGAGGAGCTAATACCCAAGGAACCCCTTCCAAGTCCGGGATTTAGGAGCTCTGGGGCTGGCCGCATAATTCTGCCAACGGGGGCCGACCCGGGGCCTGTGCAAGCAAGATCACCCGGTGAGTGGGGATAGACCCGGGGATCGGCTGCCGTGTCGGGTTGCGGTGCGGGGGGCCGGCGTCAGACCTCCCGCCCCCCCTCTCCCTCTCGCCAACCTTCTTTGCTCTCCCAGGTCCTTGGGAGCCATCGGCTGAGCTCTGCCCAAAGCTGTTCCCCGGTTGGATTTCGGCCCTGGGCGCCCGGCCGGGCTGCTGAATCGCTGTGGCCCCGGGGTCGCAGGGTGACGGCCTCCCTCGCGCCTCGTCGATGAATCCGGCGTCCCGGCCCTGGGGGAGCCGATCGGGATCCCTACTCCTACCACTCTCTGCGGTGGACCCCTGGACCTCCGGATCCTGCTCTAGCATCCTGGTACCTGCCTGCTGTGGGGACCCTTTCAAGCTCCGCGGACGCCGGGTGGTGGTGCCCGGTCCTCGGGGCCGATGTCCCCCCGGAACTCAGCCCCTGCCTGAGTATATGGCCCTAGTGCTTCGAGAAGCGTGACAGGCGGCGCATCTGGGGGCTTCGCGCCGAATTGGAGGACGAGGAGACAGGCTGCCGGTGAGGGGGAGGTGACTGGAGGGTGGCTGCCATATCGGGCGGCTGTGCACGAGATCGGCGCCCGGCTCCCTGGGGCACTTCTGGGGGCCTCTGTTTGGCCGCCGCTGGGGTGGTGGTGAGGAGGCTGCATGGCTCGAGCAGCGGGCGTTCCCCACATACCCAGGCCAAACCTTCCCGGCCCTCGCCCCCGCCTGGACCTAGTCAACGCCCCCCTCTCGCTGGAGGTCCCTGGGGCCTGGCGGCCTGTGGAGGCCTTCGGTGGTTGCGCCTGTGAGGTCTGTGTGCCTTGGTGAGGGCCTGTTATCCATGTACATGCCTGTCCTGGCTCGCGACACAGCATCATTTCACCGGCGGTGGCTGGGCCCACAGAGGAGAGATCAACCGGTGAGTTGGGAGCGAGCTTAGGGGTTCGGCTGCCACATCGGTGTGAGAAGTTGGCCTGGTATATGCTGTCCACTAATTATAGTGGGCACCTTGCACCAGTCCAAACAACCCCTTATTGGAGATAGGTTAAAGACAACCTTATTGAAAGCTATCCTAGTGGTAGCTATGGAGAGCAGCCTTCAGGCTAAGTCTTGAAGGAATGTAAAGCAGCTTGTTTTACCAGTCTATAATCTCTTGAGTGATCAAATGAAAGAGCACCACACCAGGTATATATTCAAAATATATGTATTTATTGCTAAACACACCCCTCTAGTCTCTTTATGAGGCTAGAGTTCGAAGTACATAAGTTATAAGTTATTTAAACACAGTAATAGCACAAATACACGTTTGGGCCCTAGGGGCGTACCAAACCATATACCAATAAAGTGGTATAAGAACCACGACTGAGCTAGACACTAGGCCTAGAGCCTCTAGAAGTGCTTGGACCACAAGGAACCACCCAAGGTAGTGACACAGGGGACCCACGGGGGACGCGTGCAGTGTAAATACACAGCCGCGAAACGCCGTTAACTTCTATGGAGAAAGTCGCGGTTTGGAAATTAAAGAAAAGGGACACTTAAAGAAGGACTTGGAGCAAACCCTTTGAGAACTAGGTCGTTCTAGAGTCTTTACCCACGGGAGCACCGGAGTACTCTTGTTACCTCACCCAGGGAAGCCGGGTGCATAGGTGCCTTTCGGGGTCGGGTTTCGTCGTCGATTTGAATGGCGATCTGCGGCAAAGTGCTGCTGGCAACCAAGTGGAAAGTGTCCGAATGGATCCAAAGGTGGATCGGAGGTCTGAAGAACCTGAAAGCAGAGGGGACAGAGTCTGGGTCACTAGCCAGTGACCAGGAAGGCGATGAGCAGATGCCCACCGATGTCGAGTGCTTCAGGTAGGTTGATGGTCGTCTTGACTCTTCAGCCACGAGGTCCAGGAGGTGTTGTCGGTGACCAGGAGCAGGATTCGGGCTGGTACATGATGTTTGTCGAGTGCTGAGGTGTCGGCGACCGGATTGGACCCAACAAGCCTTGGCAACGGCAAGTCTCGATGTAGATGAAGATTGACGATGATGCAGACCAGCAAGGTCTGAGGAACTCACCCAGCGAGGGTAAGTGAGGGCAAGCCTGGAGCAACCAGGGAGCCCAAGTAGGAAAAGATTGGCCTTCGTGAAGGGCCACTAGCCAACGGGCTAGCGACCGCGAAGGAGCCTCGAGACAGTGCACGTGGAGCTGGCTCACAGGACACTCGTGGAGTGGAGGCCAGTGATCTTCGGTGCAGTTGGTGCTGGAGGCTAGGGCTACTCGAAGCCCAAAGCACGACTTCGTGGGAGACCCAGAAGAGGATGCACTAGCAAATGCGTGCGGTGTCCAGGGGTCACGGTTCCACGTTACCCACGACAGCTACGGGCCTCAGCTTTGCTGGGGACTCAGGGCAGCCTCGGTGAAGTCTGGAAATCCACCTCTGGTGATGCAAAGACTTCGGCGTCCAACGGGAGCTTAGGCTATGCAGACCGGACAATTGCTTCTTTGGTGCCTGCCAAGCAGGGGAGTCACTCCTTGACCCCAAGGGAGATTCTTCTGTCCTCTAATCTTGTAGTAGAGCGTCGAAGGTCCAGGATTCAGTGTCAGAGTTTCGTCCAGGGATAATCTAAAGTCCTAAGGACTGGGTTCCTATACTTATACTAAGTTTAGGGGTTGGACTACTCTGTGGCCCCACCTATGGGTGGGTCAGGGCAGAGGGGTGGCTACACCCCTTTCCCTTTGTCCAGTTCGCGCTAAAGCAGGGGCTGCAAGCCCCTGATCCGGTTTGAACTGGGGTATGCACAGGGACACCAAGTGTGCCCCCAGTGCAGGACTTCAAATCACCCGAAAGTGCTCCCGCCCAGCCCCAATACACACTATCCTGTCTGGGGAGGTGGTCACACCTCCCTGGGACAGGAAACCTATTGTCCAGGCCTCCCAGCCGGAGTTTCGTCCAGCAGCAGGAGGTCAGACTTGTGTCTGTGGCAGCAGCATCCATTTTGTGATGCCAGGGCTTTAGAAAGAAGTTACCGGTCAAGCCAGGGTTAACATGTCTCTCCTCTAGAAGGGTGGAATGCTACCCCCGCCGCCAGAATTGGTGGGGGTAGTATTCCAAGATGTTTGACACCAAACACGACATGTTTCGGTGCAGCCATTCCAAAGTTAGCATTTAACGCGAGGTTATAATGCGCTTAAGAGTATATGGTCAGGTTGCACTACAAACAGCATCAGAGAAGGGTCTCCGAACGCTGCAGAGGGGCCCTGCTCATGCAGGGGCACCCTCTCACATAGGAACCACGCACTCTGCCTTCAGGATTGATAAGGCCTGCCATAGAAGTGACTTATAGGTTTATATGTGTGTATGTATATAGTGATATAGGTAGCCTATATCACAGTAAGGGGTGCATGCACCATCTTACCCAGGCTGCAGTAGCCGACCTGTGGTGTCAGTTTGGATGGCCTTCCAGGGGTGGCACAATACATGCTGCAGCCCCTGGTAGGCCTCTGAGGTACCTATGCCCTGGGTACATAGTATACCATATACTAGGGACTTATAAGGGCACTCCAGATTCCAATCAGAGATGTGCCTAAGGCACATGGAAACCTTTTACAGAGAAAGCAGATAGACTGGGGCCCTGAATAGCAGGATCCCAGTCCAACTAAGTCATAAACCAGCAAAACACCGTAAAAAAAGTGGGGGCAACCATATAGTCAGATTCCACCTTCCTACATAACCCCCCCAAACGAAAGGAGATAAGGCTAACCTTGGCCAGTTGAGCCTTTATTGACTAAGTGGCCATATAAGGAAGCACCTGCACTAGTATGGTTGCCCCCTGTCTTATGGTCCACTAAGCAATCCCTCACCCTAAGGGTATGAGAGGGTCTCCACCATGGGGAATCACTACCTGTGGTGTGCTTAGGTAAAGTACAAGGCTGGTGAGGTGTCTGAGTAGGGAAGTGAGGCCCTAGGAATGTTGGCCTCAGCTTCCTCAAATCACTGGTCACCCTGTATGCCTGTCTTTCCATGACTGAGTTGCACTTTGCTCTAAGGGTCAACCTTTGGCTGCCTACAGCTGGGGGTTGGGTCCCTTTGGATGGACTACTGGAGGGACATGGCAGGTTTGGAACCTTCTGGTCCCAGGTTTGCCCTTGCCTACCAGAGTCCTTCTGGGGAGGTCCCTACATAAAGGTATGGGGATCCCTCAGTGTGTAGAGGAATTTTCACCTGGCTAGGGCTACTAGACGGGGTGCCCCTAATCTGCTGATGGGGGGGTTCCTCTGGACAGGGGGCCCTGGGGGGTCCACTGAACTCCCTGACCTCTGCAGCCCTGGGCTGGCTGAGGCAGGGTAGAGAGGGGCAGGTTACCTGCTCCAGACTGGGTACCACCTTGGAAGGGTCCTCTGCCATCAGGGGTGTGGCCAGGCCAGGCCTGACTACCTCTGGGGCAGTTCCTTCACTAGGGGTAGGGTCAGTTCCCTGAGGAGGCTGACCCTTACCTACTGTCTGGAGGGAAGAAGACTTTTCTTCAACCCTTGTGCTCTCTTTTGGGGGAGAGTGTGCCATTCTTCCAGGCTCCATCTCTCCAAAATCTTGGGCTGGGGCTGTGGCCATCACAGCCCCACTAACCTTTACAGGGACGCCCAGCATCCTGAGATGGGTTTGGTGTTCACTTCAGCCCAGGCTGAAATTTCCAGATCATTGCCCATCAGGCAATCTACAGGTAGGGTTGGGGACACTGCCACTCTTTTTGGGCCTGTGACCCCCTCCCAGCTGAGATTGACTATGATCTGTTCTGACACCATCAATGTTGGTCACCTGGTATTTAAACTCAGGTAAAAACTGGTGAGGGGGGACTAGTTTCCCTGCCACCATGGTGACACTAGCCCCTGTGTCCCTAAATGCCACAGCTTTCTGACCATTAATTATTGGCTCCAATCTGTACCTGCCCAATGCTGTGGGACCCATGGTAAAGGTGGCAAATCCTATACCACCATCAGAGTCAGAGGAGTCTGTTGAGGGGTCCCTGTCTAAACTAGGGCCCACCTCTGTTCCTCTTGCAAAAGCACCGAACTTTTTGGGTGCACTACTCCCAACTGGAGGATTACTACTGGTAGTACCAGGAGGGGTGGTAGTAGTTGTGGGAGGAACATTTTCTTTATTGCCAATCCTGGGGCAACTGGGATCAGTTTTCCAGTGCCCAGGCTTTTTACAGACATGGCAATATGGTTTCTTTTCAGGAGAAGAAGGAGTTTGGGACCCACCCCCAGAAGAGGAATTTTTGGGCCCTGTAGGGGACTTATCCTTAGATTTATCCCCAGCTTTCTCTTGGGACTTAGTAGAATCTTTCTTCTGGTCACCACCCTGATTTTTAGTTTTTACTCTGGTTCTGACCCATTTGTCTGCCTTCTTTCCCAATTCTTGGGGAGAGGTCAGATCAGAGTCCACCAGATACTGGTGCAAAAGCTGGTTTTGACAATATTAAGGATCTGCTCCCTCATAATCAAATTGTACAATCCTAAAAAGTCCTGCACTTTGTTGCCATGTATCCAACCTTCCAGAGCCTTAGTAGCACAATCTACAAAATCAACCCAGTCTTGAGTCTGAGCTTTTGGGTGTCTCTGAACTTCAACCTATACTGTTCAGTGGTTAGGCCAAACCCATCTATCAGAGCACTCTTCAAGACTGTGTAATTGTCAGCATCCTCTTCTCTTACAGTGAGGAGCTTGTCTCTACCTTTGTCTGCAAAGGAGAGCCACAAGATTGCTGCCCACTGCTTCTGGGGGACCCTCTGAACTTTACAGGCCCTCTCCAGTGCAGTTATCCATTTGTGGATGTCATCCCCACTCTGGTAGGGAGGGACAATCTTGTTTAGGTTTCTATGGTCATAAGACCTTTCCCTATCTTTAGGGATATTGCTGCCACCATGGGACTCTAGTCCCAACTTTTTCTCTCTTTGTAGAGATCTAGGGACTCCCTGTCTATAGCCAACTGCTGTTTTCTGAGTTCAAGCTGGGCTTGCTCATACTGAATCAGTCTTTTTCTCCTCTCATGAGAGGATTCCCTCCTATGAGAGGAGACAGAGGTCCCTACTGAGGTGCTAGAGTGGTTAGACTCCTGAGAAGGAGATCTAGACCTTCTAGGCACACTCACAATCCTTCCTGGGGGACAAAGTGGAGGTCATTCTGCTCCTCCTCCTCATCCACAGGAGGAATTGGGTTTTCCAGGTCAGGGTCATTGTCACCCTCCTGGTCAGTTCCAGAGGGGGGGCTGGGGGTGTTGCTACCCCTGGCCCCATCCTCATCGTCTGCCCCACCCTCTGCTCCTACCCCTTCAGTTCCTAAGGGCCTGCTGAGATCATATGCCTCTAACATCTCTCTCAGATGTTGGGTGGTGGGGCTTTGGCCTGTCTTCAGTTTCCTCAAATTGCATAATGCTCTCAATTCCAAGAATGGGAGTGTATCATAGTTGGAGGGAAGAAGCCCAGGGGCTTCTGGCAAGGACTCACTGGGTCCTGGCTTTGAAGACATCACTAGTGAGGTGTGGTGTATGCACTACCTACTCTAGTGTGGCCTACTAAACTCTCTTGAGTTGTAGAAAGGGTGTGCTATCCCTTAACGCACAACTCTAAGTTCAGTAGAACTTACTGTATACTAAGCTTAATTTATATGTACCTTAGGTACCTTTAGTGGTTTTCAGTTGATCAATTCAATTGAGATTATCTGGTAAAACAATAGCAAGCTGGAATCCCACACGCTGCACACCAATGTGAGAAGTTGGCCTGGCATATGCTGTCCACTAATTATAGTGGGCACCTTGCACCAGTCCAAACAACCCCTTATTGGAGATAGGTTAAAGACAACCTTATTGAAAGCTATCCTAGTGGTAGCTATGGAGAGCAGCCTTCAGGCTAAGTCTTGAAGGAATGTAAAGCAGCTTGTTTTACCAGTCTATAATCTCTTGAGTGATCAAATGAAAGAGCACCACACCAGGTATATATTCAAAATATATGTATTTATTGCTAAACACACCCCTCTAGTCTCTTTATGAGGCTAGAGTTCGAAGTACATAAGTTATAAGTTATTTAAACACAGTAATAGCACAAATACGCGTTTGGGCCCTAGGGGCGTACTCAAACCATATACCAATAAAGTGGTATAAGAACCACGACTGAGCTAGACACTAGGCCTAGAGCCTCTAGAAGTGCTTGGACCACAAGGAACCACCCAAGGTAGTGACACAGGGGACCCATGGGGACGCGTGCAGTGTAAATACACAGCCGCGAAACGCCGTTAACTTCTATGGAGAAAGTCGCGGTTTGGAAATTAAAGAAAAGGGACACTTAAAGAAGGACTTGGAGCAAACCCTTTGAGAACTAGGTCGTTCTAGAGTCTCTACCCACGGGAGCACCGGAGTACTCTTGTTACCTCACCCAGGGAAGCCGGGTGAATAGGTGCCTTTCGGGGTCGGGTTTCGTCGTCGATTTGAATGGCGATCTGCGGCAAAGTGCTGCTGGCGACCAAGTGGAAAGTGTCCGGGTGGATCCAAAGGTGGATCGGAGGTCTGAAGAACCTGAAAGCAGAGGGGACAGAGTCTGGGTCACTAGCCAGTGACCAGGAAGGCGATGAGCAGATGCCCACCGATGTCGAGTGCTTCAGGTAGGTTGACGGTCGTCTTGACTCTTCAGCCACGAGGTCCAGGAGGCGTTGTCGGTGACCAGGAGCAGGATTCGGGCTGGTACACGATGTCTGTCGAGTGCTGAGGTGTTGGCGACCGGATTGGACCCAACAAGCCTTGGCAACGGCAAGTCTCGATGTAGATGAAGATTGACGATGATGCAGACCAGCAAGGTCTGAGGAACTCACCCAGCGAGGGTAAGTGAGGGCAAGCCTGGAGCAACCAGGGAGCCCAAGTAGGAAAAGATTGGCCTTCGTGAAGGGCTACTAGCCAACAGGCTAGCGACCGCGAAGGAGCCTCGAGACGGTGCACGTGGAGCTGGCTCACAGAACACTCGTGGAGTGGAGGCCAGTGATCTTCGGTGCAGTTGGTGCTGGAGACTAGGGCTACTCGGAGCCCAAAGCACGACTTCGTGGGAGACCCAGAAGAGGATGCACTAGCAAATGCGTGCGGTGTCCAGGGGTCACGGTTCCACGTTACCCACGACAGCTACGGGCCTCAGCTTTGCTGGGGACTCAGGGCAGCCTCGGGGAAGTCTGGAAATCCACCTCTGGTGATGCAAAGACTTCGGCGTCCAACGGGAGCTTAGGCTATGCAGACCGGACAATTGCTTCTTTGGTGCCTGCCAAGCAGGGGAGTCACTCCTTGACCCCAAGGGAGATTCTTCTGTCCTCTAATCTTGTAGTAGAGCGTCGAAGGTCCAGGATTCAGTGTCAGAGTTTCATCCAGGGATAATCTAAAGTCCTAAGGACTGGGTTCCTATACTTATACTAAGTTTAGGGGTTGGACTACTCTGTGGCCCCACCTATGGGTGGGTCAGGGCAGAGGGGTGGCTACACCCCTTTCCCTTTGTCCAGTTCGCGCCAAAGCAGGGGCTGCAAGCCCCTGATCCGGTTTGAACTGGGGTATGCACAGGGACACCAAGTGTGCCCCCAGTGCAGGACTTCAAAGCACCCGAAAGTGCTCCCGCCCAGCCCCAATACACACTATCCTGTCTGGGGAGGTGGTCACACCTCCCTGGGACAGGAAACCTATTGTCCAGGCCTCCCCTGCCGGAGTTTCGTCCAGCAGCAGGAGGCCAGACTTGTGTCTGTGGCAGCAGCATCCATTTTGTGATGCCAGGGCTTTAGAAAGAAGTTACCGGTCAAGCCAGGGTTAACATGTCTCTCCCTCTAGAAGGGTGGAATGCTACCCCCGCCGCCAGAATTGGCGGGGGGTAGTATTCCAAGATGTTTGACACCAAACACGACATGTTTCGGTGCAGCCATTCCAAAGTTAGCATTTAACGCGAGGTTATAATGCGCTTAAGAGTATATGGTCAGGCTGCACTACAAACAGCATCAGAGAAGGGTCTCCGAACGCTGCAGAGGGGCCCTGCTCATGCAGGGGCACCCTCTCACATAGGAACCACGCACTCTGCCTTCAGGATTGATAAGGCCTGCCATAGGAGTGACTTATAGGTTTATATGTGTGTATATATATAGTGATATAGGTAGCCTATATCACAGTAAGGGGTGCATGCACCACCTTACCCAGGCTGCAGTAGCAGACCTGTGGTGTCAGTTTGGATGGCCTTCCAGGGGTGGCACAATACATGCTGCAGCCCCTGGTAGGCCTCTGAGGTACCTATGCCCTGGGTACATAGTATACCATATACTAGGGACTTATAAGGGCACTCCAGATTCCAATCAGAGATGTGCCTAAGGCACTTGGAAACCTTTTTACAGAGAAAGCAGATAGACTGGGGCCCTGAATAGCAGGATCCCAGTCCAACTAAGTCATAAACCAGCAAAACACCATAAAAAAAAGTGGGGGCAACCATATAGTCAGATTCCACCTTCCTACAATCGGGCAGTGGGACGGGAGGTCGACGCCAGGCCTTCCGGGCCCCCCCACCCTCCCCTTGCCTCCCACGGCATGGTGGTGTCCCCGCACCTTGGTCCTACCCAGGAGACTGGCCTGGTGAGGTGCAAGAGGGCCTACTTCCAGTGCGCCCAGCCTGTATCCCATGGAGGGTGGTGCCCCCTTCTTCCTCCCTCGGCTGCCACTTCGGGCAGCGGTGCGCTGGTTCGCTACTGCCCCGCTGGGGGTCCCCGGCTCCTTCCGCCCCCGGCGACCCCCGGCGAGGGGCTCATCGCAAGAGGGCCTGCGGTCTTGGTCATCGCTACTCTCCTTTCCAGCCGCACCACAGATCAGCATCGACGAGTGGTACCGGTGAGGCCGCGGCCCCATCCCCCCCACTGATCTCCTGTGCAGCGGCGCCCTGCCTGGTCCCGTGGCTAGGCCCTGAAGAACCGTGCATCCACAGCCGGGGCATGTGCCCGAGGCCCACTCCCCTTTGTCCGGGCCCCTGCAGTCCACACGGACCCTTGACTGGCCACCGACCATGGGAAGAGACAAGGCTTCAAAGTCCGAGGCCGCCCGCACACAAACAAAGATGGACCGTTTCACCACCTCAGAGCACGAGCCACCTGGACAGGCCGATGGGGCTCCCCCCATCCCGGGCAAGGACTTAGCGGCCATCCAGCAGGCAATCAGCACCTCACAGGCGTCGGTGGAGGGGAAGATCGGAGAAGTCAAGATAGATGTGTCCCTCCTCCGGCAAGACCTCCGTAATGTTACGGCCCGAATAACAGAGGCCGAATCCCGAATCTCAACAGCGGAGGATGATATCCATCAACTAAAAGAACAGGTGGCCAGCCTGCGATCGCACACCAAGGAGCTCCACCGACGTGCAGAAGACGCTGAAAACCGAGCATGCCGCAACAAACTTCGGCTGGTGGGGTGTCCCGAAGGTGCCAAAAAGACCCAGGCGACCGCCTTTGTGGAAGCTTGGTTCACCTTATGGATGCCAAAGGACTCCCTCTCCACCTGGTTCGTGGTAGAGAGGGCACACAGGTCCCTTGCACCAAAACCACCAGTTGGGGCCGCACCTCGCCCTATCATCCTGAAAATTCTTAACTTCAAAGACAGGGATGCTATTCTGCGCGAGGCTCGCTCTCATGGACCCCTCAAGTTCCAAAATCACACTATCATGGTGTTTCTGGACTGTACCAAGGAGGTGCAAGACCAACGCCACTCGTACACTGAAGTCAAGAAGAAATTGCGATCTCTGGGCCTTCAATACCAGCTTCAATTCCAGGCACGCCTGCGGGTCGTCTTTCAAAACAACACACACTTCTTTGACTCTCCTCAAGCGGCTTGGACCTGGCTAACTGAGGACCGGCTCCTCAAACAGCAACGTAGCCTGTCCCCTAGGCCAACGGGCGCCCAGCCCATGCAACCTCGATCGCTGGGGCGCCAGCGCAGGCGGCGCACACAATCCCGTAGGAGGCGCTGGTCCCAAGCAATGTCCCGGAGATCCTCGAGCCTAGCTGCCCATAGACTCCGAGACTCTTCAAGCCCTTCGGACTCCCCTCCCACCGCAGGCACCAATCCCCTGGCAGCCCACACGTGACTCCTCTACCGCCGGTTCAATGTGACTCCCCGAGGGCGGACACCGATCTCTCCCGCAGCCCGGCCCTCTGACACTTTGGTGGGTGGCGTATGATAATGTGAATGCTCCGAGGACATGCTCCGACCTCATGGGAACCTGGAGCTTTGGCAGACTTCTTGCTCTGATTCTCAGTCTTTCTGCTGAGACGATGCCGATCTGTCCACATGGAGGGGTCCTCCACGCAACTCTACACGAGCGTTTTAGTTTTTTTTTTTTTTTGGTTCTACCAGGGGGGCCGACAGATGCTTCTGTTCTCAAAGTATAGGGTGGGGGAGGGGGCAAGGGGGGGGGACTGGGATTGTTCTTTCCCAGAGTTTGTTGTTGTTTTTTATTGCTTTGTTGCACCAGCACTCACACGACACTCAGTCTCACTTCCTTGTGGGCTACGCCAGGCCTCACTCAGGCACCTTGTCACACACCCCGGTGTTCTCTCTCATGGCCATGCTCTGACCTCATGGGAACCTGGAGCTTTGGCAGACTTCTTGCTCTGATTCTCAGTCTTTCTGCTGAGACGATGCCTATCTGTCCACATGGAGGGGTCCTCCACGCAACTCTACACGAGCGTTTTAGTTTTTTGTTTTTTTTGGTTCTACCAGGGGGGCCGACAGATGCTTCTGTTCTCAAAGTATAGGGTGGGGGAGGGGGCAAGGGGGGGGGCTGGGATTGTTCTTTCCCAGAGTTTGTTGTTGTTTTTTATTGCTTTGTTGCACCAGCACTCACACGACACTCAGTCTCACTTCCTTGTGGGCTACGCCAGGCCTCACTCAGGCACCTTGTCACACACCCCGGTGTTCTCTCTCATGGCCATGACTCTCTGCAAGGCTTTGTTCCGTCACTACGATCACCTACCGCCATGACTGACATGCCCATACCAGGGGCTTCCCTTCACGTGCTGTCTTGGAACGTTAACGGCCTCCTGGATCGTTTCAAACGCATGGTTGTATTGCGCTACGCGCAACGCCTCGGGGTAGAGGTTCTCCTCCTTCAGGAGACACACTTGTTGGGTAATCACTGTTCCTTTCTGGCGCGCTATGGGTATGACAGGGTATGGCACTCCGGCTTTATCCAGGGCTCCCGCGGGGTGGCGATCCTGATGAAGCGCTCCCTCCCCTTTGTGACTACACAGGTCATCCATGACTCCCAAGGCACTTCAGTTGCCCTTTGTGGGTCGCTGAATGGCCACCCCCTTAACTTAATATCCATATACGCACCCCCATCGATGCTCACAGCGACCCTGGCAAAATCCACCGAGCTCTTGACCTCCCTGCCCTGGGGTTCCACTTTCCTTGGAGGTGACTTTAACGCAGTTTCCTTCCCAGACCTGGATACGACGGGCCCTCCTTCCCACAGCCGGCTCGCGCAGGCGAAACAATTAACTAACTGGTCCGAGTCACTGGGCCTTTGCGACGCATGGCGCACATGGCATCCACACACCAGACAATTCACTCATACCTCTGCAGCTCATCACACGCAAGCGCACATCGACGCGATCTTTGTCCCTGCGACGGACTGCGCTGCGATCCAGGATGTCTCTATCCTCCCCAGGGGTATCTCAGATCACTCTCCGGTGCTACTTAGCATGGGGCCCCCCCTCCCTCAGTGCGCCAGACATGGAGGCTAAACGCATGGTTCCTCTAGGATAGGGAGTTCCGGAAGGTGGTGGGGAAGGAACTCAAGCAGTACTTCCTGACCAATGACGGGTCGGTGTCCTCTCCAGGCACCCTATGGGAAGCAAGCAAGGCCACGATCCGGGGTGTCGACAAGGGCCAGCTCAAGCGCCAGCGGCAAGCGCAGCTGCAGCAGATTACCTCGCGAGAGGTGCAAGCGCTGCGCCTTGAACAATCCTCAACTGCGGTTGCTGATGCCTCTAAAGAGAGGCTTCTGGCTCACCTCCGCGCCGAGATTAGACAGCTTTCCTTGGAGGCAGCTAAACTCCTCTGGCGATCATCGGTGGCCAGAGTATACGGCTGGGGCGACAAGAACAGCTCAATTCTCCAAAGACTGGCTACCTACCCCAGGGCGAACCGCATCATCCCCGAAATACTAGACCTAGACGGAGAGGTACACCGCTCCCCACTGGCCTACTACTACCGCCAACTCTATACGGCCAAAGCCCCGACGCTTCCGCTCTTGGGCTTGCTGGGGGGCGGGGACGTGCGTCTTCCTTGCTTGGACCCCACGGTCCAAGCTGACCTGGAACGCCCCATCACCCACGAAGAGATTGGGGAAGCAATAACCCTTACCTCCTCGGGCAAGACCCCGGGTCCGGACGGCCTCCCTCAAGAATACTATGCTCTGTATCGCGAGACCCTCGTTCCACACCTCGCTAATCTGTTCGGGGAGGCAGCTGAAAAGGGTTCCTTCCCTCCCGAAACAGACATGGCCACCATCGTGGTCCTTCCCAAATCTCAGCCACCCTCCTCACGGTGTGCGGACTACCGTCCCATCTCCCTTATCAACACAGAACTGAAACTTTTCGCCACAATTCTTGCCCAGCGGCTCAAGCCCTACCTGTCTGTGTTGGTTCACCCGGATCAATGCGGGTTCATGCCCTCGCGCGGCACCCGGCATTGTCTCCGTAGGTTGCATCTGGCCTTGGCCCACCGTCATTTGCACACCCCCTATTTGGCGGTCCTACTTGTGGACTTTGAGAAAGCGTTTGATTCGGTGGACTGGGAGTTTTTAGACGCTGTCCTTGCCGAGATGGGCTTTGGTCCTCTTTTTCGGGGTCTGGTTCGTGTCCTATATGCCCGCCTGCGGGCCCGCCTTCTGGTCAATGGGGTCTTGTCGGAGCCCTTCTCCATCCGCAGGGGCACAAGACAGTGATGCCCCCTTTCCCCCCTGCTCTTTGCCTTGGCAATGGAACCCCTGGCGGCCCTGATACGGGCCGAAAGACATGTGCAGGGATGGGAATGGCCCAATGCGGAGGCCGACAAGATCGCTCTTTATGCGGATGACATCCTTATCTACCTAGCGGACCCTGCCCGGTCCGACCCTCACTGCCTCCGGATTCTACATTCCTTTGAGCGGGCCTCCGGTCTCCGGCTCAATCCCGATAAGTCGGTCTTGGTCCCCCTCCACCTGTCTAGAGAATGCTACGACTGGCAGTCCAGCATACCGCTCTGACGCCAATCGTTTAAATACTTGGGGATATGGGTGACTCTGCTCCCCGAGCTATGCTGGGCCCTCAACGTTACCCCTCTAGCGAAGAGGGCTAGGGCGGATCTCCAGAAATGGCACACGTTACCTCTGAACCCCATGGGGAGAGTCGCCCTGTTTAAAATGATGATTCTCCCCAGGTTCCTCTATGTTCTCCAAAACACCCCCCTCTGCTTTCCAAGGACCTGGTTTCGGGAGTTAGACAGCATGGCCTCTAAGTTCCTCTGGGCAAGGGGGAGGGTTTGTTTGGCCCTGAGCGTTTGTAGAGTTCCTTCATTTGATGGGGGTCTGGGGATGACCCATCTATATCTGTATTACCTGGCCACGTGACTGCTATCCATACACGACTGGTTTAACGGGGGCTGGTCCGATCCAGCCTACAGGCTCGAGCTGGACGAGCTAGGCCTGAACAAAATCCAATCTATGTTATACAGGGAACCCATTCCGTCCCGATTACTGGAGGTAACGCGCTCTGCGCTGTTGGCCTGGCGGGCTGCGCTGCGACACACTAAATGGACACAAAAACTGACCCAGTGCACCCCCTCTGGCAAGGCACCTGGCTCAGAGAGGTTAGTGGGCTACAAGGCTTTAAATCCTGGGACCTGATAGGGATCTCACAATTGGGTGATGTGTGGGCAGGCAGCCACATGCGCTCCTTCACAGACCTCCGAGCCCGGTATTCCCTGCACCAGACACAATTTTACAAATACCTACAGCTACGCCATGCCCTCCACATACGCCTCCCGGAGGACACGCGGATCCCTGAACACAGCCCGCCTGAGGCGCAGATGATGCTGGGGGACCTGGGGAAGGGGGGCATTTCACGCATCTACCGGTCACTGGTCAATAACACCCCGACCACGTTAGATCGACTCCGAAACCAATGGGAGGAGTGGGTGGGCACTCTGGAGGAGGAAGACTGGCGCGACGCTCTTATGGCCCCCAAGATGGTCACCGCTTCCGCCAGGCTCCGTATGGTCCAGCTCTACTACTTGCACGCAGCCTACTTGACCCTGTCACGCCTTCACCGGGCAGGTTTTTGCCCGACCCCCGCCTGCACCAGGTGTGCTCATGAACCAGCTGATTTCTTACACATGGTATGGACCTGCCCCCGTTTGTCGCGGTTCTGGGGGGACATTGAGGAAGAACTCACGGAAATATTGGGGTGGGAAGTCCCTCATGACCCACGACACGCACTCTTGGGCATTACAGATGGGTTGGATGGGTCCAGAAATGAAAAATTGTTCCTCACTACGGCGATGGTGGTGGCAAGAGGGACATAGCTGCATCCTGGAAGCGCCCTGATCCCCTGTGCGTGGGGCAATGGCGGAAAGGGGTTGACTGGTGTGCCACACAAGAGAAAACCATGTATGAGGCGCGCGGTTGTCCCAAAAAGTACCGTAGGGTGTGGGGGAAATGGTTGGGGGGGATGGTATAGACCTGCAGGGAAAGTCCAATTGTGTTTTATTTTTGTATCCTATCGGCTCCGAGTTGTGGAAGACTTGAGCCGCTGAATACGATCCTTTCTTCTCCTTGTAAAGTGATGGCTGGCTGGTATTGTTTGTAACCCTGGGCATAATACTTTGCTACGCTCACGAAGCATGCAAAGTTTGTGCTACTACGCACTACGCAAATTGCACGTAGCAGAGTGAATAACTGTACTAATAAACGTAGCGTAGCAGGAGTATAATAAACTCCTTCAAATGCTTTGATAAAGCAATTTTTTATGCTAAAAAGCATATAACCAATTCACAAAAATGAATGTTGACAATAAAATATCAAGCAATGAGAGAGGTGATGATTTTGGAGTCCCCCTAACCTAGGGGAGGACTAAGCAGATGCCTTGAACACAAAAAGCATATCATGTGAACGATTCAATGGTGGTCCCTTCCTCCTAGGACCACCCCAAGCACAGTTATGGGCAAAAATACAATCCCAACCAAGGCCCTGCAAAGCATTATGGGACGAGATTAGCAGTGGGCAGTGAATATTATAGTGTCCAATATCAAAATAATTCTACAAAGAGCTGCAGTTCAACTAGTCGTCACTGGGTGTCGTCCCTCAAGAGTGAAATGCAAAAGTATTGAAAACCTTTCATGAAGCTTTTGCATTTGACTCGTGAGGGACGACACCCAGTGACGACTAGTTGAACTGCAGCTCTTTGTAGAATTATTTTGATATTGGACACTATAATATTCACTGCCCACTGCTAATCTCGTCCCATAATGCTTTGCAGGGCCTTTGGTTGGGATTGTATTTTTGCCCATAACTGTGCTTGGGGTGGTCCTAAGAGGATGGGACCACCACCTAATCATTCAATAAGATGTGCTTTTTGTTTTCAAGACATCTGCTTGGTTCTCTCCCTAAGTTAGCGAGGATACCAAAATCATCACCTCTCTCACTGCTTTTTGTTTTCACTTTAGTGAAATGACTATATGCAATTTTAGCATATAAAGACAGAGATATTTATTTTATCTTAACTTGCACTGTACAAGTTTGCTTTTGGTAATTATTGTACAGTGCAGTGAGTCAAGCACACAGCTAGCACTACGCCCAGGCTTAATAATAATAACAAACTCCTTCAAATGCTTTGATAAAGCAATTTTTTATGCTAAAAAGCATATAACCAATTCACAAAAATGAATTTTGACATATCAAGCAATGAGAGAGGTGATGATTTTGGAGTCCCCCTAACCTAGGGGAGGACTAAGCAGATGCCTTGAACACAAAAAGCATATCATGTGAACGATTCAATGGTGGTCCTTCCTCCTAGGATCACTCCAGCACAGTTATGGGCAAAATACAATCCCAACCAAAGGCCTGCAAGCATTATGGGACGAGATTAGCAGTGGGCAGTGAATATTATAGTGTCCAATATCAAGATAATTCTACAAAGAGTTGCAGTTCAACTAGTCGTCACTGGGTGTCGTCCCTCACGAGTCAAATGCAAAAGCTTCATGAAAGGTTTTCAATACTTTTGCATTTCACTCTTGAGGGACGACACCCAGTGACGACTAGTTGAACTGCAGCTCTTTGTAGAATTATTTTGATATTGGACACTATAATATTCACTGCCCACTGCTAATCTCGTCCCATAATGCTTTGCAGGGCCTTTGGTTGGGATTGTATTTTTGCCCATAACTGTGCTTGGGGTGGTCCTAGGAGGAATCGTTCAATAAGATGTGCTTTTTGTTTTCAAGACATCTGCTTGGTTGTTGGTTCTCTCCCTAAGTTAGTGAGGATACCAAAATCATCACCTCTCTCACTGCTTGTTAACTTTTTGTTTTCACTTTAGTGAAATGACTATATGCATTTTTAGCATATAAAGACAGAGATATTTATTTTATCTTAACTTGCACTGTACAAGTTTGCTTTTGGTAATTATTGTACAGTGCAGTCAAGCACACAGCTACGCACTACGCAATTTGCATAGCTACGTGTAGTTGAAGCTGTACTTCACGTAGCTACGTGAAGTGCTACTACGCAAACTACGCCCGGGCTTAATTGTTTGTCTGATAACAATAAAAATGTGTTTATCAAAAAAAAGAACTTGATCCTGGAGGGGAATAAAACCATTACCGAAAAGATAGACAGAGGATACATTGGATGCACATAAAAGCCAATTAAGAGATCAGAACGCCGCACACAGCAACAAGAAATTAAAACTGCAGACATGGAGGCTCGCTCGCTGAGAAATAATGTATGTATTCTTGGACTGCCAGAGGGAATGGAGACAACACCAGTGGAGCTGTTCCTGGAGCACTGGCTCCCTAAGGTGCTATCAGAACTAAATGTAGAGGGAGTGTTGCATGTTGATCGGGCATACAGAACTCCTGGTTGCAAACCTAAAACTGGTGCCCCACCCTGCATGTTGATTGTGCTCATGTTGCGCTACAAAGAGAAGGTTCAGATTTTAGCCGCGGAACGTGCGCAGGGAAAAATAGAGTACAATAGTGTTACAATCCAGATTATGGCATAGTCACTCAAAAACAAGGAAATCATTCCTTGGAGTTAAAAGAAAGTTGAGAGATAAGGGATGGGACTATGCTTTGCTCCCTCCAGTGTGCTTGAGAATTGATTGGAAGGGGAAGAGATATTTTTTCAAACAACCTGAGGAAGCAATGCAGTTTGTTGAAAATCATTGATCATTTACAGTTGCCACTTGTTCAACAAGCAGGGAGAGATGATAAGGTTCAATGAAAGGAGAGGGATTATCGCTCTGCTTACTTACTGAGGGGGGGCCATATGACACATGATTGTGAGCAAGGGGAAGGGTGCCCGGAGAGAAGGAGGGTAAGCTAAGTGTACTGCTTCTAGGATGTTTGATGTAAAAAGCGTAGTCTCTGGGAGAACCCATACTGGGAAACCCAAGGAACGTTGTGCTGTTCAAGGGGAGCTTGATTGTATTTAAGTTAGGGGGAGGGTTTTTTGTTCATGATGCTCTCTGTGGAGGCCAAGTTGGGGTAGGCTGCCTAGGTGGTGGGAGGGAAGATTTATTGACCACTGTCCAAGCAGAAGGGGAGCGATTGTTATCTTGCTGAAATTATTTGATGCACTTTCCGATGCAGATGGGTGAATTGCTTTTATATCATGGATGACGATACCGGTTCTGTCTTGGAATGTGAAGTGTATTTGAAACCCTGTTAAGCGACAGAAAATATGGTCTTACACTCGTAGGCAGCAAGTAAAAATACTTATGTTACAAGAGACACATTTGCTGCCCTCAGAAGCAGACAAGCTGTGGGCTAAATTGGGGTGGGAGGGAGACTATGGTACTCGAGTACACTTCCTCAGCACGTGGAGTACTAATATGGGTGGATAATAGTGTCCCACTGCGGGTTTAGGTAGAATGGAACGCTTGGGACGGAAGATACGTTGGAGTGGTGGGGGAGATGGGAGGCAGGCCCATGGTGCCCTTCACTTGGTATGTGCCCAATTTGGATACTCCTGCTTTTTTTGAGTGGTTGACAAGGGTTCTGACCCCTTGCGCTCACTACAACATTATATGGATAGGAGATCATAATTGTATATTGGACGGGGAGTTGGATAGTTCAAGGCAGGTACAGCGCCCGCTAGGTGGAGCATCTAAGGCATTATTGGAAACTATGGATGCGCTGCACTTGGTAGAGTTGTGAAAGGCAGCTCATGGCTGCATCAGGGGGCACTCCTTTTACTCCCCACCCCATGGCACATTCTTGAGGATTAACTACTTGCTGACACATCCCTTAGCAAGCAATTGAGTTCCATAGGGTACATTATCTTGACAGTACGTTGTCGGATCATGCCCCCTTGGTGTTCTTGTTGTGTTCCCACGCCTTTGCTGGTTTGCCTCTCTTATGGAGGTTTCCTGATCATGTGTTACATGATCAGGCATATAGAACTATCCAAGCGGAGGTGAGAGAATTCTTTTAGATCAACACTGGCACGGTTGCCTCAGCTGGGGCGCTGTGGGAGGCTTTTAAAGTAACTATCAGGGGCAAGTGTATGGAGGCTACATATGGGGTCAGGTGATCATTAGTGCACACAGTGATGACTTTGGAGTGCTGGATTGGGGACATTGACCAACATGCGACACATACGGATGAGGTATGGAGAAAGCGTTGTACATTGCAGGGAGATTTAGATGAGGCACAGGAAATTTTGGCTTGCCATATGCGGAAATACAGCATGAGCAGAGTGATGTTCCGGGGTGATTACTAGCGTGGCTGGTAAACAGAGAGCGAGGTAAGAATGCGATAGCTGCAGTATAGGATTCACAGGGAACCTTGGTTACAGATTATGACATACTACAACGATTTGCAGAATTTTACTCAGATTTATATACTCATATGGTAATGTATGATGAGGAGGAAGTGGCAGCTTTATTAGATGCAGCTCGATTGCCAGAAGTAGATGCTGAGATGAGGGAGGTATTAAATACCTCAATAGATGAAACGGATATACGCTGGCCGATTCCGCAATTGAGCGTGGGAAGGAAGCCTGGGAATTGTGGCCTGGGAGTTGAATTTTATAGAGAATACATGGATTTGTTATGCAAGCCCTTATTAAATATGTATCGGGAGGCATTCAATAGAGAGGTCCTCCCTGACACTTTGAGGGAGGTATATATTGTTGTTCTGCCAAAGCCTGGTCGAGATGTAACTGACTGTGAATCATATCATCCCTAATCTATGATAAATGTGGACGCTAAGCTGTTGGAGAAGATTGTAGCTCATCGCTTTGCTAAAGTAGATGTGGCGCTGGTACACCCTGATCAGGCATGGTTTGTGGGAGGACACACTACCACCTCTAATATAAGGAAAGCATTCCTTCTATTGGAACAGGCCCAGAAGGGGAGTGAACCCTGTGCATTTGCAAGCTTGGACTCACATAAAGCGTTTGACACAGTAGATTGGTGATATATGATGGCCGTGCTAAAGTGGTACAATCTGGGAGATACTCAAATAGGTACAATTACTTTATGCTAACAGCTGAGCCAGAGTGAAAGTGGGCAATAGATTCTCCGATGGCTGGAAGATGGGGCAGTAGATAGGGTTGCCCCCGGTCTTCATTGATATTCACCTTAACTATTGAGCCACTGGTGAGGCTAATACGAGATCAACATGAGGAAGAGGGAGTAATGGCTGGAATGCAATGGGAAATTATATCTTTGCATGCTGATGACATCTTATTGACCTTGAGGGACCCTGAAAGGTTGTGGCCTACAGTATATAGGACTATTAAAGAAGTTGGCGCCCACTCAGGATTTATGCTAAACACAGGCAAATCAGTCATGTACCCGATACAGGCACCGAAGTTAGGAGAGGGAAGCATTTGTGATATCAGGGTGCAGAGTACACCTATTATATATTTGGGAGTGTACTTGAGCTCCAGCGCAGGGGAAGTGTATTAGGCCAATGTGGAAAATTTATTGAAAAACTGTGTAACAAAGTGTGCAGCGCTGGTTAAAGTTCCCTCTGTCTTTAATGGGAAGAATAGCAGTCAGTAAAAGGATTCTTCTTCCTTGGGTACAGTTTGTTTTACAGCATACACCAATGCGTATAATGGATACATGCTTTAAACAACTGAATGAGTTGCTGTGCTTATTATATTGGGGTACAGGATGAGCACGTATTGGTTTGAACCTATTGCAACTGCCATGGGAAAGCGGAGGATTGCAGGGCCCACAGTTTAGATGTTACTATCAGGCATCCCGCTTACAGCATATTACTGAATGGTTTATGTAGCCATACACTGATCCTGTGACGAGTATGTTGGCTATATTGGTCAGACCACATGAGTTGATAGCTCTACTGTTGATCCATCGGAGAAACAGAAAGCTGCTTCCCTCGCAACTCTGTACATTGTTGGATATATGGGTAAGTAACAAAAAACACAACAATTTCTTATATATATATACACAACAAATGGTGCCATGGCTGTTGGATATCAGCCTTGTGATGCCAGGGTTTCTTTGACATGGAAGGGTAGATAATATTCCACATACCATAAAGGATCTGTATGAGGATGGGCGCTTGATGAGTTACACCACTTCTATACTGAATGGGATTTGATCGGTGGAAGTTTCCAAACTTATGCGGGGCTGGCTGCTGCCATCCGCTGGGCCTGGGAGGGGTTCCCGCAAGAATCGGACACGCATATTATTAACCAGGCCTTGCCAGATATGGGGGGAGAGGGTAAGCTTATCAGCAGATTATACTTATTGCTTTTACCTAAGGAAACACCTCGCATGAATACATTGTGGGCTCAATGCAAGTCTGATTTCAGTGAATCATTGTGGGACAAGGAGTGGAAAAATATATTGAGAAATTGCAGGCAAGTTCCCATAATGCGAGGCTTAAATTGATTCATTTTAAATGCGTGCATAGGGATTATGTTCCCCCACTTGGTTACACAGGTTGGACTCCACTAAATCAGATATTTGTCTAAAGTTTACACATAATGTTGGAACGTATATACATGTGTGTTGGGAATGTCAGGGGATATAAGAGTTCTGGGAGGGAGGCTTAGCTCATGGCCGGGTGAGATGTGTCGAGCGCGAGATCCCGCCGATAATCTGAATCCTGATCAAACACTAAGGCATCCAAGGTAACACTTACCCCCAAAAGACGGCCAGAGAAACACCTTCTCCCGATACTGTTTGGTGGGGGCCCCATGAATGCCTGAATCGACATAAACCGGCCAGATTGAAGATGAGGCCGATAAAGTGTGGCGTTGGCAAGATGGCGGTCTGTGGCGGTGAAGCGGACATCGGGACTGCCCAGCGCTGCTAAAGACCCGGCGGACCACCGTCCGACTGACTGTTGGAGGCCGAGCCTTCCCACCCCCTTGTGCGGGGAAACGTCTGAGTCTGCTGGCTCCGTCCTGAGTCCAGTGAAGCAGCTGCGACCCCACCGCTGGTCCGCGGTAGCGCGGAGGGCCCCCCCTCGGGGGCCGAGCTCCCCTGCGGTGAGACGCCGGTTGAATCGCCCGGTTGGTCTCGGGAGCGGCGGAAGCGGGCCGTCGAAATTGAAGAGGGGGCGCTTGCGTTGCCGGCTCTGCCGCGGACGGAGAGCGGTGCTGGTACAATCAGCGCACGTCCATGGAGCGGACTTCCAGGTGGCCCCCCGCTGCATCATAACCCCCTGGGCAGAGCAGAAAGGCGATTATCGTGACGGCTGTGGCCCGGAGCATGGGCTTGGGGGAGATTACCCAGTTCGTGGCCTGAACAGAAGGTGAGTCCCTGGGAGGGCAACAAGAACCTGATGTTGAGACCCAGCGGTCCCGAAGGGGTCTACAGCAGACAGAACTAGCCCGACTGAGTCCCGTCCCAGGGGAAGGCCAAGAGATAACATCCCACCTTGTGCAGCCATTACTCAATATCCCTAGTGCCCGATACCGCATTGTCGCTGTGCGGTCTGGAGCATACAGAGCTGGTCCGACTGAGTCCTGCACTGGATGAACGATAAGGGACAACACCCTACCCTGTAGAGACAGTATCCAGCCTCCTTGGTGCCGCGTCGGGGGGGTGGCTCCCCCCTGCCTGGCTTTCATCCCGCTGGGGGACAGAACAGGCACTAACAGTCAGCATTGGATCCTGTGCGAGGGCTGTAGAGGGCTTTCACCCCCCTCCCTCCCTCATCCTCCCCGGCGGAGCCCTCCATCTCGAGTCAAGTTCGCAGTGTAGTCTCCACATCTGACGTCAGGTACCGAGGGGATTCTCCCCCTTCCCCTCCCCCCGCTTGCCCTCAGATGGTGACGGAAGTACCAAACAGCTGCGGCAGTGGTCAGTGCCGCGGAACTCAGGAGCATCAAGGAGAGTCTCCCTCGCTGGGTGAGCCGCGGAGGTAAACTGCAGCAGGATTTCTACCATACTTTCGTGTCTAAGGAGGGACTGGGCCATGGCTAAAGATAAAGATCCAAAACCCCCACAACAGGGCTAGATGGATAAATACACCAAAGTGCTATCAACGCAATCCAAGGCAGCGGAGGCGGCCCAGCCCCCCTCGGACACGGCCCTGCTCCTTCAGGCCATCCAGAGCTCTAGAGAGGTGCTGGAGGGGAAAATTGGCAAGGTTGGTTCAGAGGTCTCGCTGCTTCGACAAGATCTCCGCGAAGTCAGAAAGAGTTACGGAGGCCGAGACCAGAGTCTCAGAAGTAGAAGATGCAGTCAAAGACCTCCAGAAGGGAATGAGGGAAATGCGCAGCTCCACCACAGATATGTTATGGAGGATTGACGATGCAGAAAACCGGGCCCGGAGAAATAACCTCTGCTTCGTGGGCTTCCCTGAGGGAGTGGAAGGCAACAACGCAGCAGCATTCTTGACAAGGTGGCTAACAGATCTCATCCCGGCGGACCAACTATCTACTTGCTTCGTCAGTGAACGTGCGCATCGCGCTCTGAGCACAAAACCTCCCCCTGGGGCCCCACCAAGGCCCATTATTGCGAAACTGTTGAACTTTTTGGACAGAGACATGATACTGAGAGAGATGCGCCGCAGGGGAGAAGTTCGTTACGACAACTCAAAGATCATGACGTTCCCAGATTACAGTCGGGATGTGCAGAGGCAGCGCCGCACCTTCGACTCTGTCAAGGTTAAGCTATGGGCCCTTCAGCTCCAATATATACTTTTGTTCCCGGCGAAGTTAAAGGTACTATTTCAAGGAAAGGCCTTCTTCTTTCAGACTCCGGAAGAGGCTTGGGCCTGGGTGGAGGAAAGGCTTCATTCGCGGGAGAGACCATCTTCGGGTGCCCAGGGACGGGAGATCGCTACCGATGGAGGTGGGTCCCCCCGGAGAGGGAATAACGCAAACACGGGAAGACCATGAAGAATTCGTAGAGGCACGCCCTACTACAGGAGCAGATCTACGCCCAACAAGAGAAACCAGGAGTGTCACAGGGGTGCCCATACTCAATCTGAAACCGACACGGTACAGAGAGCCGGCTCCTCAAATCCACAGTCGGACTCGGAAGATACCGACCGGTCTCTCGGACCAGAATCAAGACATCCATTAGAGAAGGCAATACTGGCGCTTGAGCAGAGCGGGGGAGATGAAGAATCAAATAAAGATACCCCGCCCGCGGGCAGGGACCCGAAAGACTTGGATGCCGCAAGTTGAACACCAGCGGAGAAGCTCCACGAACTAATTCTCACCCTCCCTTCTTCTTTTTTCTCTTTCTTTTTCACTCCTTTTTCTTTTGCTGCCCTATTCTTCCTACCTTTATCCCTTCCTTGGGAGACACTGGGCCTTGAAAGGTCGACAGCCAGGACACCTTAGCGGCAGAACTGTAAGAGTTGGGAATTTTGGGTTTATGAGTGGGAGGGGGGGCGAGACCGACAGACCGACCTATCCGCGCCGACCTAGGGCTACTTCCAGAGTTGGGGGGGCACAGGGTTGAGGAGGGATGGAGGGAGGTGGGGTGGGATTTTGGATGGGGTTTTGCACAGTTGGGTTTCAAATGTTTAAGTTTTTGTTTGTTAAGCACGAGGATCGCTACTAAGAGATTGTCTTGTAACAGAGGGGCATGGGGATCTCTACCCTCACCACCCCCTTGACTGTAGCACATTAGGGGTAAGGTCGCAGGAGGTAACATGACTAGACATCCCACTTTGACGGTTATGACTTGGAACGTTAATGGACTGGGAGACAAAATCAAACGTGGACTAGTGTCACAGCATATTAAACTGCTTCATCCAGATGTGGGAATGCAACAAGAAACGCACCTCAAGGGTACACAGTGTGGCTTTATTGCCGTGGGGCATATCGGGTCCTGGCACAATCAGGGTTCACCTCTGGTGCAAGAGGGGTGGCGGTCCTGATTAAATAGAACATTCCCTTTCAAACCACACGCCTTTGGCACGACCCATTGGGTAGATACGTGGGAGTCCTGGTATTATGGGGAAGGACGGAGGTTCTTCTGGTCTGCGTCTACGCACCCCCCAAGTTGCAGGCGTCCACCATGTCAAAAGTAATCGACATATTGATTGAGGCACCCTCCGCTTTGCATGTAGTGGGTGGCGACTTTAATGATGTAATGGATCCGGCTTTGGATCGCTCTAGTGTTGTGTAGTTCCTATATATAACCTATACAGAATCTGCGCGTTCGGATAACATGAACTGTGGGCTTAGTGGCAGACTGACTCTGTGCACCCCCACCGAAGATGTGAGCCTTTTTGCATTAGCTAGCTCACAGTGCCACTAGTGTCTCCTCCTATCGGGGAGAGAATAGTTTCTGGCAACCTTAGAACATGACAACCCTGATCCCTCAGGATCGTGGAAAGAATGTACTACTTTTCACTCAGTCACTCGTGCTCACTTATTCGGTCTCAGAGAGTTACACAGAAGAAGCAGTCGGGCGTGATACAATAAGTATTTATTGTACAGTTGTTCTTCTAGCGTAAAATAGATGTGCTGCAATAATAGTGAGACAGTAGCAGATATATATTATCAGCAGTATAGTGAATATAAATGGATAGTACAGTTCTACCATTTTGCAATAATCATAAATGCATACATGAATATAAAATGCATGATAAAAGAAAGCGCGTACTCCTATGATGCCTATCTAGATGTACCTAAGTGTACCTAGCATGTGAGTAGGTTTGAAGCCAAGAATTCCTCTAGTATTTAGTCTAACCATGTTACATGAAGAGAGAGAGATTGTGGGACCCCATCCTGGTCTCGGGTTGGACACCCCGCAAAGGATGTGCTAGACCACTGTCAGCTGGAGCGTCTGCATGCAGGAGCCTCAGCGTCTCTGGTCAGTGTGTCGGCCTGGAAGTCTCGGTTCCCTCTAACTAACACTAGCAAGAGGTGCTGTATTTATACAGAAAGTATCTAGGGTTCCTTTGTCCCTTGTTGCTTGTATTAGCCATTGTTGGATTTGAGGATGATGTATGGGATGAAGCGTGTACATAGATATGGGGAGGAAGGTGGTGTAGCCCCAGCCTGGTTTCTAAGAACCCTTATGAATATTCATTCATACAGTGTGAGTCTATTGATGGAGTTATAGGACTCTATTGTTTAGGAGAAACCCTCCTTCTGCACCCAGGACTAGAACTAGGTAAAGGTTCAATCCTAAAAGGCTCGTTACACAGTGTAGTGTAGGGGAGGTAATGTAGGTGAAGGGGTATGATGTTACCCAGGCCTATATTAGGGTACCTATATGGAACATAACACCCACTCCTCTTCCGAACAGTCAACAATGATAAAAATGTTAGCGAACTACTATTTCAACTAGGTAGCAACGCATAAAATATCAATGAGCCAAGTAAAAACATATTTCTAAAACATTAAAAACATTTAAAAATAGTCTAAGAGGTGAAAATTGCTACTGAAAGTCAGTTGTTTTGGAAATGTCATTTAAGCCGAAGTCCTAGATGAGTTCGTTTATATAGGTCGAACCACTATAAGCGTTAGGAGGCCATGCTTTTCAGCGAAAGTGTCAATTTTTAAAAGAAATGTTCCGAATTTAGTTGAGTTTTGAAAAAAAAATGAACAAACTGAATTCTTTGCCAGCACACGATGAGCCAATTTTAGATTAAGTGTCCTGGCTGGGAGACGCAACATCATCGTTGCTTGCTGCTGCAGGGGACAGTCCTTGTAACACCTCGCAAAGTACGTCAATGGAGCACAGATGATATTCAGCACTGCCAACAGCTGGTGTAGAGGCAGCCGGTGCTGTAGTAGATACCTGGGTGCTAGTGGTGCTAGTGGTGGAGCTGATGCTCAACCCAGTTGTAAAAGGCACCTGCGGATTCTCGAGGAATGCAGCCATCAAAATGGGAATACGCTGGGGACATTGCCGAGCATGGGCCCTCAGGGGTTCCAGCCAGGTACTCAAGTCCGCAGGCGTGTCCGTTGCAAGTGTCAGACACAGATCGAACACGCATTCTTCACTGCAAAACAGGCATCGAAGAACAGGTAAGATGCAGTCCATCCAGACTGGTCTAAACGATAGGAACCAAGTAGGCAAGGTGTGCCCAGATGCTGTACCATGCGTTCACAGTATTTGCGCTCCAGGAGCGCTTTTGCCATCTCGTTGGTAATTGGACTGTCCATTGCGGAGCAAAAAAATGACAATCGGGATGCCTGCGATAGAAAGCAGGATCAGCAAAAGACCTCCAAAAACGCTTCCCAATACGGAGTGTATAAAATTTGGAATAACTCCGAGGATTGTCTGAAAGGTGCTTAGAAATCCTGACCCTATGGTCTTAAATAGGTGTACAATACCACTTGTATCAGACATGTTAAAGATACGACCCACCATTTCTGCGAAATGAAAGGGGCAGTTTGTACGTATAAGTGCCTGTATCTCAGTCGAGGTCCTTGCAATTTGAAGATCAAAGGTCTCTTGAGCGGAGGTTAAGGGTACGGTTTGCTGCAAAAGCATGGCTTTCAGTCTGCTCAAAGTATCAAACTGTATAAAGGAAACATTCAACGAAGGCCATAATGGTGCCTCCCTGACTGTACTTGTTGGGGGAAACAATACTTGCATACAGCAAGTGACCCTGGAGTTCACAGTGACCAGATAGGCAATGCCCGGAAGCATCCCGCAGATACCTTGATCGTTCAGCATCAAGTAACTCCCATTTGAGAGCAGCTCGAATACCGGTGTAATCACGGCTGCTGGAGTCCCTTTCATGTGGCAAGACAAGTTTGCTATTGAACCATTGCAAGCTCCGTGCAGTGAAATGTCCTGGCACATGAGAGAACCGCTTAAAGCGTTCTTGTAGTTCGTACCGCTTAGAAACACTTCTCGATCCCCACTTCGGCATCGAAATCTGTACGGTAATTCCCAAGATTCCTTAATGTATTACTTACCCAATTTTTCATATTTGCCTGCCTGCCTCTGCTCAAGGCAATACTGAAACTGAAAGGTAGTGCCCGGTAGAATTATATGGCCATGGATTAACCATTCCGTTGATGGTGATTCTGCTACCGTAAATGGTAGCCTATCCAGCTTTTCAATGTGCAACATTGTATATTTAGCTCCCCTTTGTGCCATTTCTATTTGTTTATCTGTTAGATTGTATTCAGAAAACAGAGACGTACTGTTGATAAAACGCCAAGGCACATAGCCTTCACGCAAAGATTGCAATGTCCAGCTTAATGACATAATAGAACGCAACTGAGATTGCCCGTGTTGTAACATGGCCAAATCTTGTTTCAGTATGTCTATTGCAGAAGGTACAATGTTACCCCAAGGAATATATCCTGGAAGTTAAGGTTGTTAGTCCGTTATCCACTACTGCTAATGCTCTTTCTAAGTTAATACGGTCTATTTCCTGTGTCCTCTCTGCGGCCTTTTGTTGGGATATTTTCCAGTTTTCATTGTAGGCAGCATGAATGCCAGCATATATGAAACGTTTTTGACGGGGTTTCTTGGGACCTAATAAAAAATCCCTAAGATCCATGTCTTGTGTGAGTAAGGATAAGTGTTGGTTTACTTCTGTGAGTGTTGAGGACTCTAGCCAATCAAGGCACAACTTCCCAACACTGTAGGATGTCACTACCCCTGGATGTTCTCTTTGTACATAGCGCGGGTCTGGCCTGTGGATATTAAACCCTTCCGTTATACCCCTGAATCTTCTCTGACAAGTGTTTGTGTCTAAAGGCTAAACCACCCATTTCTTCCAATCAGGGTCTGTTCTATTGTACTGTAAAATGTCATCCAGTGTTGTTAAATTTTGCCACCCCTCCATCTGTGATGGTGTCGGAAACCGAGGTGTGTTCAGGTCCTTGTTCTTGGCTAGTCTAAGACAGGATGTCTGTTGCACAGTGTCATTTAGAAATATCATCTGCTGTGGAATGAGGCATGCTCTAAATAGCACTTCTGTTCCCTGGACTTGCCAGTCCCTAGGACCCCAGACTGATTTTAAGTCTATTGTGTCCTTCCATAGGTCAAAACCTTGTTCAGACAATTGGGCAATAAAGGAGGCAGAGTATATCTGTTTGGTGTTTGTTAACATAATTTTCAGTGCCGATGTCGGTGTAACCTTATAATAATATGAGGTCTGGTCAGTGGTGTTAAAACCTAAAAAATATGCAAATTTCTGTGCAAATGTATGCAAACTACTTTTAGGTGGTGTAGGGCAATGTTCCCACTGGTGGTACTCAAAAACATTTCTAGGTGATATAGATTTGTGCAGGAAATGATGACCGTAATGTTGGTAACAGTACAATGTGTCGTAGTCTGAAGTACCTTCTAACATTTCATTGTTCGGAAATGCAGCAGCTTTCTCTAAGTCAGACAACATATCATTAACAGTTTCAGAGTCCCAATCATCAGAAAATGTACTAGAGGTAATGATATCACTTAATGAAATTTTAAATACATGAGAAATTTTTAAAAGTTCAGTAGACCGAATATTTTGAAATCAACCTTGTCCCACACTATACCGTCCGGTATAGGAACTGCTGTAATGTTCACTGATGACAAGTCTCTCTGTTCACGATGGGACGACTGATGTGGCTTCAGAATTAAATCAACTTTTCGTGTTGCGGAGCTTTGTTGCAAATAACGTCCATTAATAAGCATGCTAAAAGTTGTAACTAAGCCTAGCCAGAAAAGAAAAAATTGTATCCCGGTAATTACCCATAGTTCTACCCAAGGCGATACCAGGTAAGTCTTTTTGAGAAAGTTCACAAAGTCTTTAGCTTGCTGTTTACATGATTTTTGGGCTGGCATCGTTTCAGGTTCACTTGGATCCAAAGAAAACGTATCAAAGTTCATGAAGTAGCCAGAGGCAGTTCGATCAATTGTAGGAATTGCATCGGGATTTGTTGAAATCGCATTTTGCTCTTGTCAAGGCATGTTGACGTAGACGTCTGTATTTCGTCTAATTGCAATTTGTGTGCCATTTTGAATTGGATTTTGAAGATGAACTTCTGGTTCAAGGGGAACGAGTTCCATAGCATTGTTGCATAGTCCTTCATTTCGTACAGGAGGCTCTTCAAACGTGATGAGTCTTTCTGTTTGAACTTCTTGGATGGTAGCTAGAGGAGGGCGTCTGCTACTGTGGAGTCCACGAGGCCTACTGTTCAGTATCAGCCACATGGTGTGGTTTGATTAAGTCAATTGAGACAAATCGTTTCTCCTTTTTCCCGGCAAGAGGCGGCAAAAGTACAATTCTTGTTCCTTGAACTGTTAGGACAGGTACAGGTTTTCTGTATGATGGTCCAAATTCTTTTTTGTCAGCTAGTTATTCTCTGACCAGATCCCCGACTTTTGGGATCCAGACAGGTCTTGCCGTAACTGCCTTGACTTCCCCAGTGGCGGTCTGTTTCTGGAGCACATTACTTTGTTTTGTCTTGGATTCATTTAGATCCTGTAAAACAGCCAAACGATCATGGATATCAAATGGTTTTTCATCCGCCACTGCGCCTTCACAATCAAGATCAGGTACCCACATTCTTGTCCCAAATAGGACCTCATATGGAGTGACACCCACTAGAAAATTTCTTGGCTGGTTATTGAGTGCTCGCTGTACCCCGTAGAGATGATTGACCCAACTACCGCCCTTGCCTAATACCCTAGCTGTTAAAGATTGCTTTAAGTCCCGGTTTTTCCTCTCCACAACCGAATTTCCCTCAGGATGGTATGGAGAGGAGTACCGCAATGCTACTCCCATACTTTCCATGGCCTCTTTGTATGCCCGAGAACTAAACGCCGGGCCACGGTCAGAATGTAACGTGCCAACTGCGTATGTCCCGATAAAGACTCGCAAATCTTTTATAACAGTTCGAGCGTCAGCCGAGCGCTGAGGCCAAACCCATAGGAATCTTAAGCAGGAATCCACTGCAACCATGATGTACTTGTAAGCCCCATCAGATTGTAAGGGGCCGCAGTGATCCAGATACACACAAGCGAGAGGTTTGTCTGATTTTAGTAATGGTGTCTGTGCCGGGCGTTTTATGGTGGAGCCTTTCATCTGTTGGCAGATATCACATTTCAAAACATAGTCTTTAGTTTGTTTTGTTAGACCTGGCCACCAGTAGCGCTGTTTCAACAATGAAATAGTCGCAGTAATGCCTGTATGCGCAGAGCCCAAACCCTCGTGTGCTGCTAGAATTAAACCTTGCCTATGATCCATATTTGGTATTACTCTATCCCCCACTCCAGGAATCTGAGCAAATGGAATGTTGTTTGCATCTAACATGTAGGAGTACTTGAGTGGAAATTTCTTTGGTACTGCTCCGCTGTTTTTGCTTGAAGCAATGACAGCGACCATAATCTCACCGTCTATTCTCGTTTTTGAACGAGTAATTGCAGCTACGGAAGCCGTTCGTACAGCCCCCTTTGGGGCTTTGTCAGCCAACGAATTCCCTTCAACGTGAACGCCATCACGCTGATGACTCAGTGTATGTATCACTTGAGCCCTCTGTAGTTCGTTCTTCAACTCAACTACCTGTTCCCATAGCATTTTATGCTTAATTGTGCCACCTTTTGTGTCTTTAAACCCGTTCTGTTCCCAATGATATAAGTATTCATTGCACGATTGTACACAGTAAAAGGAATCACACACTATAAGTGTGGGGAATTCGTGATCCGTATTTTCCAGTGCTAATATTAGTGCTTTTAATTCTGCCAACTGAGCCGTGCAGTCTCCTAGAGATTGCGTTTTGGTGTAACTTGGATAGAATTTTCCATCCCGCATGCGACCTTTAACGATTGCACATCTGCGCTGTATTGTTGCTTACTCCCTATGGCCGGTTGAGCAGATCCGTCAGTGTAAATAATATATTCATACTGATCTAGAGGCAAAATTTCGTTTGGTAGAGGATATTCTTGTTCGTATTGCAGGAATGCCTGTGTTTTTAGACTTGGATCAAATCTGTATTCAACATCCGTTGCAGTAAGGGAATTAGCCCATTGTATCCATCTTGGATGTCAGGCTTTAGCATTTGGAATGCTAGCCTTTGTAACAGCTTCTAAAGCTGGTACTGGGGTCACGACTATTGTTATGTTATGTTATTTATTCTTGTATAGCGCATATACACCGACAGGTCTCTTAGCGCTTAGGAAGAAGCAGGACAGCGTCAAAGCGGGGAGGTCTCCATGGTATTGAGAGGTCTTACATCGTCTCTAGTACTTCCCTGAAGAGAACAGTTTTTAACTGTTTCCGGAAAAGAAGCAGGACAGGTTTTCCCTGAGCCAGGGCTCTTTCTCTTGCTACAGCGGTCTGAACTGCTGTCAGGATTTTTTCTGTTGAAGTGAAATGCATTTCTTTGTTTGTATACAGGTGTGATTTGTATGCGATTGGTACTGTTTCGCCTTCATTGAAGGTTAAGTATGTGTACCTACGCAAGTATCAAAGGGAACTAGCTACTGGGTAGGAGCTCCTGTAATGTGTATGTATAGCAACACATATGTGTTTTTGAAGACCCTCACTCACCAACCTAGTTGGTGACATGCTTCATCATCGGGTCCCACCCAAGGTACCGAGTGTACCTTGGGTGTGCTTCAACACCTGGATGCAGCAGAGCTGGTTCTATGCAGTGAGTGTGTAGTGAAGGTGAAATGAGTGTGGTATAAAAACTGTCCGGAGGGTCCCGTTGGACAACAAAAGACTATTTTAATGTGTGGGCCCTCGGCAGTAATTAAAAAGGAGAGGTGGATATCTCTGGAGATAGTTAGGCTCCGATATCCTGTGTGGTCAACATGTTTCAGCCAGACTCTCACTACTGGGCTGGCTTTCTTCAGGACCTTATGTGCGTGGGATTAAAATGGTGGTCTAAAACTATATGTGTCAGAGACCATCTATGTGGCGCACTCGCTAAGGTGCGTTATGTGATAGAGGATGGTTTCCTCTTGCGACGCATACCTGTTGGTGGGGGTAAAAAAGGCGACAGACAAACATACACATTGATACATTTAGATGAAATCGTTTAAGCACATCCAATAGTGTGAATCAGGAGCGTGGTGTCCGTGCTCTATGCGGATAAAATGCGCGGTGAAGATGGACCGTGGCGTTTTTGTGCATTGTAATTTAATCAAAACAATGTATACGCCTCGTATATATGCGTTATCAAGTGAAAATCAATGTGCGATAATGCATAGTGATGAATAAAAGGATAAAATAATAAAAACATGATATGCTCACTCAGGAATTGTCTGAGAAGTGCCCCATGAGTTCCGTGGGGGGCCCGACCTATTGTCACACAGGAAAGAGAAAGTGAAAGGCACATACGGTGTAATTCTCTAGCGTGCCGTGTGGCTGGGGGACTCCGTGTCCCTCTTAGGCTGGAACCCCCCAGAAAAAGCCCCACTTACTTCTTCAAGATCAGAGGCCCGTCTCCGTACCTAGTCTGGCCGCATCGGAACTCCGATGATGAATGCCTGGTGCGGAGCGGGAGTTTAAATACCTTGGCAGCCACTGCGGGTGAAAGCCGGCAAGCGCACGTGTTTGTTTGCTGACGCTGCATGTAAATAAAGTTTATTTGAATTATGTGTAAATTTACACGGTTATCGGGTAATTCCCTATATAATGTGGCTAAACTATATAAATAATTTAGGGAGATTTTAAGGAAAGATTTTTGGCTGTGTTATGCGAGAGAAGAGGCGCGCTTGTCATTGCGAAGCATGTGGTCGTATCTGCCTGAAAGTGAAGAGGCAGGGAGACCATGCTCCGTACTGTGTCCACATGCAGTATGGGCGTGGACCAGATACACACGTGTTGACCCCTACGTATGGGGATCATACGTGTAATTTCAAAGTATGATTGGGCAATTTCCTGTTATATGGCATGGCTTTGAATTAGAAAGATATAGGTGGCAGTGTTAATAAGGCACCTATTATGTGAAGCCTGGATGGTTTCTGCCTGGTATTGGAAATGCAGGCAGACAGGTCTCCATACTTCGTCTGTGCAGTCCGCAAGGACCGAGTGCACATGCATAAGCCTCTGCGTCAGGGGGTCGTACATCATTAAGTGCGTAAATGAGACACTACACGTGTATCAGAATGGTGTGTCTAGAATATTCCGGTCATCTCATAATTAACAGTGAAGACTGTTCCACGGAATATTGTCATTTAGTCCTGTTCTGTTAGTGGAAAGGCGGTATATCCAGCGTTGTTCCTTTTGTAACAGGATTTTATCATTAGTAGTGCTGTGACATGCGATGTGTTCTATAACAGTCCACCTGATGTCATTAGGTGTGTGTCCTGTAGTAAGGAAATGATCTGTAAGTCTGCTTAGGTTCTTTTTGCAACGTATGGTGCTGCGGTGTTCCACGATGCGCGTCCTTACTTTACGGCTTGTCATGCCTACATAGCGTAATTTGCAGGGACATTCAATAAGGTAAATTACGTTTGTAGAATTACAGTTCGTGTGCTTGGTTTGGTACTGTGGGCTTGGTGGAAGACTGACTCTGTGCACCCCCACCGAAAATGTGAGCCTTTTTGCATTAGCTAGCTCACAGTGCCACTAGTGTCTCCTCCTATCGGGGAGAGAATAGTTTCTGGCAACCTTAGAACATGACAACCCTGATCCCTCAGGATCGTGGAAACAATGTACTACTTTTCGCTCAGTCACTCGTGCTCACTTATTCGGTCTCAGTGAGTTACACAGAAGAAGCAGTCGGGCGTGATACAATAAGTATTTATTGTACAGTTGTTCTTCTAGCGTAAAATAGATGTGCTGCAATAATAGTGAGACAGTAGCAGATATATATTATCAGCAGTATAGTGAATATAAATGGATAGTACAGTTCTACCATTTTGCAATAATCATAAATGCATACATGAATATAAAATGCATGATAAAAGAAAGCGCGTACTCTACGATGCCTATCTAGATGTACCTAAGTGTACCTAGCATGTGAGTAGGTGTGAAGCCAAGAATCCCTCTAGGATTTAGTCTAACCCCATTACCTGAAGAGAGAGCGATTGTGGGACCCCGTCCTGGTCTCGGGTTGGACACCCCGCAAGGGATGTGTTAGACCACTATCAGCTGGAGCGTCTGCATGCAGGAGCCTCAGCGTCTCTGGTCAGTGTGTCGGCCTGGAAGTCTCGGTTTCCTCTAACTAACACTAGCAAGAGGTGCTGTATTTATACAGAAAGTATCTAGGGTTCCTTTGTCCCTTGTTGCTTGTATTAGCCATTGTTGGATTTGAGGATGACGTATGGGATGAACCGTGTACGTAGATATGGGGAGGAAGGTGGTGTAGCCCTAGCCTGGTTTCTAAGAACCCTTATGAATATTCATTCATACAGTGTGAGTCTATTGATGGAGTTATAGGACTCTATTGTTTAGGAGAAATGCTCCTTCTGCACCCAGGACTAGAACTAGGTAAAGGCTCAATCCTAAAAGGCTCGTTAAAGTGTAGTGTAGGGGAGGTAATGTAGGTAAAGGGGTATGATGTTACCCGGGCCTATATTAGGGTACCTATATGGAACATAACACTAGAGGAGGGGAAAGACATACATCGACCACACCGCTGCGGCGGATGTTTGGGGGGACAAATTTCCCCACACCAGACAGTTCTCCTTCTCCTCAGGGGCTCATGGTACACATTCTAGGCTGGACTATATCTTCGTTCCCAGAGGGGAAATAGGCGACACAGTGCGCGCTGAGTATACAGTCAGGGGCCTCTCGGACCACTCCCCGCTCATGGTAGGGATGGGCTTGAGGGAGAGGGACGCTGCCCGTAGCTGGAGACTGTGCCCATGGGACTTGCAGAACGCCAAAATCACACGGGGACTTAGGGCAGATACTAAAGTCTATTTTGCAGAAAATAAAGACTCTGTCTCTTCCGGAGTTACGGTATGGGAGGCTTATAAGACGGTACTACGGGATAAGGCCCAAAATCGTATAGCATGGGAAAAAAAGGAAAGGGATAAATGTCTGACAGAACTGGAACAGAGAATAACAGATTTAGATAGGCAGGTTGTCTAGAGCAGCGACCCTGGATTGTCCCGCAAGCTTGCATCCCTAAGACTGGAGTATAAAGAGCTGGCCTCTGACAATGCCAAGAAATTACACCTGGCGACACTGCACCACCTCTACGAGGTAGGAGATAAGGCAGGGAAACTCCTAGCCTGGCTTGGCAGGAAGGAGGTTCAAAATAGATGGGTAAAGGAAGTGATAGACCTCCAGGGAACCAAACAGTCCACAGACGTTGGGGTAGCCCCAGCCTTTGCTGAGTACTACAAGGATCTTTATCGGGCGCGGCCGCTAAAATCACAGACCGAGATTCAGGAGTATCTGAGGGCTAATCCCTCCCCTAGGTTAGACGAGACGGAAACGCAAGCCCTGGATGAAGACCTGTCACTCACTGAGGTTCGAGAGGCGGGGGCAAGGCTACACCCCGGGAAGGCTCCTGGTACCAACGGGCTACCCACGGAATTCTATAGGCGATACATAGACATCCTATGCCCCCACCTTCATAGGCTCTTCATAGATGCCCTAAAAGAGGGGACTCTTCCCCCAGACCTGCGGGTGGCCACCATTGTGGTCATATACAAGGAGGGCAAGCCACGCAATCAATGTGGGTCCTATAGACCCATCTCTCTGCTGAACTCTGATGTTAAGATCCTGGCCACCATTCTGGCGACTCACCTGCTGAGTGTAATTTCGGGTCTGATCCACGAACATCAGTCTGGATTCATGCCAGGTAGATCTACCCGCCTGAAACTTATACGCACACACAATTGGCTTATGGAGGTGCAAAAAAGGGCGAGTCCCCATGCGTTCCTATCACTAGACGCCGAAAAAACATTTGACGCTGTTAACTGGCAGTTCCTTGATGTCACCCTGGCTAAATTTGGGCTTGGACCGAAGTTCCGCAGATGGGTAGTACTTCTATATGACCAACCGATGGCCACGGTTCGGGTCAATGGCCGGTGTTCGACACACTTTCCTATCTAGAGGGGGACGAGACAGGGCTGCCCTCTGTCACCTCTCCTCTTTGCGCTCACTCTGGAGTCCCTGGCCTGCGCCATCAGGATACACCCCTTGATTCGAGGTTTCCATGTCAAGCCGGAGGACGCAGAGGCGGAGAATATCTCTCTCTACGCTGATGATATTCTGATGTACATTACACACCCTGAGACGACCATTCCGACCCTCTTCGACGTTATTACAGACTACGGGCGGCACTCTGGGTATAAAATTAATTGGAATAAATCCACATTTTATTGCCCGACTAGCCCACGACTAGACTGTCCCCTGCCCGGTGAGCTACGAGTGGTGCCGAGGGGCTTTAGTTATCTAGGTATTTTTGTCACGTCTCACACAGAGATATGTAGACGGAAGAATCTGGGTGCTGTCTTGAGCAACTTTAGGGCCCACGTAGAGAGGTGGAAGGATCTTCCTCTCACCCTGCTTGGTCGAGCGGCTCTCTTCAAAATGACACGCTGCCTCAACTTTTATATGTCCTTCAAAACTCCTATCATCCCCTGCCAAGGGCCACCTTCACAGACATAGATAGCAAAATCAGATCGTTAATTTGGCAAGATGGACACCCCAGAATCGCACTTCGGATGCTGCAGCGTAACCCCTACAACAGTGGGATTGCACTCCCTGACATAGAGGCTTACTATTGGGCGTCCCACATGATGCCCATAAACGAATGGACACACAAGGACAGAGACCACCCCACATACCGCCTCGAGAGAGAGTTGATGCACCCACACACACATCTGCATTACCTCTATGGGGGTAAGGGCAGTTCACGTCTACTACCCGTGACCCAAGTGACCTTGCAGGCATGGAAGAGAGCTAGCAAGACCCTGGGTTGGACGAAATGGATTACTCGGGCTACACCGCTCTGGGAAGGGAATTGGTTTAGAGAACTATGCAAACTCACAGGGTTTGAGACCTGGGACCTTCTTGGGATCGCCACGGTACGGGACATCATTGAAAAAGGAGAACTTAAGACGTGGGCAAAATGTAAACAAGAATATAATATGAGCGATTCCCAATTTCTTAAATATGCGCAACTGCGCCATGCGTGGCAGGCGGAAAACATCCCTAGTGAGCAATTTCCAGAATACGCCCCCTTAGAGGGTAGGCTCCTGCAAGAGGAATTGACAGATAAAGCGATCTCCCTTACATACAAAACCATCAATAACAACATCCCCGATGGACTGCTAGGCCTCCGCGCAAGGTGGGAGAAAGATGCGGGGTCCATGGAAGATATTGATTGGGAGGCGGCATAAATGCACCCCAGGGAGGTGGCTATAAAGGCTAGACTCTGACTCATTCAATTTAAAATACTGCACCGAACATACAATGACAGGGATAGGCTACATAGGATGGGAAGGGCGTAGTCGCCACGTTGCCTGATGTGTACCGCCACTCAGAGCGATTTCTACCACACGATCTGGGCGTGCCCCGCACTCCTACCATTCTGGACGCAGGTGATTGGAGTGCTGGGACCTGTCCTGGGGGTAACGTTACCAATAGAGCCCAAATTCGGGCTATTGGGGATTCCGAGCGAAGTTGACATAACTAGAACGCAATTGATTTTTACCTCCTTAGGGTTGTTTGTGGCTAAGAGAGACATTGCCAAGAGATGGGGAGTGGCTGACAAACCGACCATCCAGGAATGGATGAGGGGAATGGACATTTACATGACGGCTGAACAGGTCACATATCGTAGCAGAGGGTGTCCGAAAAAGTTCCACAAGATCTGAGGCCCCTGGAGAAAACACTTTGGGTTAGATGTAGGAGACAAAATGCAACAATCCACTGGGTGCACCACACAGGAGACCCAGACGCAGAGACCCGAGCCCATAGCACCTTAGAAGATCACTCCCTCACTTTATCAGAGATTGCCCCCTGGTCCAAGACGCAACCACATAACCACGATGGACATTACCGCTGGCACACGCAGGCTTACATCGACTACTGGGGGGGGGAAGGAGAGGGGACCATGCCGATACTGCTTATATTCGATCAGGTTTGAGATCTAATTTCATTAATGTTCCAAGTAAGCTCTCTCTTGTGCTAATTGTTCTGTTGAATAAAAATAAAAATAAAAATATTTAAAAAAAAAAAAAGAGTTCTGGGAGGGTGTTATTGGTACATTGCGGGATTTGACAGAGTTACCTGTACAATGTTCTATTCAGGTATGCTTGTTAGGATTGTTGTCACACTCTAAGACAACTAAACATCTGTGAAAATTGCCGAACTTTGGATAGTTGCTTAAAAAAAATGTATAGAAAATCTTGGATTACATCTAAGACTCCTAAATACAGGTATTTGTTGCGAGAATATATACGGTGGCTGCGAGCAGAGTTTGGTGTATGGGGCAAAATAGCTCCAACTGAACCAGGAAAGGATGGCAGGATGATTTGGTGGCACTAAAACTTCTGCAAATGCTGGATGACTTAATTCCGATATCTGTAATTGCATCAACCCAAATTTGAGCACACGTTATTCTTAGCCTATAAAATGTAGTGGTGTTTGCTGTTACTGCACTTTATTATCGGAGTCTGTAAAGCTATTAATGAATATTATTGTGTAATTATGAATACATAAAACAGAAAAGCAAACAACGGCTGACCAAGGTTGAGCACTTCAATTCCACTTGTTTCTTATATCGCGGTTAGGTGCAGCTACTCCCAGCATCCGACGTTGATGGATTCCACTGCTACTTTACTGGGGCACTTTGTATGAAACAGGCTTATCAAGGCCGGCGTGCACTTCGGAGCGTTTGACGTTTGATGCTGACTACTTCCCAGCACGCCGCTCCAGAATGTTTTCTGCTTTAACACACTTCACAGCAGTTCATACAGCGTCTCTTACCGTTCCTGAATGCACCACCATAGCGGTTCAGCCCTGACGAAGTTCCTTTGGCATCAGGGAACGAAACGCGTTGGCTGTGTGCCAGTTTTTAAATAACAACTTTAAATAAAAAGAAGATTGTTGGACTATACTTGTCTCGTTTGATTGACTTCTATCAGAGTGCACCTTCCTCACTCATGAACATAATTATGAATACATGTATAACTTGCTCTCATATTACTGTGGACAGGGGTCAGGGTGGTTTGGGAGCTAATTAATGTTTTAACTGTATTGATGCAAACTTTATACAAATATTTTTAAACAGTATTATGATGTATTATTCAATTTGACAATGATCGGAGCTCCATTCCTACGACTGGACTGGGAACTGAAACCGGCCCTGGCAAACAGCTCGGTCTGCCCTAGGGAGGGGGTGGGGGTGGAGGGGGGGTGGTCCGAGCTGTTTACCAGGGCTGATTTTTGCCACTTTTGTTACAGGGGGCTTATACAGCAGCTAAACCGCACCCGGTAACAGAACTGGCCCCCACCCTGGTGGCCCAGCGGGAAAAAGCTCAGTGCCCGCTACTGCCCGTCTGGCCCTGTTCTGCTTTATCTCACATCTTACATACGAAATTTCATTCACAATATTCAACCCGTTATTTCAAAATGGAAACATAAAAATAAAGGAATAATAAATGTATTCAATATCTCTTCAAAGATAAATAGCTATTAACTCAACATGTACATCTCTTGATTCCATCTCTGGAACATCTTGTTCAATATACCACATTTCATGGTGAATTTGCAGAGTATTGAGTACTTGAATCTTGATCTCATCACATGCAGGACAATGGTAGATCCCAAAGTGCTCCTCACATTTGTCATCTGCTACATGATCTTAATGCAGCAGGACAATTCCCATATTACTTCCCCCTAAATTACAGGGTATCTATTCACAACCATATAAATATTCTTACTTACATTTTTTGTAGTCATAAACATATAAATTCTCTCGATCTTGTCATGTCAATCAATGAACATTTCCTACTATCCTTAAATTTAAAAATAACATATCCCCAATAAATTTCTATTATGCTGAAAAAAAATGTTCATATATAATCTATATATTGTTACTCAAAACAGTGCTATCCCTCTACCTATAATCAAAGAGTCTTAGTGGTAGCAGCTGCAGGGGCCAGGGCACAGGAAAGGCTGCGGCAACCAGGTGGGCAACCTCTAAGGTTGCTACCAGGGTGCATGCCACATCAAACCTGACATTGGAATCATGTCAGAGGTGATGAGGCAAGTTGTTTGATACCAAAAATGACTATATTCAGCGTGGAACATAATGGAGCTGTCGAACTCGGAGTGCCCGGGTGCCAACTCATGTTATCTTATGTCTCCCTGATTAGTAGTCCTTAATGGACAAAGCCTACTATAGGAACATATAAGCTTGCATTTATATGTCCCCATCTTTAATATAGTGCACTCTGCCTCCTGGACTCAAGAGGCTTACCTTAGGGGTGACAGACCTATATCAAAAATTGTGCTTTGACCTTGCCACTTATGGTGAGAGCAAAGTCGATTTGGACCAGTTTGCACTGTTCCTGCAGTCTGCAATGGCAGGCCTAGTTTCATCTGTTTCCGTGGGCCATTCAGGGTGGTACAAACAGTGCTTTAGTCCTTGCAGACTCGTTTAACACCCATGCCCTGGGTACCCTTGGTACCATTTACTAGGGACTTATAAGGAGGTTAAAATCATTGCTGATGGGGGTACCAATTTGCTTACATCATGTTTAAGGACAGAGCACTGGCACAGGGGCCTGGGCAGCATGCTCCAGTATACTTTCAGTAATAACCATTAGCTTTGGAGCATAAAATGTGGAGGTGATCATACAAAAAGGGCACTTTCCTACATGTTCCTCAACCACTAATGTCAGAAGCGTGCTGTGAACACTCAGTGGAACTTCATTGGCAGGAAAACATTTGTCAGTGCCATCTCCCCGACATAACTGAGCACCAAATCCTTAGGTATGTGGACCCTTTTCTCTCCTTCAGGTACCGCGGGTATGCTGCCACCATTGCTGGAATCTGATTGCTTTGCCCTCAGTTCCAGCTCTTTCAGGCTTCTTTCATGAGCAAACCTTTCCAAAGTAAGTTTCTCCTCCATTTTTTGTTTAACCATCTGCAGCTGGTATGCTCTCTGTTCCCTCCTCTCTGCCAGTTCCTCTGGGGAAAGGCCTGAGATAGAGACACTGCTCCCTGCCCTTACAGGAAGCGCCAATTCAGGGGTCACCCATCTCATCGGATGCAGGTGGTTCCTCAGTGGGGCCATCATCCAGCCCATTATCCTACACTGTGGTTTCATTTAGTACAGAGTGAACTTCAATCCAGGCCATGAGTGCTTTTTGCAGCTCCATCTTCCTGGGGCTTTTAGCAGGAAGCCCAGCCTCCTTGAAGAGGTCTCAGATCCACCAGCCAGAGACATGATTTTGAGGCAAAATCAGAAATGCCAATTGTGGAGAATTTAAAATTTTAATTGGTCTTGGATGTGCAATAGTAGTGTACACCAAATCACTTCATGGCACTGTAGAAACATAAGTCCTATCTACACCGCTGATCACCACTGTTAGAAATGGGGTTCCTGGCTGACTGAGGTATAAGCTCTGGTCAAGCAGTAACCACAATCCGAGTCAGGGTAAGGCTCACGTACACCCTAAATTAACCTGTGCTCACCCTCTGGTAGCTTGGCACAAAGCAGTCAGGCTTAACTTGGAGGCCATGTGTTAAGTATTTTTGCAACACTTCAAACAGTAAAACGGTAAAAACACCCCACAAAAAGATTCCACACCAGGTTAGAAAAATGTATTTTGACTTAATAAATGAAACAAGACCAAAACGACAAAAATCCAATCAGTAGAACTTGAGATTTTTAATTTTAAAGTTTATAGTTGAACATAGCACCAAAAAGCACACAGTGCTATTGAGGGAAATCTGGGCGCACCGGACTGAGACAAAGTCAAAAGTTAAGGTCGACCACCATGGAACACTGGCTGGCTACAGGGACCCAGTAAGGCCAGCTGAACCAAAGTACCTTAAATTCTGGTTGCGGTACGTCGCACGGATCCCTGTTGAAGATGTGTCATGCAGCAGAGGCAAAGCATCAGTTCTGAGATGTGGGGAGGCTGTGGTGTGAGTTCCTGATGCGTTGACATCGAGGATCTTGTCGACGGGGCTTGCGGTGCAAAAACCAGTGTTGAGGATGCATTATTCAGTCAAGGCAATGCGTTGGGTCCGATGAGAGGGGAAGCTGCGATGCAGAGTTTCGCCGTCAAGGCTGCTGCCGAAGGGGATGCGAGGAGCTTGCGCCAGGAAAAACGTGGCACTGTATTGGTTCCAAAGGTGATGCAAGGGGTTCGATCCACACAGCAGCAGCGATGCAGTGGTTCCAATTCCCGTAATGGCAGCGATGCATCGGTTTGGCAGGGAATGCATTGGTTCTGCTGAAGCTAAAGACCTTGGACCCACTTCTAAGGGTCCAGGACTGGAGTGGCACCACTTGGCAGGGCAGACTCACAGATGGCAGAGTCCAGATGTAGAATCAGGGTGGTTTGAAGACTTTTATATCCCTGAGACTTCAGATCAGGAGGTCAGCCAGCTAAACCTTAGAGTCACTCTGGGTTCAAGTGATGCAGGTCCAGTCCTTCTCACCCAGGCAGGAAAAAGGAAGGCATCAGGGCAGCACAGCAATGCAGGAGTCCAGCAAAGCAGCAGTACAGCAGAGTGGCAGTCCTTAAGCAGCACAGCAGTCCTTCTTCCTAGCTGAGTATTCACAGTTGCAGAAGTGTGCTGAAATAGAGGTGTTAGAGGTCCAGAACTTATACCCAGTTGGGTCTTTGAAGTGGGGGAGACTTCAAAGGCAGGCTTTTGAAGTACACAGGGGTCATGCCCTTCCTACACTGGTTCCAGACTCACTACAGAGGGGTATGCAGCCCTTTTGTGGGGACAGGACACAGCCTATTCAGGTGTAAGTGAGGCTGGGTCCTGCTCTTCCCTCCCATCCTCCCACGATGGCCCATCCAGTCACACCTAAGCTCTAGTTGTGTGTGGCTGTCTGAGGGAATACAAAAAGCCCAGCTGTCACCCAACCTATGCAAGTGATCAGAGACAGGCAGCAGGCACCAAATGGACAAAGTAAGAAAATGGCAGCTTTGTAAAAGTGTCGTTTTTGAGAATTGCAATTTAAAGTCCTACTTCATCTTAAGTTGTAATTTTAAATTGTGTATCCAGAGACACCAGACTTGGATGCTTTATCTCTTCCCAATTGGAAGTTACACTCATAAAATGTAATAAGGTAATCCCAATGTTATCCTATGGGAGAAATCGGCCATGCGGTAGCGAAAAACGATGTTGGGAGATTTAACTATCAGGACATGTAAAATTTAAAAGTGCATGTCCTGCCTTTTAAATACAATATGCCCTGGCTGTCCAGGGCCTACCTAAGGGGTGGCTTATATGTATAGAAAAGTGAAGGTTTGGGCCTGGCAAAAAGATGGTATTGCCAGGCCAACATGACAGTATGGAAATGCACATACAGGCTCTGCAATAGCAGGCCTGAGCCATGTTAGAGGGCTACTTAAGTGGGTGGCACAAGCAGTGCTGCAGGCCCACTAGTAACATTTAATATACCTGCTCTGGGCACATGTAGTGCTCCTTGCTAGGCACTTAAAAGTAAATAAAATATGCCAATTGGGTATGAGCCAATGTTACCATTTTTAGGGGAGAGAGCACATGCACTTTAGCACTGGTTAGCAGTTTTAAAGTGCTCAGAGTCCTAAAGCCAATAAAAATCAGGTCAGAAAAAGTGGCGGAGGAAGGCAAAAAGTTTGGGGAGGCCCTACACAGAGATCCATTTTCTAAAAACTCAGGAAGTACAATCACCTTAATTTTGGAATGTTTTCAGTGGTCTATGTGTTCCAAAACATTGTTCAGGTTACCCTATCAGGTATAGAGGGCATCCTAAGCATCAGTGATGATATACTACTTTACTCTACCATGCTGGCTGACCGAAGACATGGGGAAACACTCATGAGACTATCAGAACAGGGTGTGCCACTGATCACATTTGCAAGGAGAGCACTAACAGACACTGAAACTAAGTATACCCAAATTCTACACGAATCCTTAGTTATCAAGTGGGGGTGTCATCATTTCCACTTTTTTTCTCTATGGGTGTGAATTTTGAGTTGAAAAGGCTGTTTCTGCGAGTGTCTCAACACCCTCGTCCAGTGATTGAGAAATGGGTGGTCCAGTTGCAGCAGTACAATTTCACTGTGCTCTACAGGCTGGGAGTCAACTATCCAGCGGGCTACCTGCCAAGACATACACAAATACACACACAACATACCACTGTACCAGGTGACAACACAGAAGAAAATCTCCAGTTGGTCAATGAAATAACCTGCCCCAAGGTTATGGATCGGGTGAAATAGAAACAGCATCCCAAAGTGATGAATGCATATAGAAAACTGTAGAGGCAATGCAGCAACACCAATGGAAGAACTTTCAGAGAAACTTTAATAGGTGGGATTGCATGGACAAACTAACACTCACCCAGCTGTGGAAAGTTAGAGAGGAACTAAGCACTACTGAAGGGGGGCACCTCCTGAAAGGGCGAGGTATTGTTGAAATACACTCGCTCCAAAGAAGGGTTTTGAAACTGGCCCACTAAGACACCTAAGAGTCGCCAAAACCAAGGCATAGTTGAGGGAAAAGCTTTGGTTCCATGTGCTAGACGAGGTAGTGAAAGAAATGTTAAAAACAATTTGTGCGGCTTAGCCAACCATCATGGCCTCGTGGACTTAATCTTCAGAGGCTCTGCTGTGTTTCCTTTTAAAACTCAAGGCACATGGAAAGACCTCCGCTTACTTGCCTGATTTATAGTAAACATGGGAGCTGCTGAATCCCAAAGTGCCACAGTGGTCAGTATGAAGAGCAGAGAAAGCTCAGCACCTTAGAAAACCGATAGGTGAAGGCGTGACACCATGCGGCAGCAGCCGGACCTGAATAACGACCGGATCTGTGTCATCGGTGACTCTGGACTACACCGGGCCTGTCGAGGATCCCCCTGAAGTGCGGCACAGGTAAAAGGGTATGAACATTAGACTGGCAGCCACAGAATGAACGAGGGGAAGAGAGTGGACTCCATGCCTGACCTCAACATGGCGCCTGACGGCAACAAACAGCCTGCATGGTAGCTGGCGGGTGGTATCCTTGAGCCGTATTCGTGGTGGCTGAATTCCAGGAGTGGAATCCAGAAAATGCGGTGGCCACCCGGGAGATCCAAGATAAGTGAGAGCCCTGGATGCGAGGTCACTGATTCCTCCCCAGAGCGCTGCTAAGTTATGGTTATACGTGTGCGGCTGGGCTGGGAGCTGTTCATGGGGGAGCTCTGTGGGCATTGCCATCAAGGTGGGGGGGCACTGGGCTGCCCCCGATATCCACGGTTCCCCAGAACAGAGATCCTGGGGGCACTGGGCCATCCCTGAGACTCCCCAATTGAGCAATTTCCTAGTTAAGGTGAGAGATGAGAAACATAGATAGTTGCCCTGGGGTTAGTGCCGATGCCCATGTCGATCCTTAATATGGTAATTATTGAAGAACAGTGGGGGACTGTATGTGATGATTCACTTCCTGCCTATGTCCGATAATTAGAGGATAGTGTAAATCTCTCTTGCTGGAGTCTGCTGGCTTGGAGTTGGCACCTTGATGAAGTGGCAGGATGTCTTAGCTGCTAACTGGTTCTTGGGCATTACTGAGCTGCTCCGAACTGATTCGAGAATGTGGGGTACCAGCGGTGTTAGAATGCACATGGATCAAAACCACGACACCCCATTTTGCCATCTCCAGGGCTGAAGACAGCATTGTCAAATAGCTGGTGTAAGGGAGAGCCCCACAGATGTTTTTGTGTGGACGGTTGACTGAACGTGGTTAATTGCAGCTCTCCTGGTTGATCATACAAACTCAAGATGGAAAGGGGAGCACTCCAATTTACTTTTGCCTGGCAGGCAGGGAGGGGCCCCGGACTATCGAGCCGCTGCTCCTCGTATTGTTCACTGGCTGGCAGCTTCTATGCCTCTGGAAAAAACACAGGCCAACAGGGTCCCAAGCTACTGCATGCCAGCTTAGCCTCACGTAAACCATCCTGGATCCACACCCAGCAAGACGATGGCACTAACTAGGGATGATCTCCTCTACTCGCTTCAAGATTTCTAGAAGGAACTGCGAGAGGAGCTAAAAGCGCGGATCTAACAACCTCCCTTGGGGCAATTAAATCCGACATTAACTCAAAATTTTCCTCCATTCAGCAAGATGTGGACCCTGTGCGGACTCGTACCCGGGAACTTGACTCAAAATGCCAGAACCTAGAGCAACATATTGTCCGAGTAGAGGACACTTCGGACCACCTACGAGACCAGTTACAACGACCCTGTTGAAGTGTGAGGATCTAGAAAATCACTCTCGATGAGAGAATATTTGAATTCGCAACTTAGAAGAGGGTGTTGAAGGGCCCGATCTGGAGGCTTTTGTGATCGCCCTGTTTTGCGAGATTTTGGGGGAAACCTCTGCTTATGTCAAGATAGACAGGGTGCACAGGGTCGTACCTTCACTTTCTGGGACTGGAAGATGCTCCCAGGATGTCCTTGTAAAGCTTCACTCCTTCAAGCTGAAAGAGGAGATCCTCCAAGTGGCCATGAAACTTGATCTTATCTCTTTTCAGGGGAAGACATACACCCTCTTCCAAGCTATTGATCCTGTAACACTTTTACGCCGACAAGAATTCAGACCAATTTCCGAGAAACTATGCAAAGAGCATATTAAATATAGATGGGTTTACCCATTCGGCATTTCATTGGAATACTAAAATAAGCCTCATCGATTTGTGCATCTCCATGATCCGGCAGCGTTACTTGGGATCTCCCTCCCTAGTCATAAAGAAGCAGGGGAAGCCAAGGAAAAATACACATGAGTCCGGCGACTGGAACTACGAAAGAACAATGGCAATCACAGAAACGTCCAAAACGACAGGGTAAATGCAAACTTTTTTAGTCCCCTATCTCTCAGGTGCCCTCTGGGTGCCCGTGGCCGTGATACTGGATGATGTACCCAACAGCTATTGGCAATGCGAACTCCTGAGGGGATGGTAAGTGGGGTATTCTAAATAGATTTAGCGTATATTTTGCCAGTAGGCTCTATAGGGTCCGATGACTGGCTGTTCCAGATACCAGAGCAGAGAGAGACTCTAGCGCTTGGCTGCAGTGGAGATCTAATACTAATTTGCCTTTAACTCTATTTGCATCTCATAAGAATACTTTAGCGTCTAGTGACTGAAACGCCTATGATTGGATTGTTAGAAGTGATGTTCTTTTGCTTTCAGGGAACTAGGTCCCCTACTGTTAATGTTTTACTGTTTATGCACCATTTTATAGAGTGAATATCAACATATCTGAAGCGGAGTGAGTGGAGGGTGGGGTGGAAATCCAGAGATGGAAAGATCTCACCACATACAGGGGAGACTGGAAAGGCAACCTACATCATAATATACAACAGGGCAATACAGATAGCAGACACCATATTGACACTGTATAAATGGTGGTACAGGGTTTATCCAGGAATGTTAAAGGCCTCAATTCTCCAGCTAAGAGGCACAAACTCTGGAAATATCTACTTGACCGGAGATATGACATTGTGGCCCTATAGAAAACATACCTACTATGTGGTGACGACTGTAGTTTACCGCACAAAATATACCTCTTGATCTACAAGTCATCCGCAACTACCAAACATAACGGGGGTTCTCTCCTGTTTCGCACCTTGTGAAAGTTCCGACCCTTGGAATCTAAATCAGACAAAGAAGGGAGAATAGTAATGTTTAAGGGGGTGTTTAGAGGTCAGACATGCATGGTAGCCTAGATGTATGTGCCCAATCTGGGGCAGTCCCAATTTCTCCAGACACTTTGTCCCAGGTGGGAGGCTTCGCTGAAGGGGAGATTATACTGTTGGACGATTTCAACCTTACGTGGGATCCTGCTATAGAAAGCTCTCACTCACATAGAACCTAAACAGGGAGCTTTTCTAAGTCGTTATGGCAGGACTTTCTCAATGCTGGTTGAATGGACTCCTGGCAAATTACTCACCTCACAGCCAGGGACTATACCTTTTTCTCTCCCTCCCACTGCACATATTCTCGGTTAGATCATATATTCCTGAGTCAAAGTCTCCGCCACTCTATTCAAGGGGTAAATTCCACCCCATCATGTTATCCGACCATGCTCTGGTAGAGATTACATTGGATTGGGTGGCCCAAAGCCAAAACTCCAAAGGTGGTTCTTTCTGGCCCCTCTTATAAGGGATCATCTTTTTAGAGATGAGTTGCATAAGGCAATCAGAGAGTGTTTTCAACTAAACAACCCACAGGAAACTAATCCAGCCAACACCTGTGATGCCTTTAAGGCAGCAATACGAGGGGTATGCATCGCTCTAATGTCTACCCTGTCCCAACAGAAAGCTCAAGATCGGCTGACACCAGAAGCTGAGTTACAAATAGCCAAGAGGTTTCACAAAGACGCACCTTCCCTCACAACACAACGGAAGGTTACAGTCTAAAGGGGAAAGTTAAATGCTATCTATACCAGTAGAGCTGAAATAACATTATTACACCTCAAAAGGAACACATATGAACAGGGAAATAAAATCGGGACACATCTGGCATGCCAGCTCAGAGCTAAACATGCGAAAGAATTTAAAAGCAACATTTGCCTACATACAGGAGAGTTAGCTATCAAGGAAGAGGACAAGGCCCAAGCTTTCAGAGACTTCTATAAATGCCTTTACACTTCAGAACCATCTAACGAATTAGAGCAGCTACAATACCTAACAGGGGTCGAGCTCCCCCAAGTAACAGCCAAACACAATGAAATTCTGGAGAGCCCTATTAGAAGGACGAAGTTCAATCAGCCATTGACATGTTCAACCTCTACAAATCCCCTGGACTTACTGCCCAATTCTATAAGGCCTTCAGCTCTGACTTAGTACCTGTGGGAGAGAGCCCGACACCGAATTCCTCGTAGCCCACTACTTACCGGCGGTAGATCCGTCGTCCCACGGGAGACCGCAGTGAATCCAGAGAGCGTCCCGAACCTGGGAAAAGGAAAACCAGGAAAAGGTTAAAACATTCCACCCAACCTTTCCTATACAGGAATGAGGAGGAGCCAACACCGAAGAAAACCAATCTGAGAGCCAACCAAGGGATGAAAAGGGTCTCACCCCGGAGAAGAAAGTGTTAGAGTCTGAGGTTGAGAGGCAGGGCCAGGAAGTGCTGGAATACGGCGAAGAGGAGAACCCTTGAGAGATGCCACCGGGGAGAGACGATGAACTGGAAGAAGATTCCGGAGGCGAAGAAGAGTCACCCGAAGAGTGGAGTGAAGACTGGTGGATTCCCCTCAGGAGGAGTGTAACGGCTGCTGCAACTCAAGAGAGTTCCGGCACAGGAGGTGAGTGACCGGGGACATCTTTTTTCTCTTTTTTGTTTTTAAAGGGGACTCACATTGGGGAGGAAGGGAGCAGGAATGGAGAAAGAGTACTATGGGAGTGGGGTAGGTATTGTGCACTGGGAGGGATTATGCACTGGGAGGGTTTGTACACTGAGGGTTCTGGGTAGGAAACCCTGAGGAGTTAACCTGGATGCCATACCAACCTTCCCATCTACCTCAGGCAGCTCAATAGAAAAGGCAGATTTTGTTTGGTAAAACGAGCGGGCACATTATATCATTACCTGGCACAATTTTCCTCCTTCGCTGGACTCGGTCATAATAGAAAACTTTCAGGCAAAAAAATCCAGGAAACGGGAAGATAATTAAAAGAAGGCAGACAGAAGGGCTTTTAGAGAATCAGTTCCCACTGGACAATTAAAAAGTGTTTTTTCTTTTCTTTTGTTTGTTTTGTGTTTTCCTGGGCATGTGCGTAGAGACACCCATCACCCTCTATCTCAATTACCACAGTGTGAGTGGAAGTAGGGAAAGACCGACCAGGATAAGACCAATCTCCCTTCAGTACTACTCACCTCTCACCCATCCCTAGAGAGTGTGTGCAGTCTCATTCGTGACACCTTTGGGTGTGGTGAAGGGCACTATTGTAATCCTAAACAAATCGAATAATCCCCAAGATACTCACGCCCCTTCGTTTTCTTCTCCGAGCCACTTGGGGTTTCCACCTGGAAAAGTGGGACCTGCAAAAGAGAAGAAAGAGAGAAAAGAGTGATCAAGCTGAGGAAATCAAGTACCCAGGGAAAAAGACATTAAATAGCTCCTGTATTAAATCCATTTTGTGAATAAAGAAGCAAAATTGAGAAAATATATCAAGCCTCCTAGCTTCTATTTACGCCCATCCCTCCCACAGTACCCCACCTGACGGCCTTATTCAACTACATGGCAGAATCACGGAGAGTAACACACACAAGGGATGAAGCCCTGCTCCCAGTCATTCCAAAGCCAGGGTAGGACACACAGCCTTGCACATCACCTAATTGCTTCATTGAACCTCAATGCCAAACTTTACACAAAAACTTTTGCTCTAGACTTGAAGACATCATGTTGGAGTTGGTCCACTCGGCCCAATCTGGTTTCATTAAAGGGCAACAGACTCACAACACTTTGCGGAGGGTGGTCCACCTGGTTGAAAAAGCCACTAATGGCCACACCCAGGCAGTGTTTTTGGTGCTGGACGCAGAAAAAGCCTTCGACCAGTTGGACTGGGCCTTCCTATTCCATACTCTCCAGAGGTTTCGCTTTGGAGACAAATTCATATCCATGATTCAGGTCAACTATACCCACCCAAGATCCTGCGTCCTTGTCAACGGGCTTAGCTACGACCACTTTGAGCTGGCACGAGGCACGAAACAGGGGTGTCCATTATCACTGTTGCTATTTGCTCGCAGCATAGAGCCACTGGCGGTGAGAGTGAGGGCATCAGATGCAATGCGGGGTCTTCACTTTGGTGGACTGTCACATAAAATCTCCATATTCGTGGACAATGTTCTCCTCTCCCTTACCGCTCGGGAATCTTTGAAGGCTCTACAACATGAGCTGACAGAGTTTGAAGCAGTAGCTGGGTTTCGCATAAATTTACACAAATAATTCCTATTGGATCTCACTCTCCCGGTTAGCAAGATGGAGCAACTGGTAGCATCTAATCTCTTTAAATGGGCTAAGAAGGAAATCACCTACTTGGGAATAAGAATACCCCGAAGGTGTCCAACCTATATCGGGAAAACTACCCTCCCCTTTTGTATACACTTAAGGAGGACCTAAAGCGATGGGCACCCTGGTACTTATCTTGGATTGGGCGTATAAATGCAGTCAAGATGTCTGTTTTACATCAGTTGCTGTATCTTTTTCAAGGTCTTCCCATGGCGATAGATAGGGACTTCTGTGCCACTCTGAGATCCTTTGTTACACATTTTATATGGCAAGACCGAACGGCTCGACTTCCCTACAGACTATTGACACTACCCAGGGATACGGAAGGTCTAGCATTTCCAGACTTCACACTCTACTACAAAGCAGCACAATTAAGGGTACTGTCGAAGTGGTCATTAAAATTATCTGACAAGCACTGGCTACACATGGACAGGGCTGTGGTGGGTAGGGTTATCTGGGATGTAGCATGGAAACTGAAAGCAGAGAGGCCAGCTAATGCTTACCTGAGTACATGATTGGAACCACCCTTATAATGTTGGACGAGGTGAACCACTCTGCAGGTTGGACAATGTTTCCCTTGCCCTATACTCCCAGCAACTTTAATTCAGCTCCCCCCGCACTTTAACCGGGGCCCTTTGTCTCTGGAAGGAGGGAAGTTGTCTCACTATTTCTGACCTCTTTCATGCCAGGAATAGCCTGTCCTTCGCAAACTGTAAATGAGACTTTTCTCTTCCAGAGACAGAGCGCTCTCGCTACAACCAGTTCCAGCATTGGGTACTCCAGCCTGAAATGTGCCTGGTGGCCACAAGGGACGATTCTCCTATAGAAATATTTGCTAGAAGAGCAGGAAGTCAGAAGGGCTGTATCACTTTTTTGTACTCACTCTTGCTCTACTCTGCCCAATCGACCAGACTCCGTCACACCACCTTCTGGGAGCAGAAACTTGGGGTAACGATCACGGATGAAAAGTTGCATAGGATATGGAGAGACATTCCCAGATTTAACCACTCTATGGGAATGCGGGAGGCAAACTACAAAGTTCTGTATGACTGGTATCTCTACACCACCAAACTTAAAAGGATATATCCAATCACATCAGACTCATGCTGGCGAGGCTGTGGACTACTGGGTGACTTTAGACATATATGGTGGTACTGCCCCGTTGTACAACCCTTTTGGGATGAAATTCTTGCCCAGATAAAATACATTTTGGGCTACCCAGTACTCCTGCATTCACCCTGCTAAGGCTACGGAATGGCACTCTTAAACACCAGACACCTGGAGACCGATCTATACTATGGCTGTGCCTGGGAGAGGCCAAAACCTCTTTGGCCCCAGCCTGGAAGAAACCTGAAGCTCCCACCATGTCTCAGTGGCATGCAAGACTTTGGCAGGCTTTGACCATGGAGCGAATGGCTGATATATGGCGGGACATTATAAGAATTTCGAAACTGATGGGGACCCATGGTGAGATTCCTCTCAATAGGCCTTCCTCTCTTAACATGTGCCACACGTACTAGAGCACTACACCTCTTCCAGTTTTAAACAATGGGCACATGGGGACTCAAATTCCTGAAAGTAGGCCTAACTACTTCCCCACTGCTTTAGGCTTGGCTCCTTATGTTCCACTCACTCCATAGCGAACACACCCATGTTAGTTGTGTTGGGTTGTTAGGAGAGGGGGGATTTGAGGTGGGAAATTATTTCTAGTGGACTAAGTTCATCGTAATACTGGTAATGCTATATGTTATTAGCCTAAACGACAGTTTACATCCGCTATCTCATCGAAACTGTGTGATTTATTTGCGAACAAACTGTATGTTGTCAGAATTCCCCAATTATGTCAATGGCATTGCTGGGATACATGCATTATGAAACTTAATAAAGACAGTTTGACAAAAAAAAAGAAAACAATTTGTGCCTGCCAGTGGGCAGGAGTGGCAGGCCTCCACAACCCCAACCTAACACAAGAACCATGCAGATGCCCATGGACTAAAGTCAGCAGGAAGCAATCAGCATGGTATTTGTTTGTGCCAGCCAGGATGGGTACACACAGTTCATATAAACTGCTGTGCTGCACAGCCCTGTTGTGGCTTTTTACCTTAGAAGATGGAATCCCTCCATCTTTCAGAAGTTGCATCAATTCTGAGAAAGTTGCGGGCGTGTTCCAGAGTTGGTAATTTGCCTCAATGTCAATAAATTTGGTAAACCTTACTTGTGGAGTTATTACTTGATTAGGCATCGTACCAATCCCACTTGGAGTTTTACTGTCCCCAGCAAGCACCTGCTGTTGTGCAGTAGGTTCACTTTTGCTGTGCACTGGGGAGGTCACAAACTATGATAGTAAACAGGCACCGCAGATAGTGAAAGACAACTGCACAGAGGCAGTATCTGGATTCACTACCCCTGTCATCAGGGCTAGAAGATCGGAAGAAAAGAAAGAGCAAAATGAGGAAGGGCAGGTAGCCCAAAAGGCAAGAAGGTGAAACATGCTGGAAACCAGCTCCTTTCAGGTGTAGGCCCATGAACAATTCATTGGCAATAAGTATTGCTGTACCTTCTCCCCTGCATGTCTGCTATCTGTCTTGGGGCAGCGGTGATAAAATAATTCAATGGTAGCCTTCAGAGCCCTGCTTACTGACTGTTTCAAGGGTCCCCGTGTAGTTTCAGGCATCCGAAAGGGAAGACAAAGAGTAAAAATTGCCAACTCTAGTTCACCCTAATTGAATTTACATTTAGTTTATGATAACACAGAAGTCCTGGGAGCTTGGAAATAGTATATCCACGAGACATATGAAAACAACTCACACATGCCTGGGAGGTCATGGGAAGTCTTGGTACTCCAAGTGATGTTGTTTTAGGTTTATTATTTGGCGATGGACTGCGTAATGAGGAAAACTTGCCACAGGTTTGTCATTTGATCTGACATCATGTGTTTCAATAGGGCAGTAGCTAACAGCCATTTGCAGTTCTCTGAAATACAAAGGTACAGTGGGATTAGGAAAATTTGCAACTCTAGTTTACCCTAATCGGATTTACAATTAGTTTATGGTAACACAAAAGTCCTGAGAGCTTGGAAATAGTATTTTTACGGGGCATATGAAAACAATTCACAAAACTAACTCTGGGAGGTCATGTAAAGTCTTTTTATGCCAAGTGATGTTGATTTTTGTTTATTATCTGGCAATGGACTGGGTAATGTGGAAAACCTGCCGCAGGTTTGTCATTTGATCTGACATCAAGTTTATCAATAAGACAGTACTTAACAGACATTTGCAGTTCTCTGAATTTAAATGTGCAGTGGGATTAAGAAACAGAATAAATAAGATAATTGAGCACAAATTCGCAAGGGTGCTACAAAATTATTGTTTTTCCAAAGGAAGAATCTTGGGGACATACTGGTTATCCACTCAGTTTTAACGGTAGAGTATTAGACACCACCTCCCCAAAACTCTGGTGAAAATCAAAATGGCACCCAACTTTATGAAGCAGCAATGCTACATGAGAACTTTGGGGAATTAATGGAGAGGATTTCAAGCTCTAATTTCACCAAAGATGTGGAACATTTCTTAATAGGGCTCTTTGCTTCTACGATTTTAACTACACTTTGAAGAAAGAGAGCCATAAGTATATAAAACATTCACAATATAGGTTATCACAGTGAAGGTTCATTATCATCAGCAATGACAACATCTCCTTTGTTCATTCCACTTACACCTGTCTACATGTAAATGTTCATAGGATCGAGGGAAAGGAACACACCACCCTCCCTAGAAACAACTAATCAAACTAAATAATGAAAATCATAACCTGAAAGACAACTGTTAAAGCGTTCCTTATCACTGTCCCACCAGCAACTCATTAACAAGAAAAACATACAGATCTTCATCCACTGGGCTATAGGCGTGTCTATCGATATAGAACATGCATAAGCAATTGGCATGGCAAAGCCCTTTGGCCTTAACACATACTAGCCAAAATGAAAAACCCACAGATGAATTAATAAAACATATCAATCAAACTGAAAGACATCATAAAAAAGCGGAATCAGACTGTGGTCTGCGATTGGAGCCTCAGAGGTTGCAGTCCTGATATATATAAGAAAAATATCTGGCTACCAAAATATTGATGTCAATTTATCTACTACCAAAATATCTACTTTAAATACATACAAGTTAAATTATCAACACTCAGCGAAGTGGAGCAGCTTCAAAGTATAAAGTCGATATGCATGACTTAGAGATCCAGAAAATAGGCAAAGATGGAGGTCCTTCATATATTTATGATCAAATTCCTTTCCTCATTCAGTCCATTCAAAATGCTTGAGGCAATGTTCGTTTTTCACGATTTTTATTCTTCATATAGAAAATTCTCAGCCCAGGCCAACGTGTTTTGTTCAAAGATGGACTTCTTCAGGGCTGCGAAAAACATGTGGATAAATCCCAATAAATAAAAACATATAAAAAATTAATATTTCCTAAAAATTACAAGCCCGCCCAACACATTTTTGGCTCATCTACTAGCAAGTAAAGGCCTGAATTTATTAGAACAAAAATCATAACTATCCAAACTAAACATCCTGTAAACCATTCTATAAGGAGAATATTTAATCAAAAACCTCAGTATCAATTTATATCAAGCAACAAATCCACTTAAAACATTATTACCATGTATCATTCAATCCAACAATCATCGGAACTCCACCCCTTGATCTCACATCTTACATATGAAATTTCATTTACAATGATCAACCCGTTATTTCAAAATTGAAACATACAATTAAAGGAATAATAAAAGCTTTCAATATCTCTGCATTGAAAGATAGCTATTAAATCAACATGTATATCTCTTGGTTACGTCTCTTGGAACATCATGTTTAATACCCTACGTTTCATAGTGAATTTGCATAATACCTGAGGGCTTGAATCTTGAGCTTATTAAAAGCAGGATAATAGTAAATCCCAAAGTGCTCCTCATATGTTTCATCCACTACATGATCTTAATTCAACAGGAAAATTCCCATATTACTTCCTCCTAAATTAAAGGGCATATATTCACAATCACATAAATATTCCTACTTACATTTTTGGTAGTCATGAAGATATAAATTATCTCGATCTTGTCATGCCAATCAATGAACGTCGCCCACTATCCTCAAATCTAAAAATAACACATCCCCAATCAATTTCTATTATACTGAAATCAAATTGTTCATATATAATATATATATCGTTACTCAAAACAGTGCTATCCCTCCACCTATAATCAAACAGGCTTGGCAGTAGCAGCTGCACACTGCCAGCCAGGGCACAGGAAAGTCTGGGGCAACCAGGAGGGGAAAGTCTAAGTAGATACCTGGGTGCATGCCACATCCAACCTGACATTGGAATCATGTGAGAGGTGATGACGCAAGTTGTTTGAAACCAAGCATGACACATGACTATATTCAGTGGGACCATAATGGAGCTGGTGACCTTGGTGTGTCCAGGCGCTAGCCTAGGTTTTCCTATGGCTCCCTGATCACTTATAGTAGCCCTTAATGGAAAAAGCTACTATAGGGACATATAAGCTTGCACTTATATGTCCACACCTTTAATATAATGTACCCTGCCTCCTGGGCTCAAGAGGCCTACCTTAGTGGTGACTGACATATATTTATAATAGTGCTTTGACCTTGCAACTCATGGTGAGGGCAAATTCGAGTTGGAGGAGTTTGCACTGTTCCTGCAGTCTGCAGTGGCAGGCCTGCTGTCATCTGTTAACTTGGGTCATTCAGGGTGGCACAACCATTGCTTCAAGCCGTGGAGACCCCTTTAACACCTGATGTAGCGGAAATCACATTTTATTTGTAGGGGTGCATTATAATGACACGTGTAGAGCGCACCTGCATGTAATCTTTTGTAAAATTAACATGAAGTGTTAGGATTTTGAAATGTATTAACCTGAAACGTGAAGTGTTTAGGCCCTTGAAAAGAAACACGGAGAAATTAACGTAGAAAGTGTATGTAGTTAGCAGAAACATTAACATGAAGAACTTGTGTTGTGAAATTGACAATTATGACATTTTACATGTAGGTAAATGCATTAACTGAATGTGCTTTATTTCCTATGAAATTGATAAAAGCTCATATGCTATTTTTCTTATGTGAGCTGAATCTTGTAGGCCTGAAATGCTGTTCCCTGGAAACTTTTTCTTCAGAATTAACAAGTCGAATTTCATGTGTGTTGTGCAATTTGTTCTTTCTCACATTTTGTGTTGCAGGTGAAAGAATCGCTTTTGTTACCTAGAATAATTTCTTTGTTTTATAAGCTAGGCAAGGAGAGAAGAAGTTACAAACATGTGTCTTGGGTTGATAAAGGAAGGTCGGTCGTTGTGTTTCACACAGGAGAAGGCCTGGGAACCAAGGACAAATTGTTGCAAGAGAAGAACACCGTTGTCCCATGGAAAACTACCTTTAGGACTGTACCCAGAGCAGATGGCGTGACCCACAATGAATCTTGGGAAAGTTACCTGCAATATTGTGATATTGAGAGTAGGGAGAGTGCCCACTTCTTCTTCTGCCTTCGGAGAGAGCATCTTAGAACAAGCTCTGTCTCAATAGCTTTATGCTATCCGACCCATCGATGGGGGAGAGACTTCTTAGAAGACTCCACATGCTGACACCTTTTATTCCTTTTCTAAGGATGCTTAAGTAGGGATGTCATCTTAGTGTTAGGGTAGGAATAGATTAATGCTTTTTTATTCATCAACCCTTGATGCAGGGAAAACTTGTCTCATGGTTTCTGAGCCTCTGTATTTTATTTCTTGAATTAATTGTTTTATTTATTTTACATCGTCTCAAATGGATACGCAGATTTGGCTTTATGCTAATTCCGATATACTTTTACACTCTCGTCTTGAAGTGCCTTTAGGTTCAGTTATTTTTGGCTTTGTAATAAATCAACTAACCTTATATAGTTGTCTGTAGTTATTATGTGTCCAAGAGAACTTCTGCAAATTGATTAGCAGTAATAACAAATTGTCTACCCTCTACGCTTACATGTTGCTAAAAAGAACCATCGGATTGTGTCTCTAGAATAGGTCCAGAATTTATGGGCCCAGCCCTTTCAGTTGGTAGCAGTGTAGAATGGTTAGCACAAGAAGCGAGGGGAGAATCCAAAATTAGTCTAGAAAAGTGGAACCTAGAACCCAAAGCCTCAAAATAGAGCCCAATGACCGACAATGGAAGGCGACAGAATCCAGCGGAGACTGACGGAGTTTGTGGTGTGGCAAGATCAGCAGTGAGAGAAGGAGTGAGTATTAATAGGGTGTACGCTGTGTGTTAGATTGCATGAATGATTTGATTGAGTGATGTCTTGCAGAGTTGGTGTGAGAGTCGAGTGAATGTGGTTTTTGGCTGGACGTGGTCCAAGGATTGAGATTTGAGTTTCAGGTCCTGAAAGTGGCTTAAGATCCCGGGATATTTTAGACACCGAGATTGAGATTGTGATTGTCTGACCGAAGAATTGAGGAGTTGTCATGAGACGTCATTGGTAGTTCCACCTAAGACAGAGAACTTTGTGTGAATGGGACGTACGGGCATCATTTAGTGGACCTTGTGAGCTACACTGATTCGGGTGACCAGCGCAGGTCGAGGGTCACTGTGTGTGAATGTTCTTGGATGATTGAATTCTGTTGATCTTTTAGATGGCAGACAATTACTGATTTTAAGATGATTGTGGGTGTGAAAGCGTACAGAGAAATTATGAAGGAGGGTGACCCACTACAAGGAATGAAGGTGACATCAGAGAGTGTCATGCTGCAATAGGTCGGTTGGTGTAATGCCGCGCTGGGATTGGTTGGTAGTCACCGGGAATTTGTGTTTGGAAAAGAACTGTTCTGTCATAATCAAATTGCAATTGAAATCATGCAGTGTTTTAGGGTATTGCGAGATCTGTTCAGGGGAGATGAAGGGGTTGTTACTCAAGTTTGCGAAGAGGCGCCACCCGAGGATACTTCAGCACATTATATGGCGACAAAAGGAGGGCTCCACACTATAATTTGGCTTCCAAATTAGCATAAGATCACTGAAAAAAAGGGTGAACTCTCATTTCCATGTTTTGGTTAATTTTGGCTAGATGTATTGCATCAGTTAAGAGGAGCAATGTTTGCGCTGCGACCTTTGTATAGACCAACACAGTTTGAAACGTTAGATATCTGGATGCGTGCAGCACATACTAAACAGAGGGAGAAATACGAAGGGAGGATGAAGAAAACTGTGAGGTCCTGTCAGAAGAATGCACAGTGGGATGCACAGCTCAAGAAATGGAAAGTGCATACCATAGAAGGAGAAAGGTTATATCCAGTACTGGTCAAAGAGGGAGATTCGCAGAACAGGAGCAGAAAGGTGAATGGAAGTGACAGTAGTGCCAATGAAGACAGATTGTTGGATGGGTTGTTATCTGGGCATCCTCCACCTTACAGTCCACAATCAGGGGATAGGGGGCAAGACTCGGGAAGTGCAGAAATTGTGGGAAGCGCACCAGCTCAAGTGGGTCCCTGTACAGGAGTTGTGGGGAGGATATCTGCAGGAGTAGGGAGGACAAGAGTGTCCACCTTGGGAGGTTTAGAACAGAACGGAACTAGCGCTGCTTCACTATTGGTCCTGTTGTTCCTGTGTATGACCCGAGCTCAGTGGGAACCCTTAGTCAGAGATAGCACATACAGGTTGAAGGAACTGGATTGGAAAGAGCAGGAAACACGAATGGGAATTGTCCATCTTTGATGCTTAGGGAATCTAGTACCCCTTTAGTAGCTACTGCTGATCCTTCGGGAGTACGCATTGGTTCCAGTACCATTTCTATACCCATGGCAAACACTAGTTCAGACCTACAGATGTGGGAAACACCAGTGAGGGGACCATTGTGTGCGGCCTCGGAAGCAAGCAAAAGTCAGGGTTGCCTCTGGAAGTCAGCATGTTTTAGATGTTGCGGACTTAGAATCCTTATTGAGAGACCATAACAACAGCAAGGAGGGTCAGATTAGTGCATCAAGTTAGGGTACCGTCAAAGCTGCAGTGAAGGCAAAACTATTGGATGTGGTGAAGTTGAAGGCTGAGGTAGACGAGTTCATTAGTGGGAATTTGCCTTTGGATAGGATAGTAACCTACGAGCCAGATGACCTATTGTTTGTAGCGAAGGATGTCACCCGCAGGGCAAGACAAGTGCATGAGAAGTTAGCAGAGTTAGCTCAGAGGTATGGAGTAGTCTTGTCTCGAACGAAAATGTTTCAGGGAAATCATAGGGCTAACTACAGTGACCAGGAGCTGGAGGAAAAGAGAGTGACAGGATTGAAGACACAAATTCGAGAGTTGGTCGTAGAAACAAGGGCTTGAAGTGTGCTAGATAAGTGGGAGGAAAGATGGTACAAGAAGAAGAGTGCAAGAAAGATAACAAGGGAAACACCCCCTCCAGGAGGGGAAACACAGGAGGTCGAGGCATATCTGTTATGGGAAGTGCCTAGTGGAGGGTACGTACATGTCCCTTGGAGTAGAGGTGACTTAACTGCATTTACAAATCATTTCCCCAGGCTAAGGGAGAAATCTGCTGAATGGTATAAGCAAGTCGATCTCATTGTTAAGCTCTCAAAAGTGTTATAGATTGACTTAAATACCTTGTTCGAAATTGTGGTTCCTAGTGATCTGTGGTGTGTTTGTAAAATAGCCATTGACTGGGCTGCTGTTGAGCTGGAGAGGGATTCAGTGACTCATGGTCCTTCACCATTGGTCATGAAAAAGTATGATCAGGTGATCACATGGTTGCAGTCCAAAATAGCCCCTCAAGCCATCGATTGGGTTATGATAGATCGAACGACCCAGGAGCCTAAAGAGTCAGTGCATGCTTATTACGAAAGGCTGTTACAAGCCTTAATCAGTACAGCAGGTTAGATACACTCGATCCCAAGGACATGGGACAATTTGTCTCAAAATTTGGGACAGGACTGAGGCCGGAGGTTAGCCTCATGATTCAGCAACACTTAATTTGCTGACAAAATAAGTCCGTAGACGAAATTCCACGGTATGCCAGGTATTGCAGTGATGAGGTGGATTCCAAACATAGGAGAATACAGGAGAAGTTGATGCTGGTTCGTATGCAAAATGCACAGAAGGGAGAGCAGATACAGGCAACAGGAGGAACAGTAGTTTGTGGTCAAGGGAATGTCACAGGAGGTGTCCAAGTTATATTAGTTGCAGGACCGACGGGAGAGGGAAAAGGAAGGGGTGTTCCTATAGGTCCTAAAACAGGAGTCGACATTGCAACGCTGAAAAAGACCACTGCTTGTGATTTTTGTCACTAGATCGGGCATTGGAAGTGTGAGTGTCATTTAAATTCTGTGAAACAGGTGCAGGAAGAAGAACTTGTGCAAGTGACAGATGTGGTAAATCAGTTACTTACAGTGACTAGGCCGAGATCTGTTAATGCGGGAGGGAATCAGAACCAGTTAGTGCAAGTGCCCCAACCTCTGAGGATCTTGCAGGGCAATCGAACTTATCATCAGATGCCCCTAATGGAAGTGCTGGATGGATTTGATCAGGACCCGTCCTGATGACAGAGCCAGAGTGGACCATACGGAGAAACAGACGTAGATGGCCATCCCATTACATTCTTGATTGATACTGGTGCTACCCGTTCTACTGTGAGATCTGCAGCAGTCCCAAACCTGCCCCTCTCGGGAAAATCGATCCAAGTTGTAGGAGTTTCTAATAAAAGAATGACAAACCCTTTGACGGAAGAGGTCCTGGTGAAAATCGGAAGCTTTCAAGATTGGCAACGGTTCGTGGTGTGTGATTCTAGTCCAGTCTGTTTATTAGGACGTGACCTTTTGTGTAAACTGAATTATTCTATCTATTGCACGCCAAAGGGAGTAGAATTGCAGACTAATGATGAAGACATTGCTTTCAAGTTGGCTAACCAAAATCATTATGTAGCCATGTTTCCTTTATTGACAGTGGAAAACATACCGCTGGATTTGAGAGACACCGTCTCTCCAGTGGTATTGGACTAATCAGGAGAGGAGATCAGACTGATTCGAGGAGTCAAGCCAGTCCAAATACAGGTCAAACCTAAAGCAGAATTCCAGAGAACACCTCAATACAACCTGACTCCAGAGACGGTGGCAGGGATTACACCTGTAGTTGAGTCCATGATTGCGCAGGGCATTCTAAAGGAGATCATGGGAAGCCCCTGTAATTCTCCCATCATGGGATTGCAGAAACCGAGCTGGAAATATCGCATATTTCTAGACCTTAGAAAGGTAAATAACATTGTGATTCCATGTTGTTCTGTGGTACCGAATCAATCTGTGATCCTGTTTAAGATTCCTTGTGAGGCTGAATGGTTCACAGTGATTGACCTCTGTCAGGCATTTTTCTTCATCCCATTGCACGAGGAGAGCCAATTTTTATTTGCTTTCCGTCTGGAGAATGGTGTCTTAACATAGTGTTGTATCTGTAGGAAGATGGGTTTTTATTGCAGTAACCGCCCCCACTTTTTTGCCAGACTACTGATGCACTTTGACTTGATGTGCCCTGGGTCCCTGCCAATTAGGGTCCCACGGCCTGCATTCTTTCCCAAAACTGTACCTTTGCACCCCCAATTGGCACCTCTCTGGCCACATGTAAGTCCCTTGTAAAAGGTACCATGGGTACCAAGGGCACTGTGACCAGGGAAGGCCTCTAAGGGCTGCAGCACATATTGTGCCACCCTTAGAGATCCTGTACCTTAACACACACACACTGCCCTTGCAGGCTGCGTGTTTTGGTGCAGAGAAAAGTGAAGAGTCGAAATGGCACTCATACCTGTGTTCCATGCCTGCAACCCACTACCTATGGTATAGGTGAGACACCCCTCTAGGTGGGTACACTATACCACTGGTGAGGGTACAGTTGCATGAGCACTGTACCCCTACAGTGTCTAAGTTCATTCTTAGACATTGTAAGTGCAGTAAAGCCTTAAAGAGTATATGGTCTGGGAGTTTGTCATTACGAACTCCACAGCACCCTAATGGCTTTACTGAAATCTGGGACGTTTGGTATCAAACTTCTCAGCATATTAAACCCACACTGATGCCAGTGTGGGATTTATTATACAATGCACTCAGAGGGCATCTTAGAAAAACAACCAGCCTCTGGTGGGCTCCCTGACTGGTAAACACCAGCCTGCCATCACGACAGCCTTCGCTCCCTGAGTCCAGAAACAAAGCCTTTCCTGGACGGAGGTGTTCACACCTCCCCCAGGTCAGGAAGAGCCATCTGTGGCAGGGGAGCTTCAAAGGCCTTGCCGCTTTTGTAACGCGACCCCCAGCCTCTCCTGCTATCAGGAGCAGGCCCCTTCCAGTCTCCCCTCATTTTCGGCAGGAAGACAGGAGGGAAAAATGTGCACAGCCCAGAAGGTGTGCCCACCTCTACACACCCCACCCCTCAGGTGGGGGAGGCAAGGTGAAGCCACTCTTCAGTGCCCGCCATCTTGCAGATGGCAGGCACTCTCCAATCAAGATTAGGGATTGTGCCCTCTCCCCCACGTGGGGTGAGCACACCAAGGGTGTAGTCAACCTAAGGTCAGTAGCTCATTGGCTACTGACCACGAGACCCCTAAAATGCCCTTAAATACAGTATTTAGGGTGCAGCCCTGAACCAAGAAGATAGATTCCCGCAACCTACAAAGAAGAAGGACGAAAGAAGACGCCCAGCAGAGGAGACTGAAGAGAAGAACTGACTTGGCCCCAACCCTACTGGCCTGTCTGCAGTTTCCAGAGATCCTGCGCCAAAAGTCGCCTTGTACTGCAGCCACCAACCTCTAGAAACCTGGGAGGACTGACTGCCTTCAACAAAGACCAGATCTCCTGTAAACAGTAGGTCTGTTCAGAAGTAACTCAAAAGACAGACTCTGAGCCTGCTGAGGACAAAGAAATCCAACGCCTGGAACCACCACTGCACCCGACGCCTATGGCCCGAATCCGGGTGGCTCACCGGTCCCAGCGAGGTACCCCAGCACTCCAGAGTCTGAGTCCACCGTGGGTTAACCCCTCCAGGACTCCTCAACGTCACCTGCAGCCTCTGCACGAATTCCCTCCCAACCGCCAGTTGCCTGGTAAGGTGAAATTTGACCTCAAAAGACACCCCTGCATCCAGCCGCCCTGCGCCCTAGAGCAGAGAACCCGAGGTGCACCTACATCCCCGAGCCCTCCAACTTACCTGCCCAGCTGTTGGTTCCTCCCAGAAGTCTTCCTGGACCGAGCCTGCAGCCAAAATCCAAAACCAGCAACTCCCATTGAAAACAACAGGGCACCCAATGCCAAAACAGCACCCTGCACCCGGCCCCCCCTGTTCCGCTGTAGGTGCACCTTGTGTGCTAAACTGGATCCCCCTTTGCCCTGAGCTTAATTCCAGGAGCTTTGCTCCCTCAACCTTGTGATCTGCTCGTGAGCAGCCACCAACCGAAGGCCCCCTATCCCCTATTGGATAACATTGGGCCTCAGCACTCTGCACCCGGCCGCCCTAGTGCCGCTGAGGGTGCTTTGATAGTGCATCCTTGACCCTGGGGGAACCCTAGTTCTAACCCCAGAAACCCACCTCCCACAACCAAGTACTTAACTGTAAACCGATAACTTCATTTCGTCCCTTAGGATTGCATTGACTGCTTTTCTTTGAAATTTCTTATGTGTGGAGTTGGTTTGTATGAAACCTTGAAAAACTGCAAATGTACAAAAACTGAATTACTTACCTTTTCTCTAGGAAATGTCCCAATGTGATATCTAGGCATATCACACTGAGTTGAAAAAGTAACTTAAAAAGTAATCTGCAAAGTAATGTACAAAGTAATCTCAAACGTAACTATAAATACATTTTTATTGTTGACTTACCTGTAAACAAACCAATTGCATCCAACTGCTTTTCAATTGTATTTCAAATGCAATATACCTGCAAAGTATTATTTCACTTACCTGCACGAGGCCTGGCTTGGTTCTAGAAATAAAATAACTAAATAATATTTTTATACAAACAAATTGGTCTGAGTTCAGTCTATGAGTGTGTGACATCATTTCTTGCCTGAGTGTGTACAATAAATGCTTAACAGTACTCCTAAATGCCTTTTGTGAATACCGAAAGTTAATAGATAGGGTCAGAGAGCAATCCTATGATCCCAAAATCCCCAAAAGGGGTTGTCCCTAAATTTGCGGATTGTGATGATATCACCAAGTGGTTCACAGCCTTTGAGAGGGCTTGTGAAGCCAGAAAAGTAAAGAAAACTCTCTGGGGGGCACTCCTTTGGGAACTGTTCTCTGGTAAGTGCAGAGACAGACTTCTGACCCTTAGTGGGGCGTAAGCAGAGTCCTATAAGCTCATGGAGGGCATCCTGATTGAGGGATTTGGACTCACTATTGAGGAGTATAGAATTAGATTTGATTCAGGGAGGCTCAGAAAACCCAGAGTCAGCCCTGGGTGGAATTTGTAGACTACTCAATGAAAACACTAGGTGGCTTGTTGACTGGAAGTAAAGTGCAAGATTATGATGGTCTTTAAAATTTGTTTATGAAAGAACACATATTCAGTAATTGCATTGATGAGAAGTTGCATCAGTGTCTGGTAGACCTAGGTCCAATTTCTCCCCAAGAATTTGGAAAGAATGCAGACAACTGGGTCAAGACAAGAGTGACCAGGACGCCCACTCGGGTGAGCAAAAGAAAGGGATTACAAAACCTCCCCACAGGAAAGACAATGAGCCTCTTAAGGATAAAAGTAAGGAGTCCTAGGTAGCCCCCAAAAAACCTGTCCAGGAGTGTGGGCCCAAAGACACCCCACAAACTAAAACTGGGTACCAAGGTAAGAGTTGGGATCCCAACAAGGTATGATGTCACAACTGTCAAAAGACAAGACACCACACCAAATACACTAGCTGTCCTAAAAATACAGCCCCTAGTGTAGCTCCAGGGGTTGCCAGTGTGGCTCTGGAGGGTGGGTCTTCAGATGAGGAAGTCTTCCTAGCCTTCAACTGGAAAATGGGCCCAAAAGGTGAGCTGGAGATTCCGGAGGGGAGTAGACACTTCCACCACTTACTGGTGAATGGAATCCCAGCCACTGCCCTGAGAGATACCTGTGCCAGTCACACTGTGGTGCATGAGAGGTTGGTACTCTCAAACCAGTATGTCCCAGGGGAAACAAAAAGAGTAAGGGCTATCCCAGGGGAGGTCACTGTAAGGCCTGTGGCTGTAGTGCCGCTAGAAATAGCTGGGTCCCTTAGTTGGAAAAAGGAGGTAGTCAATAAAGACCCCCCTTGATTGTCTCCTTGGGAATGACCCTTGGGAATGACTACCCAGAGGTTGGTCTGAGCCAAAGAGAGGTACTGGTCCAGTGCCAGACCTCATCCAAGGAACCTAGGGGGGGGGCTGAACCTGCAGTTAGTGCAGATAAGCCCCAAAAGAAAAGACAGTGTAGGGAAGGTGGATAACTGTTAGCCACAGTTCCAGTGGGCCAGGGAGATTCTATCCCAGTAAGGGAGAACTCCAAAATTGGCACTTCTGAAGTCCTCCCTAGCCCACAAAAAGACCTGACTAGTCAGGCAACTGTCCAGCCTGAGTTGGTTGCTCCTCCACTGACAGAACAGAGGGTGGAAGGAGGGTGTTCACTACACAGTATAGTGGCCCCCAACCCCAAAACAGCAGACAGGCCACCAGAACCCAACAAAACCTGTAAGTTAGCCCCTTCACCTACCAGTGAAGAGCCAAAGGTGTGGTTCTGGGCACTGACAGCTGTCAGTGGCCTCTGCTGGGTGTTAGCCTTCATGGCAGTACTGTCCTTGGCATGGTAGCCTAGTCCCATGCCAAATAGCAAGTTAGGCCCCCTGGCCCTATTGGTCCTGGTGGGGTTACTCAAGCTGTGGGTAACCTCTGTGGGTAAGCTGGGTTTTGCCCTAGCTAAGCTAGAATTTGCAGAGGTATGCACCTCTGAACCCAAACAAAGAAGATGGGGTAAAGACACTAAAGAGCTAGGAAAGGAGCATTGGGAATTCGGGCCTGAAACTGTTGAGGTAGGCCAGCTCCCCAAAGGGACTGACCTGGACAGAAGGATGTAAGGCAAAGTAGGCCCTGCAACTTTCAAACCACCTCCTCTACTCTTCTTTGCCTGAAAGACTAGGAAGACTCTCCCAGGTTTAGCTGAGTCTTCTCTCCTTTGGGCTCGGGGGGCTTGTGTAGAAAACTGGGTTTCTGTTGCAGTAACCCCCTCACTTTTTGCCAGACTACTGATGCACTTTGACTTGATGTGCCCTGGGTCCATGCCTATCAGGTACCCATGGCCTGTGTTCTTTCCCAAAACTGTACCTTTGTACCACCAATTGGCACCTCTCTGATCACATATAAGTCCCTTGTAAAAGGTACCATGGGTACCAAGGGCACTTTGACCAGGGAAGGCCTCTAAGGGATGCAGCACATATTGTGCCACCCATAGAGGTCCTGTACCTTAACACACACACACTGCCACTGCAGGCTGCGTGTTGTGGTGCAGAGAAAAGTTAAGAGTCGACATGGCACACATACCTGTGTTCCATGCCTGCAACCCACTGCCTATGGTATAGGTAAGACACCTCTCTAGGTGGGTGCACTATACCTCGGGTGAGGGTACAGTTGCATGAGCACTGAACCCCTACAGTGTCTAAGTCCATTCTTAGACATTGTAAGTGCATTAAAGCCATATAGAATATATGGTCGGGGAGTTTGTCATTACGAACTCCACAGCACCATAATGGCTTTACTGAAATCTGGGAAGTTTGGCAGAGACCTGCTCTCCCCCCGCAGCTCCGCTGTCAAGTGCCATCACTGTTGCTCTGGGCGCTGGTGCTCAGGTAGGTGTTGAGGCCCTCCTCCACCCGCAGGATCCTGCCTGTGCCTCATCCCTGGTGGCCCAGTGGGAGAGCCTTGCTCTTCTGCTGGCCGCTGTTGTCTGTGTCTGCCTTTGTGACACCTTTCTGGATTTCTGTCTCGCTTGTGCCCGTGTCTGTCTTTGTGCCACTTTCTGTTTTCTGTCTCCTTATGCCCGTTTTCTGCATCCTCTCTGTCTTCTGATTTTTATTTTATTCCCCTCTGTCTCTCTCTCTGTCTTTTTTGTGCCCGTTTTCTGCCCTGTGCTCTTCCTGCTGCTGCTGCCTCCACGGCCCCTTCCCCCCTTACCGGTTTCCCGCCTACCGCTTCCCACCTCCCAGCTGCGCTTCCCTCTCCTACTTAATGGCGGCCGCTGCGTGGCCACGCCGCTGGCGCGCTGAAGGCGCACCAAAGGCAAGCCCGTCTGCGACCCGACCGCAGCCAGCACTAGGGACCCTGGTTCTCCGACCATCTGCCGCTACGACTCAGCTGCCCTCCTCGCACTCAACCCCGGAAGAAACAACAACTGCTACAGATCAACGCCGAACACCACCCATGGCCAGTTCTCCTGCCGACAATCCTTCACCATCAACAGCCCCCCCACGACCGCTGAACCCACGACAGACGCCCTGACGTGCATACTCCTCAACGTACGCTCCCTCCACAGACACACCACGGAGATCTGGGACCTACTCGACACCCTCTCGCCAGACGTCGCCTTCTTCACGGAAACATGGACCAATGCCACCTCCGCCGTAGCCATCGCCACCGCCATCCCTGACGGATACAAGATCCAAAGAAAGGACCGCCCCCACTGCCCAGGAGGAGGACTCACCATCGCACACAAGAGATCCCTCCGACTCTCCACCTCCAGCGCTAGCGACCCCCTCTCCAACACAGAGCACCTCCACTTCCAGATCCAAACCAGCCCCAGAACCTCGCTGCATGGGACCCTCGTCTACAGACCCCCCCCCGGGCCTCGCGCCTTTTCCACCACCACCATTTTTGACCTCGTCGCCCCTCACGCCATCGCCTCCACGGACGACATCCTCATCGGAGACCTGAACTTCTACCTCGAAAACCGCAGCGACCCCGACTCCACCACCCTCCTTGACAACCTCGCAAACCTCGAACTGAAGCAGCTCGTCACCACCCACACCCACAGAGCCGGACACACCCTTGACCCCATCTTCGCAGGAGGGACAAACATCCACTTCAGCCACACCACGCAGCCCCTCTGGACAGACCACCTTTGCGTACACTTCACCTTCAACACCACCACCGCACCCAAACCCGCCCGCGCCCGCCCCGAAGGAACTGGACCAAGATCACAGAGGAACACCTCAACACCACCCTCTTCCAAGACCCCCCTCCACCACGAACGACACCAACTCCGCAGCCAAAGAACTACACCGCTGGATCTCCAGCTGCGATGACAAGCTCGCACCCCTCCGCCACCCCGTCAATCAGTGCCCCCTGAAGGCCGCCTGGTTCACCACCGACCTCCAAGAAGCCAGGCGCTCCTGCAGACGCCTCGAGAAACTCTGGTGGAACAAGAAAACCACTGAAGACCTGAACAACTACAGGAACGCCATGAATGAATACCACCAGCGCATAAGAGCCACCAAGAGGACCTTTATCAAGAACAAAATCTACTCCAACGCATGTAAAGCAAAAGAACTCTTCAACGTCATACAGCAGTTCACCAAACCCCCCAGCGAAGCCACGGACATCACTCCATCCCAGGACCTCTGCAACAAGCTCAGCTCCTACTTCCACTTGAAAATCAAGGCCCTCTACGACAACTTCAGCGAACAGACTCCTGACACCACCCCCATCTCCACCACTGACAACCGGCCGACCATCACCACCTGAAAACCTGCTACCACTGAAGACACCACCAAGACCATGAAGAACACCCACTCAGGAGCCCCCACGGACCCCTGCCCACCGCACATCTACCACAGAGCTGCCGCTGCCATAGCTCCCGAACTAGGCCGGACCATCAATGCCTCCCTTGAATCCGGCATCTTCCCCGATGACTGGAAGCGGGCAGAAGTCAAGCACCTCCTCAAGAAACCCTCGGCCGACCCGACGGACCTGAAAAACTACCGGCCCATCTCTCCCCTTCCCTTCGCAGCCAAAGCCACCGAGAGATTCATCAACGCCCAGCTGACCACCTTCATCGAAGAGAACGCCATCCTCGACTCCTCCCAGTCCGGATTTCGCAGCAACCACAGCACCGAGACCGCCCTCCTCGCCGCCACTGATGACATCCGCATGCTCCTCGACCAGGGCCACACTGCGGCCCTCATCCTACTGGACCTCTCCGCGGCCTTCGACACCGTCTCACACCGCACTCTCGCAGCCAGACTCCATGACGTCGGTATACGAGGAACCGCCCTCAACTGAATCTGCTCCTTTCTCTCCGGCAGAACCCAAAGGATCAGACTCCCTCCCTTCCTCTCCGAACCTACAGAGATCAACTGTGGAGTACCCCAAGGATCCTCGCTCAGCCCCATGCTCTTCAACAACTACATGGCCCCCCTCGCCACCATCGTCAGACAGCATGGGCTCAGCATAGTATCTTACGCCGACGACACCCAGCTCATCCTCTCTCTCACGAAGAACCCCGAAGACACCAGACTCAGCTTCTAAGAAGGAATGAAAGACGTCGCTGCCTGGATGAGTGACAGCTGCCTAAAACTGAACTCGGAGAAGACCGAGGTCCTCGTCCTTGGACCCTCCCCCACGGCATGGGACAGCTCCTGGTGGCCCCCTGCCCTCGGAAACCCACCCACCCCGACGGACCACGCCCGGAACCTTGGCATCATTCTAGACTCCTCCCTCACCATGACCCACCAGATTAACGCTGTCGCCTCGACCTGCTTCAACCCCCTCCGCATCCTCTGCAAGACCTTCTAGTGGATCCCCCACGAATGCAGAAAGTCCGTCACCCACGCACTCGTAACTAGCAGACTGAACTACAGTAATGCCCTCTATGCCGGAATCAACAAAACCCTGCTACACAAGCTCCAAACCATCTAGAACACCGCAGCCAGCCTCGTCCTCGGAACCCCACGACACAAGCACATGACTCACCATCAAGAAGAGAGTAACCTTCAAGCTACTCACCCACTCCTACAAATCCCTCCACAACATCGGACCCAAATACCTCAACGAAAGAGTCTCCTTCCACGTACCCAAAAGGAACCTCCGCTCCACCGACCTCACCCTGGCAGAGACCCCACGCATCCGCAGAACCAGAGCAGGCGGAAGAGCCTTCTCCTACGTCGCAGCAAAGACCTGGAGCGAGCTCCCAGTCAACATCAGACGCTCCCCCACTCTGCACACCTTCAGGAAGAGCCTCAAGACCTGGCTTTTCGACTGATCCGGAGATGCACCCCACCCCCAGCGCCTTGAGACCCTCACGGGTGAGTAGCGCGTTTTATAAACCCCTGATTGATTGATTGGTTGATTGGTATCAAACGTCTCATCATAATAAACCCCCACTGATGCCAGTGTGGGATTTAGTATACAATGCACTCAGAGAGCATCTTAGAGATGCCCCTGAAAAACGACCAGCCTCTGGTGGGTTCCCTGACTGGTAAACACCATCCTGCCACCACGAGAGCGGTTTCTGGACCCCTTGGATGGAAGCCTCCGCTCTCTGAACCCAGAAACAAAGCCATTCCTGGGCGGAGGTGTTCACACCTCCCCCAGGTCAGGAAGAGCCATCTGTAGCAGGGGAGCTTCAAAGGCCTTTCCGCCTTTGTAACGTGACCCCCAGCCTCTCCTGCTATCAGGAGCAGGCCCCCTTTCTGTCTCCCCTCTTTTTCGGCAGGAAGACAGGTGGGAAAAATTAGCACAGCCCTGAAGGTGTGCCCACCTCTGCCAACCCCACCTCTCAGGTGGGGGAGGCAAGGTGAAGCCCACTCTTCAGTGCCCGCCATCTTACAGATGGCAGGTACTGTCCAATCAGGATTAGGGATTGCTTCCACTCCCCCATGTGGGGTGAGCACACCAACGGTGTAGTCACCTAAGGTAAGTAGCCCATTGGCTACTGACCTCAAGACCCATAAAACGCCCCCTAAATAAAGTATTTAAGGGGCAGCCCTGAACCAAGAAGACAGATTCCCGCAACCTACGAAGAAGAAGGACGAAAGAAGATGCCCAGCAGAGGAGACTGCAGAGAAGAACTGACTTAGCCCCAGCCCTACTGGCCTGTCTGCAGTTTCCAGAGATCCTGCGCCAAAAGTCACCTTGTCCTGCAGCTAGCGACCTCCAGAACCCTGGAAGGACTGACTGCCTCCAACAAAGACTGGGTCTGTCCGGATTTAGGGATTGTCCCTAAATTTGAGGATGGTAATGATATCGCCAAGTGGTTCACAGCCTTTTGTCGTGTAGTTCCTGTAAACCTATGTAGAATCTGCGTGTTTAGACAACATAGACTCTAGGATTGGTGTCAGACTGATTCAAGACACCCCTACAGGGATATGTTAGCCTGTATACCAGCTAACTCACAATGCCACTAGAAACCCCTCTTACCAAGGAAAGAATAGTTCTTGGCAACTATCGAACATGACAACCCTGATCCCTCAGGATCGTGGAAAAAGTGCATTACTTTTCGCTCAGTCACTCGTGCTCACTTTGTCTCAGAGATTTACACAGAATAAACGGTGAGGACGTTTTCAATAAGCATTTACTGAACCAGCGTCATTCTAGTGTAAAATAGGTGTGCTGAAACAACCATTAGACAGAAACAGATATAAATGATTAGAAGCACTAACAGGGTAAAAGGACGGTAGATTTACAGGCAAGTATATAAAATACATGACAGTAGTAAATGCGTTCTCCTACGATGCGACCCTAACTAGATGTACCTAGGTGTACCTAGTATGCATGTAGGTGTAGAGCCAAGAATCCCTCTAGGATAAAGTCAACCCCATTATCTGAAGTGAGAGACTGTGGGACCCTGTCTTGGTCTCGAGATGGACACCCCGCGAGGGATGTCAGACCACTGTGAGCTGGAGTGTCTGCGTGCAGGAACCTCAGCGTCAGTGTGTCAGCATGGAAGTCCTTTTCTCCTCTGTCTACCTCAGCAAGATATGGTGTTTATATACCCGATGTGGTACCCTCAGGGGTTCTACCTTGCTGTGTCATGTCGGACTCAGGATGTACATAGTTTTTATGCATGAGATGGTAGTCCTGCTGAGTTTACAAGAATCCTCACGCATAATGGATGAGGCTAGTTTTCAGGGAAAACCCCACGTCCTGTATGCAGTACCCCAACTAGGCAAAAGGTCAGTCCCAAGAACCGCTATGTAGTGCAATGGTAGGGAGAATATAGGGGAAAGGTTAGGTGACAACCTGAGCCAATATTGGGGTACCTATATGAAACATAACACCGACTCCTCATCCGACTGGACGACATACTAAAAATTCTAACGTATGGCTAAATATGGTACACAAACTATTAATAAGTTTATTAAAAAATAAAACTTAAAAAACGTAAAAACGTTTGTGTCTATTGTTAAAAAATTCCAAATTTGGTTGTTTTTGAAAAATCTAAATGTTTCCCAGCACACAATGAGCCAAATGTTTATGTGTCCTGGCTGGGAGACGCAACATCACTGTTGCCTGCAGTCGCAGACGACGGTCCCTGCAACACCTCACAGATTAGGTCGATCGAGCACAGATGTCCCTCCGTATTCTCCGCAGCCGCTGCTGGGGATGCCTGTGTGACAACCAAGGCCTGAATATTTGTTAAGGAGCCGGTATGCATTCCAACAGGAGCTGAAGCATCCTGTGGTGACTCTAAGAATGCAGACATCAACATTGGAATACGCTGAGGACACAGCAGAACATGGGCCGTTATCGGGTCCAGTAAAGCATCAACGTCCGGTGGCGCAACTGATGGAAGTGTTAGTCAGAGGTCCAACACGCATTCTTGTCCGCAGACAGGCATCGAAGGACAGGCAGAATACAGTCGATCCAGACTGGTCTAAATGACAAGAACCAAGATTCACTTAGTTCACGTAGGCGAGATGTGCCTACATGGAGTACCAGGCAATCACGGTATCGGCGCTCCAAGAGCGTTTTTTCCATCTCCTTGGTGACTGGGACATCCAATGCGTAGCAGAAAAAAGACAATCAGGATACCTGCTATTAGGAACAGGATCAGCGGAAGCCCCCCAAAAATGCTTCCGAATACGGAGTGTATGAAGTTGGGAATAACTCCGAGGATTGTCTGAAAGGTGCTTAACAGTCCAGAACCTATGGTGTTAAATAGGTGTACTATACCCCTCGTATCAGACATGTTAAAGATATGTTGTACCATTTCTGTGAAATGGAAAGGGCAGTTCGTTCGCACTAGGGCCTGTATCTCAGCCGAGGACCTTGCAACCTGGAGATCATAAGTTTCTCGGGCGGGGGTTAAGGGCACGGTTTTCTGTTAAAGCATGGCTTCATTCAGCGCAGAGTATCAAACCATATAAAGGAAACATTCAACGAAGGCCATAACGGCGCCTCCCTGACTGTATGGGTCGGTGGAAACAATACTTGCATACAGCAAGTAACCATGGAGCTTACAGTGACAAGATATGCGATGCCCGGGAGCATCCCACAACAACCTTGATCATTCAGCATCAAGTAACTCCTATTGGAAAATAACCTGAACACCGGATTAATCACGGCAGCTGGGGACCCTTTCAAGTGACAGGATAAGTTAGCAACTAAACCATTACAGGCCCAGTGAAGCATGATAGCCTGGCATATGTGCGATTCACTTAAAGAGTTCTCGCAGTCGGTACCGCTAAGAAACACTTTCATGTCCCCATTCCTACATCGAAATCTTTACGGTAATTCCCAAGATTCTTTGATGAATTCCCTACCCATCGCTTCATATCTGCCTGCCTGTTGTTGTTCAAGGCAATACTGAAACTGGAACGTTGTGACCAGTAGTGCTATATGGCCATGGATTAACCATTCTGTGGATGGTGACTCTGCCACAGTAAAAGGTAATTTTTCCAGCTTTTCAATACGCAGCATTGTATATTTTGCTCCCCGCTGTGCCATTGTTATCTGCTTGTCAGTTAGATTGTATGCAGAAAATAGGGACGTACTGTTGATAAATCGCCAAGGCACATAACCAGCATGCAAAGATTGCAGCGTCCTGCTTAATAACATAATAGAACGTAGCTGAGATTGTCCGTGTTGTAGTATGGACAAGTCCTGTTCTAGTATATCTATAGCAGAAGATGCAATGTTGCCCAGTGAATAAATCCTGGATGTTAATGTAGTCATACTATTGTCAACTACAGCTAATGCCTTTTCTAGGTTAATTCTATCTATTTCACGAAGTCTCGCCGCAGCTTCCTGTTGGGAGATTTTCCAGATTTTATTATAGACAGCGTATAGGAAACGTTTCTGATGTGGCTTTCGGGGACCTAATAAAAAAAACTAAAATCCACCTCATCTGAGAGTAAGGATAAGTGTTGTTTCACCTGGGACAGTGTTGAGGTGTTTAGCCAATTGAGGCACAACTTTCCAACACTGTATGATGTCACCACCCCCTGATGTTCTCTTTGTGCATAGAGTTGGGCCGGCCAATGGATACTAACTCTTCTGTTGTACCCTTGAATCTTGATTGACATCTGTTTGTGTCTGTGGGCCAAACTAACCATCCCTTCCAATTGGGATCTGAAGTATTGTACTGCATGATGCCATCTATTGTATCCCCTCCACGTGATGTAAAATTGATGTGTGAAGGTGTGGGGATCAGAGGTGTGTTCAAATCCTTATTCTTGTTTAGTCCAAGACAGGAAGTCTGTTGCACAGTTTCATTCAGAAATATTATCTGCTGTGGAATGAGGCACGCTCTAAAAAGTGCTTCATTTCCCTGAACTTGCCATTGCTTAGAACCCCAGACTGATGTTGTGTCTATAGTGTCCTTCCATAAGTCGAAACCCTGTTCAGACAGTTGGGAAATAAAGGATGCCGAATATATCTGTTTGGTGTTAGTCAGCATATTTTTCTGTGCAGGTACAGGTGCAACCTTATTGTAATATGAGGTCGGGTCAGAAGTGTTAAACCCTGAAATATAAGAACATTTCTGTGCGAACGTTTTCGAACTACCTTTTGGTGGTGTCTGGCAATGTTCCCATTGGTGGTATGTGAAATATTTTGTGGGATACTAGATTTGTGTAAAAAGTGATGGCCATAATGATGGTAACAGTACATATTATCGGAATCAGATGTGTCCTCTAACATTTCATTGCTTGAAAATGCAGCAGATTTTTCTAGATCAGACAACATATTATTTACAGTTTCAAAATCCCAATCATCAGAAAATGTACTGGAGGTAATGATATAATTTAGAGAAATTTTAAACAAATGCGGTGTTTTCAAAAGTTCAGTGGGGCCAAATACATCATAATCAACCTTGTCCCAAAATATACCATCAGGAATAGAAACAGCTGTAATGTTCACGGAAAACTGGTCTCTTTGTTCATGATGAGATGATGTATGAGGTTTCAGGACCAAGTTCACATTTGTTACTGCAGAGCGTTCTGGGAGATATTTTCCATTTATGAGTAAGCAAAAGACAATCACTAGGCCAATCCAGAACAGAAAAAACAACATTCCAGTTATGATCCAGAGCTGGAGCCAAGGTGAAACCAAGTAAGTCTTTTTCAGGAAAGTGTAGAATTCACAAATTTGTTGCTTACGGGAAACTAGAGCGTTGTCTGAGGTTCACTGGTATCAAGAGAGAAGGTATCAAAATTGGTGAAATAGCCAGATGCAGTTCAATCTATCTTTGGTAGATCTGCAGGTTTTGTTGAACCGGCAGGTGTCTCTTGTTGAGGTATATTGATGTAGACTTCGGTGTTAGGCCAAATTGAAATTTGTCTTTTGTAGATCTGTTTCAAGAGGAACGAGTTCCATGGCATTGTTTGAAATTCCATCATTTTGTATTGGTGACTCTTCAAATGTTATGAGTCTTTCTGTCTGAGCTTCCTGTATGGTAGTAAGAGGAGAGCGTTGGGTACCCAGGAGCCCACGAGGCCTACTATTCAGTATCGGCCACATAGTGTGGTTTGATCAGATCAATGGAGACGAATCTCTTTTCTTTTTTTCCGGCAAGAGGCGGAAGAAGTATTGTTCTTGTTCCTTCGACAGCCAGGACAGGTACAGGCTTTCTGTATGATGGCCCAAATTCATTCTTGTCCTTGATCTTTTCTCTGACCAGATCCCCGACTTGTGGGATCCAGACAGGTCTTGCTGTGACTGATTTGACTTCCCCAGTGGCGGTGCGTTTTACTTGCACGTTGCTTAGTAGTGCCGGGATTCATTCAGATCCTGTAAAACTGGCAAACGTTTATTGATATCAAATAGTTTTTCATCCGCCACTGTGCTTTCATAATCGAGATCAGGTACCCACATTCTCATCCCAAACAGGACCTCGTAAGGGGTGACACCCCCTAGAAAACTTCTTGGCATGTTGTTGAGGGCTCGTTGGACCCCATATAAGTGATTAACCCAACTACCACCTGAACCGAATACTCTTGCTGTTAAAGATTGCTTTAAGTCTCGGTTTTTCCTCTCCACGACCGAATTTCCCTCTGAATGGTACGGAGAGGAGTACCGCAATGCTACACCCAAACCTTCCATGGCTTCCTTGTAAGCCCTAGAGCTAAACGCGGGGCCACGGTAAGAATGTAATGTGCCAACTGCATATGTCCCTATGAAGACTCGCAAATCTTTTATAACAGTTCGAGTGTCAGCCGAGCGCTGAGGCCATACCCATAGGAATCTAGAGCATGAATCCACTGCTACCAAGATATACTTGTAAGCCCCGTCTGATTTTAGGGGGCCGAAGTGGTCCAAATAGACACACGCGAGTGGTCTGACTGATATTAGTAGTGGTGTCTGCGCTGGACGTGCCACGGTGGAACCCTTCATCTGCTGACAGATGTCACACTTTAGGACAAAATTAATTGTATGTTTAGTTAATCCTGGCCACCAATAGCGTTGTTTCAATAAAGAAACTGTCCCTGTAACTCCTGCGTGCGCAGAACCCAGACCCTCGTGTGCAGCTAGTATTAAGCCTAATCTGCGATCCATGTTTGGTATTACTCTGTCCCCCACTCCTGGAATTTGAGCATACGGAATGTTGTTTGCATCTAACTTGTAGGAGTACTTGAGTGGAAAACCTTTCTGTAAGACTGTGCTGTTTTTGCGTGAAGCAATGACACCTACCATTATCTGTCCGTCTATTCTCGTTTTTGAACGAGTGATTGCAGCTACAGCAGCAGTTCGTACTGCCTCCTTCGCAGCTTCATCAGCCAATGAATTCCCTTCAACGTGAACGCCATCACGTTGATGACTCAGCGTGTGTATCACGTGAGCTCTTGGTAGTTCGTTTTTCAACTCAGCTACCTGTTCCCATAGCATTTTATGCTTAATTGTGCCACCTTTTGAGTCTTTAAACCCATTTTGACCCCAGTTGTGAAGATATTCATTGTATGACTGGACACGGTAAAATGAATCGCACACTATCAGTGTGGGGTAGTCTCGATCCGTATTTATTAGTGCCAGTAATAGGGCTTTTAGTTCTGCCAGCTGAGCAGTGCTGTCTCCTAGAGACTGTGTCTTTGTATCGCTGGGATGGAACTTGCCATTTTGCATACGACCCTTTACAATCGCACATGCAGCGCTGTATTGTTGTTTACTACCTATGGCCGGCTGAGCAGATCCATCAGTGTAAATGATGTATTCATACTGATCTAGAGGCATTATTTCATTTGGTAGAGGATATTCTTGTTCATATTGCAGGAATGCTTGTGTCTTTAGACTTGGGTCACATCTGTATTCTACATTCGTTGCAGTGAGAGAATTAGCCCATTATATCCATCTTGGATGTAAGGCTTTAGCATTAGGAACGCTTGCCTTTGTAGCAGCCTCTAAGGCTGGTACCGGAGTTACGACAATTACTCGTTTCCCCTGAGCCAGTGCTCTTTCTCTTACTAACGTGGTCTGAACTGCTGCAAGGATTTTTTCTGTAGAAGCAAAGCGCATTTCAGCGTTTGTGTACAAGTGTGATTTGTATTCTATGGGTACCGTTTCTCTTTCATTGAAGGTTAGGTAAGTGTACCCAGATTGACCCGCTATAACACAGATCACCAGGTTGCGGACGTTTACTCATGTCTGGAAGTGTTTTGAAGCTATCATGTCAGCTTGTAGGGAACAAAGGATATCTGTGTGTTCCTGTGTCCAATGCCTAACTAAAACAAATAAGGTCTTATTAAGTTGTAGAAAGGTTTTACTTTTTCTGCGTAATCTAAAATGTATGTTCTACCAAAATTTAGGAATCCCAATATGGATTGTAAGTTTTTCAATGATTTAGGAGGTTGGAGCAGCGCACACTTTTCTAAAAACTTAGCTGCAAAGCTTTTCCCTTCACTTGAAAGCTCATATCCCAAAAATAGGACATTGAAGTGGGCTATTTTTGATTTTTTAAAGTTAAATTTGTAGCCCTCAGAGGCGCACCCCAAAATTATGTTGCTCACCCTGGTCAAGTGATCCTTCAAATCATCATCCGTCAGATAAATATCATCTACATAAGGAAAATGCCTCTTCATCCAAATTCTGAAGTAACTCTGTTACCCTAGCGGAGAACAACCCCGGGCTATTCTTATACCCTTGGGGGAGTCGACAAAATTGACCATGGGAACCTAGCATGGAAAATGCTGTTAAATACCTGCTTTCAGGCACTATATTTTGGCAGAAAAATCCATTTGAGATATATAGTGTTGTTTTGTATTTTTTCCGCACAATGTTTTTCATCAATGCTGCACTGTGTGCATTATGTACTGCAAATGTTTTTGTGCATGTGTTCAGATGTCTGTAGTCTAAAACTAGATGGTATGAATTATCAGGTTTCATTGAGAGGAACAAAGGATTATTCATGGAGGAAGTGCAAGTTTCAATTACACCCTGATATTCAAGTTGATCTAAGATCTCCCTGACCTGTTTTTTCACTTCTTATTTTATTGGGTACTGTCTCTGTGGAGTTGGAGTAGTTTTTACTGCGATTACATGGTTAGGTGACTCAGCATCCCACCCAACGTGGTTGCGATATAATGCTGGAGCAAGGACTATCGCCCACTCCTGCGCGTATGTGTGTTTTAAGTATATTGGAACGAGATCGGAAAAAGCCGGTAAAATCACTGTTTCTCCAAACTTCAATCCATAACAATTTCAGGCGGCCAATCTTTTTCAGCTAAAAGGATGTCATAGCCATGAGTCAGGTTCTCCCCAAAAGAGACCTTTAATTTTTCTGGGTTTGTCACCCTCCATTTGGAGTGTTAACTCATGTAACCGATGTGGGACACTTACCCTTGTATCAGGTGTTTCCGCTGTGATATGCTCATTCAACTCCGCTGTCACCAGAAATTCCATCAGGTTCTGGCGAGCTATTGTTACTTCTGCTGCGCTGTCTAGAATCGTAAGAACCCATTTCCTGTTCAGAAGTTGAGTCCTCAGAATTCTGGGCATGTCTAACTTTGAGACCTGCTACTTTCTTCTTTTTAAATTGAGGTTTTGATTTTGGCTTCTCTTCTTTTTCTTCTTTCTTCTGAAGCGCATGGCGTGTCTCTGGACTTTGTACGCTCTTCTTGTCTGTGTTCTGACCGACCTTCACTCGGAATTTCTTGGTTAACCCTGAAAGGAACGAGAGGAACGTGTATCAGTATCTTGATACCTGTCAGGTTTTTTTATGTTATCACGGTTCCTAAGGTTGTACCTCCTTTCGCAGGGCTCCAGAGGATTGTGATCTATTCTCTCTATTCTTTTGTTGTTTATTTTTATCCCACTTCTTCTTTGAAGAAGCAGGTGCTTGCTTGGTGTTATCCTTTTCAGGACCACCAATGAGTTGAGGTTTTGTTGCCTTGGCTTCCAAACTATCTCTACCTAATTCAGCATAGGTGTCTTCAATAATTTTAGGTAATTCACGTTCCTGTTGTAAAGGAGTGAAATCCCTCAGGCGTTGGCGTATTGCCACTGCTGCTGCCTCCCCTTTTATATTTGCTAATATTATAGCTGATACGTGGGCAAAATTACCTAGTAATTTCATCCCTAAGTTCAGAGCAGGTTCTGCTCCATACTCAGTTTGTATTTGTCTTAATACATCTGGTATTACTGCTAATGAAGGGATACCATGAGTTCTGGTATATATGGCAGTGAAAACTGGACCCCAAGAAGTACAATCCTCTATTTGGGGAGCTATCCCCACTGGCAAGCAGATTGTTAACATTCTGTGTTTCTCTTGAGGGCTAGTGTGTGGAAAATACTGCCTCTAACTGTGTTATTTTTTGAGCTATCCAGAATGGCATTTGCTCACGTTTAGTGCATTTTACCCATAACTGCGTGTAGCATTTGTGGTGTAATTTTAGTTGTGGGTCCCTGATATTGTCCTGTTTGTGTAGCCCTTGTTGGCTGAAGTGTGAGAGTTCTCATCATCACGAACTGTGTCAGGTTTCTGTAAAGTTTTATTATTTCTTTATGAATTGGACGTAAGTCTGCTGCTGACATTGTGTCAATGTCTGGATGTGGTGTGTAGGCCGCAAGGAATGGCCAAGTTGCTCCATCTATTCCAAGCGGACCTAGTCTTACTTTGCCTTTTGTGTGGGGGAGGGCACCTTTAAACCTGGTAGGTGAGCGGATTTTTAATGCCCTCATACGGACAGTATTCCTCTGGTGTTTCATCTTCAGTGTAAGAATAAAATGCATTTGATTGTGCATCTGCTTGTGGGAATTTAACCCATGAACAGAATACCTCTGTTCTATATGATTCGTGAGTCTCAATCACGAATGTTACTGTCCCACCCCTAGCTGTGACTCCATAGTCTGCTAGTTTCAGAGTAAGGGCAGTTCTAACATTTTCTGAAATGTTAATTTCACCTTTCTCTTCTTCCTCCCTGATAACAGTGGCGTCTTCGTCAGCCATTGTTGACAAAGATTTTTGAAGGAAGAGTTTCAAGAAAACTGAGATAAGGTTTTATGCACAATAGGAACAATTTGTCCTTCAAGCTTGATAAACCTACAGCCAATAAATAGGATATGCCTATTGAGCTGTGGCGGATTGTTCCCTTCCCACTCCAGACGTCTCTGGGATAACGTGAGTAGGGGTCTCTGAGAACAGCACGACTGAGCTACTCAGATTTGACCGTTAAATAAGTACCAAACCAATGTTGGTGGTGCCATGTCGTGTAGTTCCTATAAACCTATATAGAATCTGCGCCTTTAGACAACATAGACTGTAGGATTGGTGTCAGACTGATTCTAGACACCCCTACCGGGTATGTTAGCCTGTATACCAGCTAGCTCACAGTGCCACTAGAAATCTCTCTTACCAAGGAGAGAATAGTTCTTGGCAACCATCGAACATGACAACCCTGATCCCTCAGGATCGTGGAAACAGTGCATTACTTTTTGCTCAGTCACTCGTGCTCACTTTGTCTCAGGGATATACACAGAATAAACGTTGAGCACGGTTTCAATAAGCATTTATTGAACCAGCATCATTCTAGTGTAAAATAGGTGTGCTGAAACAACCATTAGACAGATACAGATATAAATGATTAGAAGCACTAACAGGGTAAAAGGAAGGTAGATTTCAACCATTGTGCTAAAACAACGAATACAGGCAAGTATATAAAATACATGACAGTAGTAAAAGAGTACTCCTACGATGCGACCCTAACTAGATGTACCTAGGTGTACCTAGTATGTATGTAGGTGTAGAGCAAAGAATCTCTCTAGGATAAAGCCAACACCATTACCTGAAGTGAGATACTGTGGGACCCCGTCTTGGTCTCGAGATGGACACCCAGCGAGGGACTACAGACCACTGCGAGCTGGAGTGTCTGTGTTCAGGAACCTCAGCGTCTCGCATCAGTGTGTCAGCATGGAAGTCCTTTTCTCCTCTGTCTACCTCAGCAAGATATGGTGTTTATATATCCAATGTGGTACCCTCAGGGGTTCTACCTTGCTGTGTCATGTCGGACTTAGGATGACGGAAAGAATGACCCTTGTACATAGTTATTATGCAGGAGATGGTAGTCCTGCTGAGTTTCCAAGAATCCTCATAAATAATGGATGAGGCTAGTTTTCAGGGAAAACCCCAAGTCCTGTATGCAGTACCGTAACTAGGCAAAAGGTCAGTCCCAAAAACTGTTATGTAGTGTAATGGTAGGGAGAATATAGGGGAAAGGTTAGGTGACTACCTGAGCCTATATTGGGGTACCTATATGAAACATCACGCTTTGAGAGGGCTTGTGAAGCCAGAAAAGTGAAGAAAACTCACTAGGGGGCACCCCTTTGGGAATTGTTCTCTGGTAAGTGCAGAGACAGACTTCTGACCCTTTGTGGGGCAGAAGCAGAGTCCTATGAGCTCATGAAGGGCACCCTGATTGAGGGATTTGGACTCACTACTGAGGAGTATAGAATTAGATTCAGGGGGGCTCAGCAAACCCAGAGCCAGCTCTGGGTGGAATTTGTAGACTATTCAATAAAAACACTAGGTGGCTGGTTGACTGGATGTAAAGTGCAAGATTATGATTGTCTTTATAATTTGTTTATGAAAGAACACAAATTAAGTAATTGCATTGATGAGAAGTTGCATCAGTATCTGGTAGACGTAGGTCCAATTTCTCCCCAAGAAGTGGGAAAGAAGGTGGACCACTGGATCAAGACAAGAGTGACCAGGACGCCCACTGGGGGTGACGAAAAGAAAGGGGTTAGAAAGCCTCCCCAGAGGAAAGACAGTGAGCCTCTTAAGGATAAAAGTAAGGAGTCCCAGGTGGCCCCCCAAAAACCTGTCCAGGAGGGTGGGCCCAAAGACACCTCACAAACTAAAACTGGGTACCAAGGTAATAGTTGGGATCCCAACAAGGTATGGTGTCACAACTGTCAAAAGACAGGACACCACACCAAGGACCCTAGCTGTCCTAAAAATACAGCCCCTAGTGTAGCTCCAGGGGTTGCCAGTGTAGCTTTGGAGGGTGGTTTCTCAGATGAGGAAGTCTTCCTACCCTTCAACATGAAAATGGGCCCAAAATGTGAGTTGGAGATCAGGAGGGGAGTAGACACTTCCACCACCTACTGGTGAATTGAATCCCAGCTACTGCCTTGAGAGATACCTGTGCCAGTCACACTGTGGTGCATGACAGGTTGGTACTCTCAAACCAGGGCCATCCCAGGGGAGGTCACTCTTAGGCCTGTGTCTGTAGTGCCCCTAGAATTAGCTGGGTCCCTTAGTTGGAGAAAGGTGGTAGTCAATAAAGACCCCCCCCCCTTGATTGTCTCCTTGGGAATGACCGCCCAGAGGTTGGTCTGAGCCACAGAGAGGTACTGGTCCAGTGCCAGACCTCATTCAAGGAACCTGGGGGATGGGGGGGCTGAACCTGCAGTTAGTGCAGGTAAGCCCCAAAAGAAAGAGAAAAGACAGTGTAGGAAAGGTGGACAACTGTTAGCCACAGTTCCAGTGGGCCAGAGAGATTCTATCCCAGTAAGGGAGAACTCCAACATTGGCACTTCTGAAGTCCTCCCTAGCCCACAAAAAGATTTGACTGGTCAGGCAACTGCCCAGCCTGAGTTGGTGGCTCCTCCGCTGACAGAACAGAGGGTGGAAGAAGGGTGTTCCCTACACAGTATAGTGGCCCCTACCCTCGAACAGCAGACAGGCCACCAGAACCCAAAGAAGCCTGTAAGTTAGCCCCTTCCCCTATCAGTGAAGAGCTAAAGGTGTGGTTCTGGGCACTGACAGCTGTCAGTGGCCTCTGCTGGGTGTTAGCCTTCATGGCAGCACTGTCCTTGGCATGGTGGCCTAGTCCCATGCCAAATAACAAGTTAGGCCCCCTGACCCTATTACTCAAGCTGTGGGTAACCTCTGTGGGTAAGCTGGGTGTTGCCCTAGCTAAGTTAGAATTTGCAGAGGTAGGTACCTCTGACCCTAAACTAACAATATATGGGGTAAAGACACTAAAGATCTAGGAAAGGAGCATTGGGAATTAGGTCCTGAAACTTTTGAGGTAGGCCAGCTCTCCAAAGGGACTGACCTGGACAGAAAAATGTACGGCAAAGTAGGCCCTGCACCTTTCAAACTACTTCCTCTACTCTTCCTCGCCTGAAAGACTAAGAAGACTCTTCCAGGTTTGGCTGAGTCTCCTGGCCTTTGGGCTGGGCGGGGGCTTGTGTAGGAAACTGGGTTTCTGTTGCAGCAACTCCCCCACTTTGTGACATACTACTGATGCACTTTGACTTGATGTGCCCTGGGTCCCCGCCAATCAGGTACCCAGGGCCTCTGTTCTTTCCCAGAACTGTACATTTGTACCCCGAATTGGCACATCTCTGGCCACATGTAAGTCCCTTGTAAAAGGCACCATGGCTACCAAGGGCAGTGTGACCAGGGAAGGCCTCTAAGGGCTGCAGCACATATTGGGACACCCTTACAGTTCCTGTACCTTAACACACACACACACTGCCATTGCAAGCTGCGTGTTTTGGTGCAGAGAAAAGTGAAGAGTCGACATGGCACACATACCTGTCTGCCATGCCTGCAATCCACTGCCTATGGTATAAGTAAGACACCCCTCTAGGTGGGTGCATTATACCACTGGTGAGGGTACAGTTGCATGAGCACTGTACCCCTACAGTGTCTAAGTCCATTCTTAGACTTTGTAAGTGCAGTAAAGCCATAAAGAGTATATGGCCTGGGAGTTTGTCATTACGAACTCCACAGCACCATAATGGCTTTACTGAAATCTGGGAAGTTTGGTATCAAACTTCTCAACATAATAAACCCACACTGATGCCAGTGTGGGATTTATTATACAATGCACTCAGAGGGCATCTTAGAGATGCCCCCTGAAAAACGACCAGCCTCTGGTGGGTTCCCTGACTGGTAAACACAATCCAGCCACCACGAGAGCCTTCGCTCCCTGAGCCCAGAAACAAAGCCTTTCCTGGGCAGAGGTGTTCACACCTACCCCAGGTCAGGAAGAGCCATCTGTGGCAGGGAAGCTTCAAAGGCCTTGCTGCCTTTGTAACATGACCCACAGCCTCAACCTGCTATCAGGAGCAGGCCCCCTTCCTGTCTTCCCTCCATTTTGGCGGAAAGATAGGCGGGAAAAATTAGCAAAGCCCAGAAGGTGTGCCCACCTCTGCCAACCCCATCCCTCAGGTGGGGGAGGGGAGGTGAAGCCCACTCTTAGTGCCCGCCATCTTGCAGGTGGCAGGCACTCTCCAATCAGGATTAGGGATTGTGGGGAGCGCGGCCAAGATGGCGGCTGGAGCAGACGCAGCCTGAAGAGGTCAGCGGTCTGCCCATTCAATAATCCTACAAATGCCCTGCCAGCGCGACGATACACGATGGCATGAATGCACTGGCTTTAACAATCACCCGGGGCCCGAATTAACGCAAATTGTTGGAGGGCACGCTCTGCAGCTGGTGAGTGGAAGAGTTCATGGGGCCGCGCTTGCAAATCAGGCCTGTGCCAGGGGCAGCTGCGTACGATGCAGCATGGTGTTTGCGATCGGTGGATCGCCCTCTGTGCCCGGAAACCAGTGGACAATACTGGCTGCTGTTGTAGATGGGAGAGTGCCGGACCAGTGACTGATGCGGCCCGGTTCCCCCTCTGGCAAGAAGGAGAGACCGTGAACGGTACTTGAGCGGCTGGGCTGACTTGGGTGCAGTGGCTGCCGGGCCCGCTGCGGCCTGCGGTGGGGTTGGGCCGGGAGAATGGCCCTGAAGAGGCGAGCTACTCTATTTTCTGCGGATGCGAGTGCAGAGCTACCGTGAGGGGTGGCTGGGGGCCTACTACTGAGGGTCCCCCTGGGAGCTGCATTCGGCCCGCCATTGCCATCGGAGCCCTCAGTTGACGAAAAAGATGCGTTAGTGAGGGAGAGGTGGCAGCAAGAATGAAAGCACAGTGATATTACCTGTGCGAAGTATCGGTGCAAGGCAGGCAAAGTCGACTCGGCCTGCGGTGGTGCTGGTGGGAATATAACCCCCTCTCCCTGAGGATAACCCAGCGGGGGCTGCTGGTGGAGGTCGCGAGCAGTTGAAGACGTGGTCCATAGATAACCAGCCCCCTCTGCTATACAACTACCTAACAGCCAAAGGGCACTGGCCCTACTCACCTGAAGAGACATTCCCTTGATGAATCCTCCTCCAAGTAAGCACTAACCTGCTAAGATCACCAAGATTCTGCGGCTGGGTGCGGTTGGGAATGCGATGGGTGGCGCATGACCCCCCCGCTCAGCGATTACATTACAAGTTAGCGGGTCTTGGGTTCTGCTGACCCGGAATAAGAGTATATAGGGGAGACGTACCCTGATACCCATCTGGGCACTCTTGCATGGTGTTGCCTGGTTTGCAGTGCTTACGCAGCCGGAGTCCTAGTGAGGCCTCAGAGAGATCCTGTTCGGCGGCTCCCTGATTGACCAAAAGCCTGAGGTCCGGAACCTCTTTGGCTCCAGAGTAAGAGATACCAACAATAAGAATAACTCTCTCAACGATAGTCTTTCTATCCTATGATTACATGCAGACCCTGCTGGCGGCGTAGTTGCGGCACTGGAGCTGGGGCCCAGCTTGGCACACTATACTTATACTATACTTGGGAAGATCCTCCCGACGCCCAGAACCGGCCTCGCTGTGGGGAGGTGTTGTCTGCACTTCCCCCCCCCCCCTCCTCCAGGGTACCCGGCCGTAGCGAGTATGGGCAAAGACAAGCCGCAAAGAGGAGTGCAACAAACCAAGATGGACCAGTTTACTGCACAGGGGTGCCCTTCAAAACTCAATCCTCCACGTGAGGCCCCCATCCCAGAGCATGCAAATATGCTCAAATCCTGGCAGCCATAGACACCTCAAGCGCAGTGGTCCAGGTAAAAATTGATGCCATGTCCCTTGACATAGGCCTACTAAGGGTTGACCTCCGTACGGTCGCAGAGAGATCCCTGGCCACAGAACAAATCATAGCTAAACTGGAAACTGAAGTCTCCACATTAAAAACAACTCTTTCTGAATTAGCTTCGAAAACAACTACCCTGGAACAAAGAGCAGAGGATGCTGAAGGACGATCACGAAGAGGTAACCTCAGGTTTGTGGAATTTCCGGAAGGCGTTGAAGGTAAAGCCCCAGAACAATTCCTGGAACGCTGGATCAAAGACACGCTTCCCACAACACAATTGTCTGCTATCTTTGTGATCGAAAGAGCGCATCAAACACGTATACAAAGCCGCCCACAGGTGCACGTCCAAGGACCTTTATTGCCAAAGTCCTCAATTACAGAGACAGGGACTGTATATTAAGAACAGCCCAGCAGGAGGGTGACCCCACTTACGAGAACCATGTAATCCGCATTTTCCCGGACTACACACGTCTAGTTCAATGTAGGAGAGTAGGATCTGCCTCTTATGTTGCCCCCACTTTTTTTTCTGATGTTTACACTGGTTTCTGGCTATAGTCAGGCTGGGACCCTGCTAATCAGGGCCCCAGCCTCTCTGTTCTCTCTAAACGATTTGGAGTGCACTCTAGGTGCACTAGTGATTGGATACTGTGGCACCTTATGAGTCCCTAGTATATGGTACCTTAGGTACCAAGGGCATAGGTACTTCACAGGCCTACCAGGGGCTGCAGCATGTATTATGCCACCCCTGGGAAGCAGACTAAATCTGACACCACAGGCCTGATACTGCAGCCTGAGTGAGGAAGTGCTAGCACCCCTCACTGAGAGATAGGTTCCCTATATCTCTCCTACACACACATATAACCCTATCAGTCACCCCTAAGGCAGGCCCTATCAATCCTGAGGGCAGGGTGCTTGGCTTATATGTGAGGGGGTGCCTCTGCCTGAGCAGGGCCCCTCTGCAGCTCTCAGAGTCCATTCTCTGGTGCTGTCTGTGGATGCGGTTAAACCATATACTTTTAAGTGCATTATATCCTCGCGGTAAAATGCTAACTTTGGAATGGCTGCATCGAAACATGTCGTGTTTGGTGTCAAACATCTTGGAATACTACCCCCCGCCAGTCCTGGCGGCGGGGGTAGCATTCCACCCTTCTAGAGGGATAGACATGTACCTACTGTGGAAACACGGTAGAATCCTGCAGAGCCCTGGCATCACAAAATGGATGCCACCAGTCACAGACACTGGGCTGCCCTCCTGCTGATGACCAACACTCGCAGTGGAGGAAGCCCAACAATAGATATCCTGTCCCAAGGGGGTGTGACCACCTCCCAGACAGGGTTTAGTGTATTGGGGCTGGGTGGGTGCACTCTTAGAGTGCTTTGAAGTCCTGCACTGGGGGAGCAGAAGGCTCCTCTTTGCTTATGCCAGTTCAAACCAGCTCAGGGGCTACCTGTCCCTGCTCTGGCGTGAAACTGGACAAAGGGAAGTGGGTGTAGCCGCCCACTCCCCTGACCCTCCCATAGGTAGGGTCATAGAGCTAGTCCCTCCCCTTCTTTTAGTATAAGAGGGGAAACCTGTGCATTGCACCCTAGATTTCCCTGGACGACGCTCTGAAGAAGAATCCCGGACCTTCGACGTTCCACTACCTTTGGAAGACTGAAGAATCTCCCTTGGAGTCAAGGAGTGACTCCCCTGCTTGGCAGGCACCAAAAACTACAAACGACGGTCGCAAACTACGCCGCTCCCGCCGGAGTCCGAAGTCCCTGCAGCCCAAGAAGTGGATTTCCTGACTTCTCAAAGGCCATCGTGAGTCCCCAGTGAAGCTGAGGACAGTGGACCCCAAGAGTAACGAGGAACCGCGACCCCTGGGTACCGTGCACTATTGTCGAGTGCAACCCCTCACAACGTTCCACGAACTTCTGCTTTGGACCACGTGTGGTCCCAGCCTCCAGCAGGAACCCTCCTAAGATCAGAGGCCTACCACGTCCCGAGTGACCGTGGGCCCCTGTGAGAGAATCCTCCCGAGGCGTCTTCGCGATCCCTTGCCAGCCGGCTTGCGGGTCCCCAGAAGACTTTCCAAAGAAACCAAAGGGCTCCCCTGGTTGCTCCAGGCCTGCCCTGACTTACCCTCGCTGGGTGAGTTCCACAGACCTTGCTGGTCTGCGCCATTGTCTCTTCACACTTTCCCCGAGACTTGCTGTTACCAAGGCTTGTTGGCTCCGATCGAGTTGCCGACACCGCAGTAAGCCGCCGACATCGTGGGACACGCCGAATCCAGCTCCTGGTCGTCGACGACACCTCCTGGACCTCGTGGCTGAAGAGTCAAGGCAACCGCGGACGACCTGAATCTTGCGACGACGGTGGGCATCCATCTTCCTTGCCCCGAGTCACTGCCAAGTGACTTTGAACACTGTCCCCTCTGCTTTCAGGTCTTCCATCTTCCGAATCCAGGCTTGGATTCCTCCGGACACTTCTCCTGCCGCCGCAAGCAGCAAGTCTTCACTGGCTCCCATTGAAAACGTCGCAGCGACCCGACACCAAAGAACACCTATGCACCCGGCTCCCCTGGGTGAGGTAACTTCAGCACTACGGTGCTCCTGTGGGTGTGGGCCCTAGAACTACTTACCCTGTAAGTGACTTGCTTGTAGCTTCCCTCGAAGTGTCCTAAAACTCTAACTTTCCCAGTGCGACTATCGCACTGACTCGTACCTGGTTCGCGTCTGTGTTAGACACACCGCGTCCGACTCCCTTGCAATACCATCTGTAACCGCGTCCTTCGACTCGTACAAGGACCGATCGGTGTGTTCGCCTCGAACACGCAAGGGACCTTTAACATTGATATTTCAATCGCGTCTGAGTGCATAGACTCGTACAGGATTCGCATCGGTGCCAGGTCACCGCGTCCATCCCCTGTGGGTCTCCTACAATTACCTGGGGTGGTTCTTGGGGGTCCCTCGATTCTAGATGCCCTAGACCTAGGACTAGCAAACTAAGATTGTAACATTCAATTGTGCTAAACTTATCCTGATAATATTTGACTTGTACATATGTTCCTGACCTCTAATCTCATAAAGAGATTAGTAGAGAGTGTTTATTAATAAATACATATATATTTGATATATATACCTGTGTGGTGTCTTTTCATTTGGTGATTCAAGAGATTGTGTGGTAAAACAAGCTGCTTTACATTCCTTCAAGACTTAGCCTGAAGGCTGCTCTCCACAGCTACCACTAGGATAGCTTTCTATAAAGGTTGTCTTAAACCTATCTACCATAAGAGTCGAATTGTTCTGGTGCAAGGTGTCCACTTTAATTAGTGAACAGCATATACCAGGCCAGCTTCTCACATTGGTGGGCAGCGTGTGGGATTCCAGCTTGCTATTGTTTTACCAGAAAATCTCTATTTGAATTACTAACTGAAAACCACTATAGGTACTTAAGGTACATATAAAGTCAAGCTTAGTATCGATAAGTTCTACTGGACTTAGAGCTGTGTGCCAAGGGATAGCACACCCTTTCTACAGCTCAAGCTAGTATCAGTAGGCCACAAACTAGTGTAGGTAGTACAACACTGCACAACACTAGAATGTCCTTAAAGGGTGGAACCAGTGGATCCACTCAGCCTCAGTATAAGGACATGGCTTTCTCTGACTTGAGAGCCATGTGTGTTGAAAGACACCTGAGACTAGGACAGAGTCCCTCAACCCTGCACCTGATAGATCTGCTGACAGCAGATGATCTTAGATTGGCTCTAGGGGCTAATGGGTCTGAATCAGTGGGTGGGTCAATTACAGTATCTGGGTCAGACGATGAAAATCCGAATGACCAGGACTCTGTGATTGAAGGACCAGGCCTCAAGGGGCCTGAAAAGGACAGAGGAATACTCCCTAAGAGAACTGACAGAGTGGATGAGAGGCATAGGTCCCCTTCCAGGGAATCTGAGCACTCTTATCACTCTGGCAGAGAATTTGTCCACCAGAGGAACTCATACTTTCCCATAAGAGAGACCTCCTCTGAAAGAATGTGCAAACTGCTGCAGTATGAGGAAGCAAGAGTTGCCCTCAGAACCAAGCACTTGGCACTGGATAGAGAAGCCCTGGAGATCCAGAGAGCTTATCGACGAGAGGGGTTAGAACCCCTTGGTGGCAGCAACAGTGTCCCTAGAGGCAGAGAATCTATTCCAGACCATAGGAACCTGAGCAAGGTTGTTCCTCCCTACCAGAGTGGGGATGATATCCACAAGTGGATAACTGCTATGGAGAGGGCCTGTAGAGTACAGCAGGTCCCCCAGAAGCAGTGGGCAGCAATCTTGTGGCTCTCCTTTTCAGATAAAGGTAGAGACAAGCTCCTCACTGTTAGAGAAGAGGATGCTGATGATTATGAAGTCCTGAAGAGTGCACTAATAGATGGGTTTGGCTTAACCACTGAACAGTACAGGTTAAAGTTCAGAGACACCCAGAAGGCACAGACTCAGGACTGGACTGACTTTGTTGATTGTGCAACCAAGGCTCTGGAGGGTTGGCTGGTTGGCAGTAGGGTTACTGATTTCAAGGGATTGTATAATCTGATGATGAGAGAACAGATCCTTAATAATTGCCAGAACCAGTTGTTGCATCAGTACCTGGTGGACTCGGATCTGACCTCTCCCCAAGAATTGGGAAAGAAGGCAGACAAGTGGGTCAGAACCAGGGTGAGGCAGAAACCCCAGAACCAAGGGGGTGACACCAAGAAGCAAGATCCTAAGGGCTCTGAGAAAGGTGGGGATAAGTCAAAAGACCAGAAGTCTTCACAAGGGCCCCAAAAATCTGCATCTGGTGGGGAGTCACAATCCAACAAGGGAAAAGGCCAAAAGAAGCCCTGGTGCAAATTCTGTAAACAGAAAGGGCACTGGACTTCTGACTGTAACAAGTCCAAAGACCAAACCACCACCACTCCTGCCCCTAAGGCAACTGTTCCCCCTAGTTCAGCTACTGGTGGAGGTGGTACACAGAATAAGGGTGTAGTAGGGTTGACCCTGGGTTCTGAAGTGGACTCTGACCTAGTCAGAGTGCCCACTCAGGCAATGCTGATTTGTGAGGGAGACCTTAATATGTCCTTCCTAGTGAGTCCCAGTAATCTGGGCAAATACAAACAGCAGCCTGTAATAAATGGCAAACAGGCTTTGGCATTTAGGGACACAGGTGCTAGTGTCACCATGGTGGCAGAGGATCTTGTGGACCCTGGACAGATCATCCTGGGCGAAATGTACCAGGTGACCAATGCAAGCAACGTCCAGACCAACCATAGTCTGGCAGTTGTGAATTTCTCCTGGGGAGGTGTAACTGGCCTCAAGAAGGTTGTAGTCAGTGCAGACCTCCTTGTCGAATGTCTATTGGGCAATGATCTAGAGACTTCAGCCTGGTCTGAAGTAGAGTTATGGACTCATGCTGAGATGTTGGGCATCCCTGCAGAGGTATTTGCTGTGACCAGGTCACAAGCAAGAATGCATGACACTGAACCAGCTCTGGATCCTGGAACAATGGACCAGATACTTCCCAAGAGGAGGAGCAGTAGGGTAAAGGCAGTGCCTTCCCCTCTGTCTCAGATCACAGATTCACCCCCAGAGGGAGGTGAAGCAGATCCTGAAGAAGGAACTGCCCCAGAGGGACTTGAGCCTGACCAGGTTGAGTTCTTGGGGGCAGGGGGCCCTTCTAGGGAAGATCTGAGGAAGGAGCAACAGTGCTGCCCCTCTCTTGAACCCCTCAGACAGCAGGCTGCTGCTGAGGCTGCTGGGAGTGCTAGTGGGTCCCATAAAGTTTATTGGGATGAGGGACTCCTATATTCTGAGGGTAGAGACCCAGCCCCTGGAGCCACCAGGAGGTTGGTAATACCTCAGAAGTTTAGGGGGTTCCTCTTGACCCTAGCACATGACATCCCTTTAGCAGGACACTTGGGCCAAAACAAGACCTGGGACAGGCTTGTTCTACATTTTCATTGGCCACATATGTCAGAGGACACAAAGGAGTTTTGTCGCCTCTGTGTCACATGCCAAGCCAGTGGTAAGGCAGGTGGCACAACCAAGGCCCCCCTGATACCACTACCGGTGGTGGGGGTACCCTTTGAAAGGGTAGGGATTGACATTGTTGGTCCCCTTGACCCTCAAACTGCATCTGGGCACAGGTTTATCCTGGTGGTAGTGGATCATGCCACCAGGTACCCAGAAGCAATTCCCCTGAGGACCACCACAGCCCCTGTGGTGGCAAGAGCCCTCATTGGAGTCTTCTCCAGAGTGGGTTTCCCAAAGGAGGTCATTTCTGACAGAGGTACCAACTTCATGTCAGGATATCTAAAAGCAATGTGGAAGGAGTGTGGTGTAACTTACAAGTTCACCACCCCCTATCACCCACAATGCAATGGTTTAGTTGAACGCTTCAACAAAACCTTGAAAGGAATGATTAAAGGACTCCCAGAGAAGTTTAGGCGGAAATGGGACCTTCTTCTTCCTTGCCTGTTGTTTGCATACAGAGAGGTTCCACAGAAGGGGGTTGGTTACAGCCCATTTGAGCTTCTGTTTGGGCATCCTGTGAGAGGTCCACTGTGTTTGGTAAAAGAGGGCTGGGAGTTACCTCTCAAGCCCCCAAACAAGATGTGATGGACTATGTACTTGGTCTCCGCTCCCGAATGGCAGAGTACATGAAAAAGGCAACCAAAAACCTAGAGGCCAGCCAAGAATTACAAAAAGCTTGGCATGACCAAAAGGCTGTACTGACTGTATACCAGCCAGGACAGAAAGTGTGGGTGTTGGAGCCTGTGGCCCCAGCAGCCCTCCAGGACAAGTGGAGTGGCCCCCATACAATAGTTGAACAGAAGGGAGAAGTCACCTACCTGGTGAATCTTGGAACTCCCAGGAGCCCCCTGAGGGTGCTCCATGTCAACAGATTAAAGCCATATGTTGACAGGGCTGACATGGGCTTTCAACTGATGAGGACCAGGAGGAGGAGAGTGACCCTCTCCCTGACCTGCTCTCTCAGAACCCTGATGATGGGTCAGTAGATGGTGTTGCTTTGGCAAGCAGCCTCACCGACCATCAGCAAACTGAGTGCAGACAAGTTCTGTAACAGTTTAGACATATGTTTAGTCTGACCCCTAGTCAGACTTCCTGGTGCACCCACGAGGTGGACACTGGAGACAGTCTGCCTGTCAAGAATAAAATCTACAGGCAACCTGACCATGTCAGGGACTGTATCAGGACTGAAGTCCAGAAAATGTTGGAGCTAGGTGTAATTGAGCCTTCAGTTAGCCCTTGGGCTAGTCCAGTAGTCCTGGTACCCAAGCCTCATACCCAGGGTGGTAAGAAAGAAATGAGGTTTTGTGTAGACTACAGAGGCCTCAATGCAGTCACTAGGACTGATGCCTATCCCATACCAAGGGCAGATGAGCTGATTGATACTTTGGCCTCAGCCAAGTATCTAAGCACCTTTGACCTAACAGCTGGCTACTGGCAGATCAGATTAGCTGATGATGCAAAAGCCAAGACAGCATTTTCGACCCCTGGTGGGCACTACCACTTTGTGGTGATGCCCTTTGGATTGAAAAATGCACCTGCCACTTTTCAGAGGTTGGTGAATAAAGTTCTGACAGGGATGGAAACTTATTGCTCAGCTTATCTAGATGATATTGCTGTCTTTAGTTCCTCCTGGCAGGATCACCTGGTCCACCTCAGGAATGTTTTGGAGGCCCTGCAAAAGGCAGGCCTCACTATCAAGGCCACTAAGTGCCAGATAGGGCAGAGTCAGGTTGTGTACCTGGGCCACCTTGTAGGTGGAGGCCAGGTTCAGCCTTTACAGAGCAAGATCCAGACCATAATGGAATGGGTTGCTCCAACCACCCAGACACAGGTGAGAGCCTTCTTAGGCCTATCTGGGTACTATAGGAGGTTTGTCAAGGGATATGGATCTATAGTGACCCCCTTGAATGATCTGACCTCAAAGAAAATGCCAAAAAGGTTCAGTGGACAGCTAGCTGTCAAAAGGCATTTGAAGACCTAAAGCAGGCCATGTGCACTGCCCCCATCTTACAGAGTCCAGACTACACCAAAAAGTTCATTGTCCAAACAGATGCTTCTGAGCTGGGTGTGGGTGCTGTACTGTCTCAACTGAATGATGAAGGTCAAGACCAGCTAGTAGCTTTTATTAGCAGAAGGCTGACCCCTAGAGAGAAACGTTGGTCAGCTGTAGAGAGGGAGGCCTTTGCTGTGGTATGGGCCCTGAAGAAGCTGAGGCCATACTTGTTTGGTACTCACTTCATAGTTCAGACCGACCACAAGCCCCTCCTATGGCTTAAACAAATGAAAGGAGAAAACCCAAAACTTTTGAGGTGGTCCATTTCCCTACAGGGGATGGACTATACAGTGGAACATAGACCTGGGACCCAACATGCCAATGCAGATGGACTCTCAAGGTATTTCCACTTTGAACACGAAGACTCAACTGGTCAAGGTTAGTTTAGTGTCCCTGCGTTTGGGGGGGTTGTGTAGGAGAGTAGGATCTGCCTCTTATGTTGCCCCCACTTTTTTTCTGATGTTTACACTGGTTTCTGGCTATAGTCAGGCTGGGACCCTGCTAATCAGGGCCCCAGCCTCTCTGTTCTCTCTAAACGATTTGGAGTGCACTCTAGGTGCACTAGTGATTGGATACTGTGGCACCTTATGAGTCCCTAGTATATGGTACCTTAGGTACCAAGGGCATAGGTACTTCACAGGCCTACCAGGGGCTGCAGCATGTATTATGCCACCCCTGGGAAGCAGACTAAATCTGACACCACAGGCCTGCTACTGCAGCCTGAGTGAGGAAGTGCTAGCACCCCTCACTGAGAGATAGGTTCCCTATATCTCTCCTACACACACATATAACCCTATCAGTCACCCCTAAGGCAGGCCCTATCAATCCTGAGGGCAGGGTGCTTGGCTTATATGTGAGGGGGTGCCTCTGCCTGAGCAGGGCCCCTCTGCAGCTCTCAGAGTCCATTCTCTGGTGCTGTCTGTGGTTGCGGTTAAACCATATACTTTTAAGTGCATTATATCCTCGCGGTAAAATGCTAACTTTGGAATGGCTGCATCGAAACATGTCGTGTTTGGTGTCAAACATCTTGGAATACTACCCCCCCGCCAGTCCTGGCGGCGGGGGTAGCATTCCACCCTTCTAGAGGGATAGACATGTACCTACTGTGGAAACACGCTAGAATCCTGCAGAGCCCTGGCATCACAAAATGGATGCCACCAGTCACAGACACTGGGCTGCCCTCCTGCTGATGACCAACACTCGCAGTGGAGGAAGCCCAACAATAGATATCCTGTCCCAAGGGGGTGTGACCACCTCCCAGACAGGGTTTAGTGTATTCCTGACTTCTCAAAGGCCATCGTGAGTCCCCAGCGAAGCTGAGGCCAGTGGACCCCAAGAGTAACGAGGAACCGCGACCCCTGGGTACCGTGCACTATTGTCGAGTGCAACCCCTCACAACGTTCCACGAACTTGTGCTTTGGACCACGTGTGGTCCCAGCCTCCAGCAGGAATCCCTCCTAAGATCAGAGGCCTACCACGTCCCGAGTGACCGTGGGCCCCTGTGAGAGAATCCTCCCGAGGCGTCTTCGCGATCCCTTGCCAGCCGGCTTGCGGGTCCCCAGAAGACTTTCCAAAGAAACCAAAGGGCTCCCCTGGTTGCTCCAGGCCTGCCCTGACTTACCCTCGCTGGGTGAGTTCCACAGACCTTGCTGGTCTGCGCCATTGTCTCTTCACACTTTTCCCGAGACTTGCTGTTACCAAGGCTTGTTGGCTCCGATCGAGTTGCCGAGACCGCAGTAAGCCACAGACATCGTGGGACACGCCGAATCCAGCTCCTGGTCATCGACGACGCCTCCTGGACCTCGTGGCTGAAGAGTCAAGGCAACCGTGGACGACCTGAATCTTGCGACGACGGTGGGCATCCATCTTCCTTGCCCCGAGTCACTGCCAAGTGACTTTGAACACTGTCCCCTCTGCTTTCAGGTCTTCCATCTTCCGAATCCAGGCTTGGATTCCTCCGGACACTTCTCCTGCCGCCGCAAGCAGCAAGTCTTCACTGGCTCCCATTGAAAACGACGCCGCGACCCGACACCAAAGAACACCTATGCACCCGGCTCCCCTGGGTGAGGTAACTTCAGCACTACGGTGCTCCTGTGGGTGTGGGCCCTAAAACTACTTACCCTGTAAGTGACTTGCTTGTAGCTTCCCTCGAAGTGTCCTAAAACTCTAACTTTCCCAGTGCAACTATCGCACTGACTCGTACCTGGTTCGCGTCTGTGTTAGACACACCGCGTCCGACTCCCTTGCAATACCATCTGTAACCGCGTCCTTCGACTCGTACAAGGACCGATCGGTGTGTTCGCCTCGAACACGCAAGGGACCTTTAACATTGATCTTTCAATCGCGTCTGAGTGCATAGACTCGTACAGGATTCGCATCGGTGCCAGGTCACCGCGTCCGTCCCCTGTGGGTCTCCTACAACTACCTGGGGTGGTTCTTGGGGGTCCCTCGATTCTAGATGCCCTAGACCTAGGTCTAGCAAACTAAGATTGTGATATTCGATTATGCTAAACTTATTTGAATAATATTTGACTTGTACATATGTTCCTGACCTCTAATCTCATAAAGAGATTAGTAGAGAGTGTTTATTAATAAATACATATATATTTGATATATATACCTGTGTAGTGTCTTTTCATTTGGTGATTCAAGAGATTGTGTGGTAAAACAAGCTGCTTTACATTCCTTCAAGACTTAGCCTGAAGGCTGCTCTCCACAGCTACCACTAGGATAGCTTTCTATAAAGGTTGTCTTAAACCTATCTACCATAAGAGTCGAATTGTTCTGGTGCAAGGTGTCCACTTTAATTAGTGAACAGCATATACCAGGCCAACTTCTCACATTCAACAACAAAGGGCATCCTTTGGTGCGGTGAAGCAAAAACTCAGGGCGATGGACCTACAGTACATGCTCCTGTACCCCGCTAAACTAAAAGTGATACACAACGAGCGGGCGAACTTTTTCGCTTCACCAGAGACCCTTTGGGACTGGTTGGAGGTACGTGGTGAAGCCAGAACAGCCTACAAGGGGAAGGAAAGATCGAATGTGCCTGGTGCTAACACAACAAGGGGTCTCAATGGCAGAGGGAGAAGGTCCAGAAAGTAATTGCGCTCGACCCAACAAGTGGTGGTTCACCAAGATGGATTTCTGGACTTGGAACACGAAGACACAGGCCGGGAGGACCAGAGGGAACCCCGTGTGGACCCTCTCCTACAACAAACTGAGCGAGAGGCTGCGAGGGCTCTGGTGGAGGTGGCTACGGCATCCAACTCAGACAGCAGCTTGGCGGATGTGATAGAGGATACGCCACAACCAGATGAACACTGAACTGGCACAACGTGAGATAAACATGAGTATCTCCCTGCATGGGAAGCTAGTATGTATGGGATAATTGGAGTGTGAATCACGCGCTTAGTTTCAGCGCAAGGGCTGGCTGCCAGAGGTGACAGGATGTACTGGCCGGTGTACATGAGCAATTGGCTGGACGCTATTACAGAACGGGTGGAGCCACACACCCCCCATCTATTCTTATCTTATCTTTTCTTTTTCTCTCAACTTATCTATCACTCTACCCCTTTTCTTCATTAGCTGCACTAGAAATCACTCTTAGTCTATATTTCTCCCTTGTCATACATTGGGTTCTCATTAGTATATGTTTGAGGGTGAGTGTGTGGAATGTGTGGATCAATAAGGAAATAATGAGTTTGTAGCTGTATGTATGGAGGCCGAGAGCTGTGGTGAGATTGCTGAATGATTCACAGTTGTGGTTTGGCACGTTTCATTACACTCTGGCTCTAGTTATAATCTTGGATGACTGTGTGTGTAGAGTACAAGTTAATGCGATTTATGTGTGATTTAGTGTTATAGCTGTAGATGGGTTGTGAACATTTCATAACAGGTTTGGTGGAGAACGCGCTCTACACATATAATGACACTGAAGAAAATTTTGTTTTAATGGATTTGAATAATGCCCGGGGACTGGGAAAAGGGGAAGGCCCAAAAGGAGTTAATAAGATTGGGAATGCACGAATTGTTGATACAGTGTTTACCCGGGTAGGGGGAGTTGAATGTTGTGGGAAGTTGACCAGTTTCTCGAAAATAGTGACAGGGACGGAACAGAGAAAAAATAGGGAGGAGCCGGCTGTGGACTCACAGACATATGGAACAATTTAGGATTATAACTTGGAACGTGAGTGGGCTTAATTCATTCACAAAGCGATATAGAGTGCAGTCTTACCTACGCAGACAAGGGGCACAATTGGTGATGCGTCAGGAAACACACCTACTAGATTCTGAAGTTCAAAAGCTGAATAAGAAATGGAGAGGACAGTTATACGCTTCTACATACTCCACATATGCAAGGGGGGTATTGGTGTGGGTGGCCCCACAAGTCTCTTTTCAGATGCACAATTATACAGCGGACATAGAGGGTAGATATATAGTAATACATGGCACACTAGATGGAATTGAGGTTTGTCTAGTTAATACTTATGCCCCAAACGTAGATGATGGAGAGTACTTCTTGGAACTGGAAAAATTACTCATTACATATGTTGGAGTTCCCCTTATATGGGCAGGAGACTTTAATTGTGTACTAGACGGCAACCTTGACAGACACCCCCCAAAAATGTAATCTAAGCCTAACATGACCTCAGCCCCACAAGACATGATGCGCCGCTTGCTATGTGTAGATATCTGGCGAGAAACTCATCCGGATTTGCAAGGATATGCCTGCTACACGCCAGCTCGGGAAGTTTCTAGTAGACTAGATCGATTCCTTCTTTCAAGAGAGGCCATAACAGCCACCACACAAACCCACATACTCACGCGATTACTATCGGACCACTCTCCGGTCCTACTCGAGTAGGGCTCGGCTCGCACCAGGCCGAGTCTGCCTATCCGGTGTCTGAGCCCAGATGTCCCTAGGGACAATATGTTCTGCACGGAACTTAAAGAAATAATTACTGGCTATTTTAACTCAAGCTGGTCAACTGCCACTTCCATGGGAATAGAATGGGACACGCTTAAGGTGGTGATTCGAGGTGAATGCCTGTCTAGGGTTGGAGGGACGAGACGTAGGCTAGAAAGTGAGCTTATGGAAGCAGAAAAGAAGATTAGCATATTATAGCACAAACCACAACCCATAACGGCACACAATGACTCCCTACTACGAGCCCACCGACAGGTGAGCGAGATATGGAATAGACTTGATTGCTATACTAGGCAGGAATATCGTCAACTCCTGCATAAAAAGGGCGACAAATAGGGCAGACTCCTGGCATGGTTGCTGAAAAGGGAACGCCCACCACCGCTGATCCTAACACTAACACATGTAGATGGGACTGGGGTTAATACACAGGCAGGAATCAGCAAGTGCTTGTATGACCACCTAGCTACAACATACCTTGAGGTGATAGTAAAGGTGTATGTGTATATGAAGAGACTACACAGCTCTCTAACCTCAATTTCCTGCATGACATACCAGTCCCCCACATCACAGCTGAACAGGCACAAGCCTTAGGCGCAGAGATTCAATAAGACAAATTACGTGAAGCTGTGCAGATTATGGCCAGATGTAAAACCCCTGGCCCAGATGGTATACCGGTGGAACTTTACCAAATGTAGAGTGACATACTACTCCCTAGGCTGCTAGAAACCCTACAAGAGGCTAAAGAAAAGTGTATCCTCCCGCAGTCTATGAGGGAGGCACGGATAGTTATGTTTCCGAAACCGGGTAGAAATACGCAGGATCCGGGATCGTATAATCCTTTGTCAATGCTTGGAGTGGATGCAAAGATACTCGCAAAGATTCTCGCAACTCACCTCAGTAGAGTGGTGACCCAACTGGTCCACGAGGATCAGTGTGGGTTTATACTGGGAAGGGCAACCCACATGAATATCCGCCACCTGTCACATGTGTTACACTCGATGGCTGCCAGTGATGATAGAGTGGCAGTAGTCGCCCTAGACATCAAAAAAGCATTCAACACTGTGCGGTGAGAGTACATGTGGGAGGTTCTCAAAAAAATGGGACTTAGCTGCGATTTCATTACATGGATCCAGCAAATCTCGGAGTCCGAGCGCTCATGTGCGTACAGGCGACCAAATATAGGCGAGCATGACAATCGAGAGGGGCAATCATTCATGTACATGAACATCAAGGTGCCAATGACTTATACATATCCCCTGATACCATGACTATATCACCAGAATAGTCCTACATCTATGAATAATACTCCTATGCTCCATCACTCTTCTCCTTTTCTTAAAAAATAACCGAAGATGCCTTTACTAAGGATCCACTATACAGGAAGGTACATAACACAGCACCACACTACAAGATGGTGCCCACTCATGCACGAGGGAATTGGAAAATGCCTACCGGAAGCCAGGCAACCGGATATCAGGCGACGGGAGAGACTCTACTTCACGAATTCCGCAAGCCTCACAGCCAACATCCAGACACGCATGGTCGAGGCTAGGTGTAGCAGACTCGCGCACCTGGCAAAACCGTAAGTATGATGTTTCTCCCCACACAGGAATGGATTTTGAGCTCCGTGGCACACGCCAATACCGAGTACCCTTCTTTTAAAACCCTCCTTCTCTTCTTTCTTCCCCATTGACAATCACAGCCCATTACGGTGCGGGTGACCATGCAATATCTTATGAAGCCTATTGACTATAAATAATACGTAAGCCTATGTAACGATCAATCATTGGTAATGTTTGCATGCTCAGTTCCTCCTTAACAGCCAGCGACGATAAGGACCGCATGTGCTAGTAATCCCAAACAGATATTTGTGACTGTAACAAATGCATCTTATTCACCACAGAAATAATAGGATGTGCACAGAGTGAATGATAGGCGCAATAACCTCGCAACTAATGAAGGCGCCCTAGATATCACAACACAATTTTTAACGCTCGTTTCTTTGTGTGACCAGTGAGTACACTGTTGAGATGTGATATTCTGCATGAGGAGCCATGCAACTAAAAATATCTCTTCCTATCCAGTCTCTCTTGAGTTTTACTGTTTCAGCATTAGTGAGATTCATCTCTTGTAAAAGGGCAATGTCTATGGGGGTGGAGACCATAAACATCAATACTTTCTTTTGCCTAATACAGTTGGTGAGCTGTTCATGTTTAGGGAGATGATGTTCAGGGATTTTGTTGTCATGACCACCGATAGGGATTGGAAAAGGGGGTGTTAGCTTGGGATCAGTCAGGGTGGCCCCTGCAGTTGGCAGGGTTCACACCACTGAAAGCAGGAATAGTACTGTGTTCAGCTATAAAAGAGAAAACAAGAGGAGCGGGAGGGCAGGGGGATGGGATGGTGGTGGTGTTGACTTTGGCAGGGGAGGGGATGCGGGTAGGTATGCTAAGACAATTAGAAATATGAAATGGTTAAAATTTCCACCCGATAACAGTTAAGAACATACAAACTGAAATCACTAACAAGAAACATTTCACAAAGTGTCTTACCCCTTAGTTCTACCCTCCAGTAGGCCTGGGCGGTGAACTTCGCTCCGTTCGCGGAGTTTGCGGAGTTTTCTGCACTCCGCACTCCACGGAGCTCGCGGAGTGCAGAAAACTCCGCTTCGCGATGTGCAGCAGAGTTTTTTCCCTGCTCGCGATCGCGAACGGTAAGTTCACGAGCGCGAGCTGCCGTTTGAGTAGAATTTCTACCCGAGCGGCAGGAATACCAGCAAAAACTGCAGTTTGCACTGCACTCCGCCACTAGCGGAACTCTGCGGAGTTTTTTTGTAACTTCGCGGAGTTCCGCGTAGCAAAACTCCACGAACTACGCCCAGGCCTACCCTCCAGCAGGTCCAGGGAGTACCCCTGCTTCTGCATCTGTCACGAATGGCAACTACCTGTAACCATTCAATGAATACCAACACCAAGTGGACATGGGACACAGCGGGGAAAATGAGAGGGGGCAGAAGAAGGATACAGAGGGGGTAGGGAATGGAGGAAAATGTGGTGGGGTACCTCAACGATATCATGGTTGAGTTCCAGTGCCGCCCTGTTCCAAGTCTGTTGCCTGTCAGACTGGTCTATGGAGGATTACGTGCATGGATCTTCTCTGAGTGGTACGGGTTTTAGTGGGGATCTGGATTTATCACGATGATCATCTTATGTGAGTTCCTCTACAGTTCTAAGCACTTTGTCTCTCTATAATTGTCTTCAGAATGGTAGTTTTTGCAGTCTACTGACTCGATGAGAATCTCTTTTGTTGTGAGATGAGTTCTTGATCATTGGGGAAAGCAATGTGGTGCCCATATTCAGGTCACCCAAGATGTTAAGGAGTTGCCCAAGTTTGCCCAGATCATAGAAATCATTTGATTTACCATCAAGCATAATCCACAGTGTGGCAGGCTCTCGGAGGCCAAATTTAATGTCCCACTGTCTGAGCCATGGGCGTAGTGCCAGGAAGGCCTTTCTTATTGGATTAGTATGAGCAGATAAGTCGGTGGCTATGCTATCTGGATTTTACATCCCTTGAGATTGTATGGGTCATGATTGTATGCCGCTACCAGTATTTGGCATGTCTGTTTGTGACGTATGGAGCAGCCTATAGTCATGGCCATTCCATTGTGCCAGTGAGAGAGTACCTGGTTCTTATTTTGTTGACTGTCCAGCATTCTAGTGGTGGTGAAAAGGTGAGCTCCAGGAGATGGGAGAGGAGTTCAGTCAGGAACCCCATATATAATCCTTTTCCAGGTTTCGGGGATCCTGTAGAGGCAAATGTTGACCCTCCTTGCTCAGTCTTCTATGTCATCCAACTTTCATTTACGATGACAGAGGTTGGAGCCCCAGGATTCCATCTGGTCAAGCTGACTTTACAGTGTAGTTACACTATTTTCAAGTCCTTCTGTTATTTCTTGGAAGGATCCCTTCTCATATCTGCCCTCTTCATTTTGATCTGGGATGCTAAATCAGTAATGACAGTGTTCATGGACCCTAGGTAGGCCCCTATTGCAGTGATTACCTTCAGTATGGTTTCCAGGAAGACCGTTGGTGTCAGTGCTGGCAAAGGTGTTGGCTTAGGTCTCCCCACCAACCCAGTGAATAGCAATAGTCGTGATGTCTTACTGGTGACCGTGTTAAAATGCTGAAATATTAATATCACAGTGCAGTAGGAGTGGCCCAGGAAGGATGAGTAGTCAGTGATCCCTCCGCCAACCAGAGCATGGGTTTCAACATATAGGTTTATGTCTATATGTAATAATAGATACAGCTGGTTTGCAGGTGCCCCACACAGGAAGTTCAATTGTTTGATGGGTCGGTGATGAATGGGGTCCAAGTAACACCTTACTTCCTCAGGTTGTTACAAGACTCAGCAGTGGCGGAATAGGATCGTGGTATTATGTTATTGACCCAGAGAGCTAACATTCAGGTTTTACCCACCTGTGTCTTCAGGGGGTGTGTGAGGGCAGCGAGGAGGCCATGTTTTTGTGGTGGAGCAGTTGGTGGTTGTTGTAAAGGGTTCCAGGATAAAACTCCCACTTGACACTAAGAAAGTTACTTACTGCAGAGTGCATTTAACATTTATTTTTTAAAGAACATAAATACAATAAGAAGCCCACAACGTGCACAGCCAGTACTCCAGCTGCCAGCATCAACTGACTAACTGAACAACAGAGCCACACATATATCCAGCACATAAATTACACATGTAAACAATAACATGCTCATGCAGTTATAACAGCGCATGAACGTGAACTAAATTCAAAAGATAACATTACCAACCTGTAATTAAGGACTGCTCTCGAGAACACCACGGAGCACGCAGCAGAACTCGAGAACGGCGAAAAAACATTTCCTTAAAGGAACAGTACCACAGTGATCATCTTGTGGGACCCACCAATACTAGCCAGAGGGGGTAGCGGCTGCCACTGTTCCCACAATTGCCATTGTTTCCTTATGCTGCTGCAGTCAGACCATATCTAGGTGACACGGAGGTCTCTGTGAGGATGCCTAGTGAATCAATTCCTGATGCAGCACTATTGCGGCCAACTACAACATAATCAGTGGAGATCCAGTCCAGTCAGCCGCAGCTCCTCCAGCGATGTGGCGATGAGGGGTTGGGAAGGCCAGAGAAGGAGTATACAGTGGAGAGTCTGCATGAGGCCTTCACCCACCATTGCCTAGTGTGGGGCCTTTTGTTGTTGCACCATGGTGTCCTCTGTCCAGGGGTGTCGTGAACCCTCGCTTTAGCAGGTACAGCTGGGGTGGAGTTCTTGATTGGCCTCTTCTGTCTGCAACTCGGCAGACAAGGGCTCAGAAATAACGTGAAAGGGTAGGCGGGTTCGTGAGTGCAAGTATGGATTGATAGGTGTGTGAAAGGGTAGATGGATGAATGAATGAAAGGATGGATGTAAGGGTGGATGAGTGCAAGAAAAGATGGATGAGTAAAAGGGATGGTGGATGGGTGGATAAAAGGGCAAATGGATGGATGAGAGAAAAAATGGATGGATGTAAGAAAGGGTAGATGGATGGATAGAAGGGTGGATGGATGTATGAGTGAAAGGATGGATGGATGGGTGAGTGAAAGGATGGTGGGGAAAGTGGAAGGGAGGATGGGCATGTGGATTGAGTGAAAGAGTGGATTGATGGATGAGACAAAGGATGGATGGATGAGAGAAAGGATGGATGAATGAAAGAATGGATGGATGAGTGAAGGGGTGGTATGAAGGATGGATAACAGGATGGATGGATGAGTAAAAGAATGCATGGATGAGTGAAAGTGAGGGTGGATGGATGCAAGGGTGGATGGAAGGATGAGTGAAAGAATGGATTGATGAGTGAAAGGGAGGGTGAATGGGTGAACAGATGAGCGAAAGTGTGGCTGGGTGGATGCGGGATGGATGGGTGGAAAAGTGAATGCATTAGTGAAAGGATGGATGGCTCAGTAAAAGGGTGGATAGATGGATGAGTAAAAGGGAGGATGGATACATTGGAAGGGTGGATGGATGAGAGAAAAGATGGATGGAACAATCCCTGAAAGGATGGATGAGTGAAAGGGTGGATGGAGAGATGTGTAGGTGAAAAGATTGATTGATAGATGAATGGATGGATGATGGATGGATGGATGGGTTTAGTGGAAAGGTTTGGAGATGGGTGGATAGGTTTGGAGATGGTTGGGCAGACGGACAGAATGGTGAAAGACTGAATGATGGATGAAAGAATAAATAGATGACAGAATTCTAAGGTGAAATGGTAGATTTCAGCAAGTGGATGAAAGGATGAATGCATAGATGCTTGGATGAAAGAAACAGGAGAGCTCTTTTGGGGGGGGTCGTGATGACTTGCTTAGTTTAGCACCATAGGAGCTTTGGTTTAAAGTAGGGGGGTTAATTTTCTGGCTACTCCCTTGCCTTTGCACGGCGTACAGTGTGGTGCTGATGTAAGGTCATGTAGGTGAGGGGCGTTTCCTTCAAGCAGGCTTGCTGGTGCTGTATGGGGCTCCTTCTAAGGAAACTAACATTCTACTCCATTAGTGGAGTGGCTCAGCCGTTTCCCATTGTGGTACCTTCAGCTGCTGTGGTGCAGCATCCAATCAATGCTCCGCCCTCAATGTGGCAGCCGCAGTTTTGTTGCCAGGAGGACATTGGGGGAGGGGTGGTTCCCACAATCAGTTGTTCAAGCATCGTGTAGGTTCACAGGTCATTGGCTGGGGGGTCTCCGCCATGTGTGCTGTCCGGGGTGAGAGGTTTTATGCCACGTTTTAGGTGATTTTGCCTATTGGGCCATCAGAGCTTCACTTACGAGCATCCATCTTAGTCCATGGTAGGCTTCGCCCCCTCTAATCTGGATTTTGATGTTGTCAACTTGACTCTGAGCCGGTGAGAACTATCTTCATATACACATACACCTTTACTATCACCTCATTCTCAGAAAAGGGTTTTACACGTCAGTCAGTCAAACAAGCTTTATTCAATTATAATAAATCATAAAAGCACACAATACAAAAATTCATCATAAAAACACATTAAAAAAAACAACAGGAATCTTCACAATAAATAATAAAATAATGTCACCCCGACTTGTTCAAAGCAATTTCAATCAGCCCATAGAGAATACACCAACCCTTCCTTAACCATATTTCTTTCTTATTACAATTGCTCCTCTTATAAAAATTAAAACTGCACAGCAGACTACAATTGAGTCCAAAGACAGTAGAAACCTACAACCTACGATATATATAGCACGGTCGGAAAAACTTTAATATTGCAAGTAGATATTTAGCTCTTACTGACTTGTACAAAGGACAAATGAGAATAAATGGCAAAGTGCTCTGTACCGTGGAATTATCACATGGACATAGGGCATTAGACCAACTACATTGCTGAGGGAAAGCCACCAGAAAATGAACCAAGGACAGACACAATCTGGTCAAATAGAATCTATACTGAGGATTCATCAAACATATAAGGTAAGAACAGTGTTGATTGGTCACATTAGTTACATCTAAATTACTCATTGATTCAGCACCTTCACGTGGAGTAATTTTGCCCCAGTTAAAAAGCTGTTTTAATAATAACTTTAGCTTGATAGGGCTTATTAGTATGATTATTAAACAGGTCAATCAGATCCAACTCCTGAAACATAAGCTCAAGGAACTTAAAACATGGAACTGCATAAACGTTGACGTGAGAAAAACAGTCCAATATAATGGATCTAGTAAATTCCAGTTCAAGAGTAGTCCAAATCTTATCCATAGTAATAGGGGAGCAACACCTACTCAATCCTCCACTAACTCCACGCCCAGTTCAAAATGACAGGAGAGTTGACTCAATTTTTGGTGCCATCAAGAGTCTTCTGATAAAGTTATTCTCTATTATCTGGAGCTTGGAACAGTTAGTATGGCCCCACACCCCTGCCCCATAAATAGCGATTGCAAGACACTTTGCCCTAAAGAGAGTCAACAACTCTTCCACTGGCTTCTGACCCAATTGGGCTGTGACTCTAAAAAGTGCCTCCACTACCCTTGACGTTTGCAGTGATCGTACGTTGAGTAAAGAGTCCCAGGAATGCTGAGAGTTAAAAACAAATCCCAAAAAGGAAAAGCTATGACCTTCTCAACCTCATTCCCCTGGACTACAAATACTTTAGACTTTATTCTTTTGGGTTCACATACTATAACATATGATTTTTTACAATTTACTTTAAAAAGAGGCCATAAAACCTACAAATGCGTCCAGGGATTTTTGTAAACTATTTGCTGTCCTTGCAATGAGGACAGCATTGTCTGCATATAGTAAGGATGCAATAAAAAAAATTCCAACCTTAGGAAAATCAAGATTTTTCCCCAACAAGTATACCTCCAAGCCATTTATATAAATTAGAAATAGAAATAGAAATGGGGCAAGGATATATCCTTGACAGACTCCTTCCGTAGATAATATGGACCTAGTTTTCTCCACGTGAATACCATGGCGAATGTTAACTCTGGTGTTTGAATGAAGCCTACGTAATAAAAGGACCAGAGGTGCCTCAACACATATGTCCCACAACATGATCCACAATCTGTCACGATTGACAGAGTCAAACGCACAGGATAAGTCCATGAAGGCAAGATGTACTGAGCACTTCATGGACTTAGTGTACTTGCTGACCATTAGTGACAAATTGAGACACTGTTCTACTGTGCCCATTCCTCATCAAAAACCATATTGGGTTTATACAATATATTATTTACAGCTGGCCAATTTTCCAAACGAGCTAAAAGAACCCTCCCCAATACCTTTACCATTGAATCTTTCAGCAATTTGGGTCTATAACACCCTAGATCATTTTTGTCCCCCTTCTTAATAACGGGCACCACTGTTGCCTCTTTCCATGAAACAGGAAGAGGGTTAACTATTGCTGCTCTAATTATGTAAGTTAGAAGAGGGGCCCAAAAGCAACCATTTTCTTTAAATAGGTCGATGGGTATCCCCTCAGGACCTGGGGCTTTTTAGACAGGAACCCTGAGAAATGGCAATCTCCACCTACGGAGATAGATCTACTAAAATGAATTGCTCATTCCAGAGATTGTGGTTCTTTGGCTCCTGGTCCAGCCTGGGAACTCCTTATATTAAAAATACAGTTAAAATGTTCCACCCAGGTCTCCCCTAGGATCAAAGAATCCATTTTTGAGAAGGGACATCTGCAAATATTGGGCGATTAATATTGTCCCAAAACTTTTTTGAGTCCTTCAGAGCACTAGCTGCCTCTAAATCTTGCCAAGCCTATGTCCTCAACTCACGCTTCCTCTGTTCTAATGTGGCTTTATATTTTTTTCTCAGGACCTTCACTAGATTTTTGTCCCGAGGAGAGGCCTAAAGAGCACCTTTTAGATCTTGTGCACTTTTGAACAAGCCCTATTAAACCAACGAGCTAAGGGCTTCTCCCTAAGGTGAGAACATTTCACCGTCAACTCAGTCGATATGACAGTACACAGGGCTTGAAAGTTCTGAATAATAACCTCTGGGGACGGCTCGAAATTTAAACATCGGGCTATAAGGTCCAGGTTCTCACGGATGAGTTTATCCTCAAAAACCCATGGACTTACCCAGTCCCATTTCAGCCTTATTCCGTGATTTGTATCATGTTTGATCGGAACATCAGGTGATTGGATTTTGCCATAATATAATTTAAAAGATGCGGTTAGGGGATTATGATTGCTGGAACAGTGTGATACGACCCTATGATACTCCAACAAATTAAGAAAACTACTAGATAAAAGCATTTAATCATTAACACTTCCATGACCTCCCCCTACATATGTCGGACATTGCCCACTAATATCATTGACACAATCCTTTAAAAAAAGTGATTCATTTGATGCCACAATTCTATTTAACGCATCACAATATACTGAATGGGTAAAATGAGACATCTACTGCCCCTCAGTATTTTCCTTCCCACACACTCGAGAGCCACTAAATTTACACTTATTGCAGTTAAAATCCCCATTCTACATGATACATAATGGATGCCACATAGTGGCTACTTTGCTAATCTCCTTTTGCAAATTATCTACTACATGGAGATAATGCTGATCAAAAATGTTATAATAAAAATTTATAATTTGCAGGTCTACAGGGCCTAAAGTACACAATAAAACTATTTGGTACCATAGAGAAGAACAAATTATTCTAGTTTTTATCGCTGTATATTTAACAGAGACTAACATTGCCAATCCTCCCTTTGCCCTTCCTGATACTGCTGGAATCACAGGTGTGCAAAATGAACGGTACCCATTTATATGAAAGTCAACTACTGACCAAGACTCTTGTAAACAAATCTAGATACAAATAAGACCCAATCTTCATTACTCAGTTTTGAATTTACCCCCGCTATGGTCCATGATAGAACAGGAAAACAGGCATCAGAATAACTGGGTGATATAGGGATTTCTTTTGTCACTACTGGACCTAAATAACACCTTTTATTGTCAGCCGTTGGTTTATCCCCAAAGGCCATGACTTGAGACCCTACTTGGGGGTCAGCAGACATGGGCTGAATGCCCTCTATCCCTCCGGCTTCAACTTCCGTTGAAGGCCGCTGTAGGTGTCAATCAATATCTGCTAGGCCCAGAAAAGTTTTAGATCTGTTTATATGGACAAAAAAATCCCAAGATGATTGTCTGGGTACAAAATTCTGGATACCATGGTGACTATTTCTTAAAGTATACCCGGGAGGAGGGGGATAAAAGTGAGCCAAAGATCTCACCTGGATGATACCTTGGTTCAAGCCTGTATTATACAGGCGTGCCAACAAGAAACATACATATTCACGGGTCCTAAAATTTATCACCATACAACCTCCCTCAAGATTTTTCCGTGTGGGTCCGACAGGGTCAACTATCCCAGCCATAAGGATTTTGTCAAAAATATGCACAGGGAGATTAGCATCCCTCATACACCACTGTGCAACTTTATTAATGAGACTTTGACAATCCTCCATAACCCTTTCCAGCACTAGCGCAACTCCTGTTAAGATTATAGTGTATGTAGTACTCTCTGGCGGTAAGACAAATAATCAGAGGGGTTTTTATTATGATGAGGGGCTGGCCCAAGCTGTCTGTAATACAGAGACCTCCTCATAATAGCTATATTCTTAGCAGACTTAGGAATTTGAGAGGGGAGTCCTGGTAGCCTTAAGGGGTCAGTCACTACCCTTTTCTTTGCATCTAGGGCTAAAGGTATCATAGTAGTGTCAGGAGTGTCATATCTTACCCATTGGGAGGATTCTTGAATGGTACCCCCACAGACCAGCGGTAATGTACAAATCTTGTTTCCTTTACCTGTATTATTTGTGTGTTATACAGGGGCCTCCTGGGGGGCGTGGCCAAGCTGGCTGCCATGGCGGACGCGACCTGCTGAGTCTCCGTGAACGGGCTTTCACCTCACCTATCCACGCTGAGTCCAGCTGGTCCCTATGCACAGCGGACGACACCGGAATGTAGGGGGCACCCAGTGCTGACCTCCAAAGTGGGATTGCAGACTTGCGGCGGCAGAAAACAGACCCTCAATGCGGAGAATGGGCACAGAAAGCAAGATGGCGCCCATTCCTCTTGCAGGCCCCCGCCTAACCACTTGACTCCAGCGCAGACCCAGAGGTATCCGGAATCGGAGCCCCGACACCTCGCAGACCCCCCAGGTGGAGGGTTAACGGTGGGAAGCGACGAGAGCGGGGTCACAGACCCAGGAGCAAAGTGCCTCAATACCGGGGACAGCGGGCGCGCACCTAAGAGACCGATCCCCCACCGCCCGCAACATCCGCGCCCCGCAACGGGCCGACAGTAGAAGCTCCCTACCTCGGCCCTGCAGGAACCAAAGGCGGACTCGAAGGCACTGGTGGCGGCCCGACAGGCAGGGGTCGTCGAGGCGCGCCGGTGAAACTGACCCCGTGGATCGCCCTGGTGACCGGATCTGGCGGAGCGCTCCCGCGGCTCGCCTCCCATGACATCGCCGACAGGGCACTCAGGCAGGTGAGGCCTAGTGGGTTCCCCGCTACTGGTGTGGGGGCGGAGGGGGCCTTGCCTGCACCTGGGTTCCCGCCGAAAGTAACGGCCCGCCTGACCCTAAGATGGCGCCTCTGCACTGCTACTGCTCCCGTGCAGTGTACCGATACACGGCTTCCAGGCGTTAGTGGCATAGACTTTCCCTATATCCTTGCCGCTCAACAGCATCAACCCCACACGTGTGACAGAGGTTCAGAGGGGTCCACATCAATATCCGGATCCCACCAAATGCTACGGAGGAGACCTGCCTGACCCTAACATGGCGTCTGCCGACTTGTGTGCTCAGACTGCGACCATTGCGTACACCAAGTGACACCCCACAGCAGGAACAACCTGAGCGTGGCGGTGCCCTCGCGAGCCCACGTTGGGCAGGATTGAGGGGCCTTCCCCCCCTCCCTTAACATAAGGTGCGCGCCAACTGCGGGGGCACAACGACTTAACAAGTGCAGGGAACATGGCTGCTGCTGGGAGGGGCCGCCTGGAGTGAACGCGGCCCAGCTGTGCCGAATGTGACCTGCCCGGCGCGCCTCTCCGACCCTACGGAACTGTGAATCCCCCTTCCCGGGACCCCGAAGCTGGGCCCCCTCCGCCTCATCTCATCCCACTTATATGGGGCGCAAGAGACACTGACAGCACCAGAACACACTTGTCCAGGCCACGTGGAGGCGCGCCACCCGCAGAGACAGCAGTGCTAACCTAGCACTACCACCAGCCACCCGGGTGGCACCGCAGCTGACACGATGGGGAAGCCCAGGGCAACGGCGGCGACACAGGGGACCGCCTCGGACGCTTCCACCAGCAATCAACCTACCTCCTCAAAAGACACTACAGCAGCGACGGATCACTCCCTCTCAGAGAAACTGGACAGAGTGCTGGCAGCAATCGAACACTCTAGGGTATCCATGGAGCAGCAGATGGGCACCCTCACCACGGACATCAGCCTCCTCCGCGATGACCACCGCAAGCTGGCTGAAAAGGTCTCGGACACTGAGAAGATAGTTTCCTCTATACAGCCTTCAGTGCAGACACATCAGGACTCGCTACAAACCTTACTCGGCCGAGTGTCCACCATGGAAGAGCGCATTGACGACCTGGAGGGACGGTCGAGACGCTGTAACGTACGCGTTCTTGGCCTGCCCGAAGGAATTGAAGGAGCAGACGCAGTGGGATACATGGAGGCCTGGACAAAATCCTTCACCCCTGATGTAGACCGGACCACGTTCTTCTCCATCGAAAGGGCACACCGTGTCCCAGCACGTCGACCCCTGCCAGGTGCCCCGCCGCGTCCAATGCTGGCGAAATTTCTGCACTTCCGAGATAGGGATGCAGTCCTGAGGGCGGCCCATCAAGCTGGTCCACTCCGAGTTGAGAACAAAGTCATCATGCTCTTCCCAGACTATTCCCGGGCTGTCCAAAGACAGAGGTCATCCTTCCTGGGGGTGAAACGACGCCTGCGGACAGAAAATATACAGTACTCCCTGCTGTTCCCAGCCCGCCATAAAATCTTACACGACAACATCACTCACTTCTTCACATCCGCAGAGGAGGCGCACGACTGGGCAGACCAGAACTGTAACACAAGTCATACCACGGGGAGCACCCGTGATCAGCACACGAGGACGACAGGCCCCAGAAGACGCCGCTCGCAACGCCGCAACCGGCAGGGAGGCCCCGAGTCGCTATCGCGCTCCCTGGGATCGCCCGACCTGGAACACATTATTTGGGAACGACGCCAAGCCCTGAAGGCGGCAGCGAGCCTCCGGCCCACCTCCCCCGCAACGGACATTGAGCGAGCTCCACACCTAGGGGGAAGAGGACAGCGAGGAGACGCAGTCTGGAGTGGGCTCGGTGGCTCTTCCATCGGTCACCCCACAAACTGCTGACGATCTGATTTAACTGATCATATGGCATACCTTGGCAGTGGGAGGTGAGGGATACTCCCTCCGACTAGCGGATCACACAGTTCCTATCAAACAAGAGACCGCACAAATTATTGATATCATTACACCCTCACTGATCAACATAAGCCAGCTGGCGACCATCGATAACATGCATATCCTACACGATGAGTTGCCTCGCGGGTATGCGCCGCCACCCCCACAGAATGTTCATGCTCTCACACCAAGCAAGAGCTAGTTTGGACGTATCGCCGTTGACGATAGGTCCCCAGAATTGGGGCTGTTTTTTCCCCACCCCAGTTATTCCCTTCCACTGCACCCACCTACACTACACTGTGTCGCTACATCCACACTGCGTAAGGCAGCACTGACGTCCAGGCAGCGCAGGCAGCCCGAGGGGAGCATTGAGACTCAAGGCCCACAGGAGAGTCCAAGCATCCTGTCCTCCCCCCTTGCCCCACACACCTACCAATGGCACATAAAGGCACCACCACTATCCTCACACTGAACGTGCGAGGCATGCACACCGCGCGCAAACGATACTCAGTATACGCGTACATCAAGCGTCACCATGCACAGACCGCGTTCTTGCAGGAGACGCACCTCACCACAGGGGAAGTAGCGAAGCTGCGCAAACGGTGGCGGGGAATCCTCTGCGCCACTACATATTCGGCCTATGCCAGAGGTACCCTTATATGGGTGCGGCCTGGCGTCCCATTCCTAGAGCAGTCCAGATCCATAGACCCGGACGGTCGCTACTCCTTACTGCAGGGTCTACTAGACGGCCAACCCGTGCTGCTGGGGAGTATATATGCGCCCAACGCAGACCAATGCAAATTTTGGGACACGCTCTCCCTGCCCTTGAGCTCACATACACAAACCCCCTGGCTACTGGGAGGGGATTATAATTGCGTACAAAATACAACACTAGATAGATCCTATCCCCCCCACCCAGCATCCCCCATTGTAACGCAGGCAAAGCGATTCGTAACATGGGCAGCACACTGGTCCCTAACGGATGCCTGGCGATCACGGAACCCCACCACCAGGCTTTACTCATTTCACTCAGTGCCACATGATCTCAAGGTGCGCTTGGACAGTTTCCTTTGCTCTCCCTCTATCTTGCCTACCATTTCTGACTCTGAATACCTAGGCAGGGTCCTGTCGGACCATGACGCCCACTCACTCACACTCCAGTGGCGCCCACCCCGGCCCCCTGTCCCCACTTGGCACCTCCCCAGGGACTGTCTGGCTGACCCGGTTTTTAAACAGGCTCAGGCGGAGCACATACGGAACTACTTTCAGGAGAATGCTGGTACTGCCACTACACGCGCAAAGGAATGGGATGCCTTCAAAATTGTCATACGGGGCACATGTATTCAACACATTACAGGGGTCCGTCGGGTCCTTGAACGAGACATCCTAATTACAGAGCAAACACTGGCCGCACTTACACGGGAAACAGACCCAGCCAAGGCCACACCAGCTCAAATCGCCGACGCCAAGACTGCATATGCAAAGGCACTAGCGAGCCTGCGCCGATATAATTTCGCGGCGTATGCGGCCCAGGTGCACAAAGAAGGAGACACAGCGGGCGCACTACTGGCTTGGCTCGTAAAACAAGACTCGACCCTCCCACCAATCACGGCCATCCGCAGTGGCCCAGACATTTACCTCCACTCGCAGGTCTCCATTCTGGAGGCATTCCGGAGGCACTATACACAACTATACACCAGTCCCGCTCCAGTGCATGCGGACGTCCTTACCCAATTCCTCAGTCGACACCGACTACCTAATATAGATCGCACTGACCGACAGGAACTAGACGAGCCCATAAACGCGACTGAAATCAAGCAGGCGATGCAGGCGTTGGCCACCTGTAAGGCTCCCGGATCGGACGGCCTCCCGCTGGAGTTTTATCGCACCTTTGCGCCCCAACTGGTACCTCAATTGGTCACTCAGTTTCAAGCGGCCCTTGATGACGGCGCCCTGCCACAATCCATGTGCGAGTCAGTTATAGTGTCTCTCCTCAAGCCGGACAGGGATCCCCACCACCTGGGCTCGTACCGGCCCATAGCCCTATTACCCGCCGACTATAAGTCTACGGGAAGATTCTGGCGGATAGATATGCCACGTCCTCCCAAGATTGATCCACCCGGATCAGAATGGGTTCGTGCCCGGCAGGAACACCTCCTCTAATATACGGCGACTGTTCCATGTCCAGGATCAGATACGAGATTGCTTCCCCCGAGCGGCGTGCTTGGTCCTGGACCTGGAGAAAGCATTTGACACCCTCTCATGGCAGTATCTACTCCAGGTCCTGCGGTACATGGGAGTGGGACCTCGTCTCCAGGCATACACCAAGCTAATATACTCCACACCCACATCCAGAGCGCGATTGGGGCCCCTCATATCAGCCCCATTCCCGGTACGTCGAGACACTCGGCAGGGATGCCCACTCTCCCCCCTAATCTTCGCATTGGCGATGGAACCTCTGGCGATCCACCTTCGCGCCGCGGGCGAGAGTTGGGGAATCCCAATTGCTGACTCCACTCATGTGGTATCGATGTACGCAGATGACATGCTCATCTATGTCCGCGATATTGCGGCGGACCTCTCCCCTATATTACGCATACTGCAGGACTTTGAGGAGGTAGCGGGACTCAAAGTCAATTGGTCCAAATCGACTATATATCCCCTGGTACAAGCCATGCCCCAATGCCCACTGAGACTGGGTGACGTCGACATCTCCTGGAGCCCCCAGGCGGTCCGATACCTGGGAGTCCGGCTATATCACACACCTCAGGACATCTACGAGGGCAATTACCGCAGGGCGATGGCTGGTATCAGGTCCTCCATACACTTCTGGAAAGATCTCCCACTGGCTGTCCCAGGGAAAATAGCAGTCGCTAAGATGATCCTCGTCCCGCGGCTATTATATTACTTCTCTAATCTTCCGGTGGTCCCCCACGTTCCTTTTTAGCGAGCTTGACACCCTCCTCGGGACCCTCATATGGGGATCTGGACGCAGGCGTATTGCCTTGCCAAGCTGCGGCTGCCCCTCGATCAGGGTGGACTAGCTGCCCCATCCTTTGAGGCTTACTTTCTAGCCGCCCAACTGCAATGGGTGTCGCGTTGGACAGCGGGCCGGGCACAGGGGGAACTGGTCACAACAGCCGGGCAAATCCAGATCCCAGCCATCAACCGACTGCTACTGCCAGGGGCAGCACCACCCCAGACCAAGCCACTCCAGGTGATGACGGCACACACCTGTCTGACACGCATCCACAGAATGGACCGCACGTCACCCCCGTACTCCCCTCTCCTGCCGCTGGTGGGGTTCCCCAAGGGACGGGCGCACTACACGGAGCGGTTACTCCACACATGGACTGAACACTCATTGATAGACGCGGGCACACTATATCTCAACGGCCAACTACAGACCTTCGAGACACTCGTGGAAGACTTCGACCTCCCTAGAGGACAATTCCTTTTATATAGGCAGTTCTTAGAAGACTGTCGCAAAATGTGGCGAACAATAGATACCGAACCTCCCACACACCCGGTCATTCACGTGTTACTACAGATGGGCCCCGGGCGCCATTTAGTTACCTGGATATATAAAGCCATACGGACCCTTAAGCAACCCACCCTTGCACCCCTCCGGGAGAAATGGGAAACGGACTTCCGCAGGCCGCTTCACGATAAGGAATGGGCTCGTGCCCTGGAATTTACAAAAAAAGTGTCCCGTATCAATCGCTTTAAAAACATAGTTGCACATATTGCATCGGGCATACCTTACTCCCGAAAAGCTGCGGAGGTACTTTCCCGATAGCTCCTTCACATGCCCCAGATGTCCAGAGCCCAATGCTTCATTTCAGCACATGCTATGGGATTGTCCAACGCTTCGCAGCTACTGGGACACAGTTCACGCCACTCTTAGGACAGTCACGGGAATCCCAGACCTGTACACATGGGAGGCTAGTGCTCTTGGAATCTGCAAATGCTGCAAAAACATGAAGGTGGAAATGCGCTTTGCGTCCTTGGTGCTCCTACTGGCTAAGAGATGCATAACGATGCATTGGAAAGCACCGGGGGGCCCCCCTTTAGCGGCATGGGTGGGAGCTGTCAAGAAGTGGTTCACAGCAGAAGAGGAAGTGCTACTTACAGAGGAGGTTCAGGGAACTCGTAAGCATCCAATTTCCATGCCATGGGCTATGATGCTCCATTCCTTTACACAGGAAACTCTGGCGACGCCGGAGTCTCAAGCTACCAGTTCTCCCAGGGCACACATGACCCTGTGGCAGCTCAAGGTACCTCTCAGAGGGGCCGGATACCCGGCGGGTCACAACTGGCAGCCACGAGCGGGCCATAGCTACACTCCACACAAAGGCGACCCTGACACTCCCCCTCTCACCTGCGCATGCCTACCTAGCCACCATATCATACTGCAACAATTAGGCGGCTACCACCAAATGGAACAATACAAGACACAGTGTATCCCAGTTCTATCTCCCGGGTTTGTTTAAGTTCATGTTAATACTGGCACATAGCAACCCTTATGATATAGTGCTAACAGAGAGAGCACGTCTCACACCCCAACACACAACATAGGCTGCCTTACATGAATGCTGATACTGCCTCACTACTTGCTCCTTAGAACCATCACCAATCTGAGACTGTACGAGAGGCTATAGACCACGCAGATATTCGGCCTCATGTCAAGGAGTAACATGTATGTGATATATCTTTTTATGTCAATGCCATCAAAACCGATGGGATGTACTTAATTACAGAAAATGGCAATAAAAATGTTTAAAAAAAATAAATAAATACAGGGACCTCCTGGATGTTACTTAAACTAAGCCTATCTTTGATAGAAACCTCTAAGAGTAAAAGCAGGTCTTCAATCTTCCCCAAATGTACCATGATGGGTTTTACAGCATCTGCTATGAGAAATCCCAAATGCTCATAAATCTTCTCAATAGCACGAGGTACCCCACCCTCTCCCTCCAGATGGATCCTGGATGACTCCACCTGTGCTAAACAATTAGGACCTTTTTTCTGGGTGAGACACCGTTTTTAGGTCGAGCATAGCGTTGCAGCGCATGCGCTGCTCGCTTTGCGAGGCATGCTGTATTAGGGTATATTTTAGAAGTGGTGTGGAAGCCCCGCCCATATTTTTCATTGGCTGCGTCATCGTCCATGGTAAATGCTGGCTTCCGATTGATAATGAGGCTTCTTAGTCCCGCCTTGTTACCGCCCTGTCTCCTTTTGTGACCGCCCATCAGAACTGGATCTTTTACTTGCAGCGTTACACTGTCTTCTTCATGTCGGTAAGCACTATGTTTTGTTAGTCGGCTTTGGCAATGGCAGCCGCGTGTTTATTTTTGCATCGCGCTTTAACTTAAAGTGAAAGCGCGATGCAAATATAAACAAGCGGCTGCCTTTGCGAAATGGCGACAACTTGTTTTAGACGGTGAGTGGACAATGTTAATTTCCAACAATGCTTTCATGCACATTGAGAGTGCATATAACTCTGCTTCTGCTCTGGAGTCTGTGCGCCCGACCCGTGGGATATGAGCTCCGGTGTGAAGTGAACGGTGTCTGCCCGTGCGTGGCCTTCGCTGATCCACCATTGCGTGCGCGGCCTATGCGGCTCCCCCCACAGTGTACACGGATTTCCGTGCTGCGAGTGGGGTCTCACCTGTACACGCGCTTGGTTCGCGACCTCTGTCCGGTGCTGGTTCTTCGGTTCGGAACCTCTGTCCAGGTTGCTCGGTTCGTGGCCTCTGTCGGGTCCGGGTTGTTTGATGTGCGACCTCTGGCCGATCCTATGGCCCTTTTATCGACCTACCACCGGTCCTCGTTTCAGGCCGCTCTGCGCTTGTCCATGTTTGGAGCCTGTGGTCTTAGGCCAGGCGCCCGGGTTCTAAACACGCCTGCACCTTGGGTCAGTGGCCGGCACGAATGTGTAACCGATTCCTATTTCAAAGGCTACATAATTTCCAAAGAGCACGAAAGTAAAACAATTAGCCTAAACTTTATGTTGTGTTAGTTACATGGCGTTTAAAATTGCAGTGTCTGGCAGCACGTCCTGTCCCCGGCTACAGCTTGTATGTTTTTTGTAGAACCCTCCACCTCCCACCGCGCCGTTGATTGTTATTTAAATAGAAACTGTTATTACTTGCTGAAGTTACCACACGTTAGGCCTAAGTTTTGGTCGACTTTCCTGCGTTTCTAAGTTTAATATCAGGATGAAGGGAAACAAGGGGGACTGACCCAAACCTATGTTTGTTTCACCTGACGTCACGGCTTCGGTATACACAAACAGCTGAGTTCTTTTCCAAATAATTACGCCTCATTTTTTTTAGCTTTTCCGGGTTTACTAGAGTCAGAAAGTATTGCGGATAACGCGACATGTACCAAGTTATTTCACAATGACTGTTAAGTGTGTATCTTGTCCTTTATACATGCGTGTTTGAGTCTTTCCATGGGTAAACAGCCATTACAAAGAGTTTTTTTCTCTGCATACCATTACAACGCATGCATTACCACGCATGCCTTGTACAACGCGTAGTCATTACTACGCATTTTTTTACAAAGCATGTGCATTTACCACGCATGCCTTTACAACGAATTTCGTTGTAAAGGTATGTATGGTAAATGCACATGCCTTGTAAAAAAAAATATAGGCGATCCACGTCGTTGTGAGGAAACAGAGGTTCTTCCGTTTCCTCACAACGACGTGCACCGCCCCTCACAGACGACGTGAAGCAGGAACCAGGAGGAGAGAGGAACCACGAGGAGAGAGAGGTAAGGGGGATTGGGCCTGGGGTGGGGGTTACTTTTTTAGGGTTTAGGGTAGTCGGGGGGTCGTGCTGGGGGTAGTGTTTTAGGGTTTAGGGTAGTGTTGTGGTGTTTGTGTAGTGTAGGGTAGTGTGTTAGGGTTTAGGGTAGTGTTGGAGGGTCGTGCAGGGTAGTGTTTGAGTGTAGGGACCGGACTGGGGGGCCAGGGGGGTCGTGCTGGGGGTAGTGTTTTAAGGATTAGGGTAGTGTTGTGGTGTTTGTGTAGTGTAGGGTAGTGTTTTAGGGTTTAGGGTAGTGTCGGGGGGTCGTGCAGGGTAGTGTTTGAGTGTAGGGACCAGACTAGGGGAAGGAGGAGGGTCGTGCTGGGGGTAGTGTTTTAGGGTTTAGGGTAGTGTTGTGGTGTTTGTGTAGTGTAGGGTAGTGTTTTAGGGTAGTGTTGTGGTGTTTGTGTAGGGTAGTGTTTTAGGGTTTAGGGTAGTGTCGGGGTGTCATGCAGGGTAGTGTTTGAGTGTAGGGACCGGACTGGGGAGGGTTGTGCTGGGGGTAGAGTTTTAGGGTTTAGGGTAGTGTTGTGGTGTTTGTGTAGGGTAGTGTTTTAGGGTTTAGGGTAGTGTCGGGGGGTCGTGCAGGGTAGTGTTTGAGTGTAGGGACCGGACTGGGGGTCGGGGAGGGTTGTGCTCGGGGTAGTGTTTTAGGGTTTAGGGTAGTGTTGTGGTGTTTGTGTAGTGTAGGGTAGTGTTTTAGGGTTTAGGGTAGTGTCGGGAGGTCGTGCAGGGTAGTGTTAGGATTGGGGGTTAGGGGAGTGTCATGCAGGGATACTAAATTAGGGTTTAGGGCAGGGCAGGGTAGTGTCACTTACCTTTCATACTTTTACCATGAGTATACCTTTACCACGCATACCTTTGCGTTGTATTGGCATGCGTGGTAAAGGCATATTCGTGGTAAAAGTATGCGATGTAATGGTAGGTCGTTGTAATTGACAATGCGTAGTAATACTCGCGTTGTAATGGTACGCATTGTATTAGTACGCGTTGTAATGAGTCATATTTGTTTCCATGTGTGTATAATCTGTGTATGTATATGTGACTGCGTGCATGTTTGCTTGTGTGTATTTTTGTGTGTATGTAAAGTGACATTTGCTTTGTGTCTGTACATCATTGAATGTGTATCTGTCCATATACAAATCGTTGTGTGTATGCGAATGACTGTGTTTAAATGTGTGTTTATGCGTATGTGTGTATTTTGTGTGTGAATGTGTGTGTCAGTGTGCATTTGTATGATTACATGTTTGCATCTGTGTGTGCGTTTTTGCACGTGGGTGACGTACACAACGCACACTCTGGGAATGTTTTCATTTTTCTAGTGATGGCCTCCCTGACTGCACCAGATGGACACTGTCTGTGAGATTACCTCATTTCTTCTAACATTTATCATTGCGCGTGCACAGCACTGTACCCATGACCTAAAATTCACGGGAGTACTATCACACCGGGCAGTTGTTTTCTATAATTCTCAATAATTATATCAATACAGCGACTTGCATATTAAACAAGCATTGGCAATGCAATAGGTCTCGCATTTACGCAAGTTTGAGCTATTGACATTGCAAATAACTATCCCTTTTATTTTTGTTTTCGTTTTTAAAACATAAATAAAAGGCATTGTCATTTACAATGCCAATAGCTTAAACTCGCATAAATGCGAGACCTATTGCATTGCAAATGCTTGTTTAGATTTTACCCCTTCTTCTGGCCTCTTAGAAGAGGGGGGTCCAAACCCAGCCTCGACCGGCCGTGGACGGGCACAGACGGACCTGCTCTTGGCCCGGTCTCCGCTGTGGACACCCGCTGTTACTCTTATGCGCCTCCAGGTGATGCGGAAAGCCCAAGGCAGTCTAGGGCTTGTAGGCCTCGCCCCTGTGCTCCACTCCTCCCGGCTGCCGTTGCCGAACCTGCGTCTTTCTTTGGGTGCTTCGGTACTACTCTGACCCAGTGGCGGCTCCCCCACGTGGGCGTTGGAGCGTCGCCCCACTGCTTTCTCGCAGTGCGAGAAGCAGAAACGTAAAATGGTATAAATACCATTTTACGTTTCTGCTCTCGCACTGCGAAGCTAGAAGAAGGGTATTCCTGGTTGGGGGCGGGCGGGTGGGCGGGTCGGGGAGGAGTGGCTAGCCCAATGTTATGGGCCCTGACTGTTTGGTCAGCCCCAGGGCCGACCAAACCAGTCATAGCACTCTCCGTTTTCTTCATGCAGGCGCAGCCTACATGAAAAAAACGGCCTCCCCTAAGACGCCTGTAAGGACGGTGTCCTAGCCAATCACAACGCTGCCATTGCAGCGCTGTGATTGGCTTAGGGGAAGAGAGGGAGGCTGCCTGCTTCTGCTTCCTGTTTGCAGAGAGCAGGAGGCGCGACGCGGGAGTCCGGCACCGGAGGCGAAGGTAAGTTTTCCTTAATTTAAAAAAAAATTAAATTAACACTCCACCCCCTTATTGCGTGACCGCCCCCCCTACCCCCGCGACCCCCCCCCCTCCCCCGCACAACCCCACCCCCGCGACCCTTCCCGTCATGCCGGCCGCGACTGGTTCAAGGTGATGGGGTGAGAGCTTCTAAGTTTACAAGGCATACATCTTCTTCAAGCCAATTGTTATTTCATAGAAGACAGCTGTTGTTTAATTGTATATTTCTGCTTACCGGATGATAGTAGAAAGTCTGTACTTATATATAAGATTCCTTAACTGGTACAGTTATACAGGCTTAGACTCTCACTTCACCAAATAAGTCAAGATTTAAGACATGGGCAGTTTGCACAACTCGTGTGTTATTTACAGCTCTTTCGGTTTTTGCAGGCATTTTCTTCAGACCATTGCCTAAATCCAGGGCACAAGTCCTAAAAAAAGAAGTGGGGGGACTAACCTAGTTAATCTGTATGCAAGTGGCATCGCAGTGCGTGGCATCACGGCGCGTGGCATCGCAGTGCGTGGCATCACGGCGCGTGACATCACGGCGCGTGACATCACAGGTACTGGCATCACAAGAAGTGATATCAGATCTTAAGCCCTCACATATATGTTTAGCAGGTCTATCATGTGTACATTTGAGCACATTTGGAGCATACTTGCAAACCCTCCTGATTTAGGCAGAAGATTCACACTTTTGTACGCTACATATAAAACAATGTTACCTTTTGTCAGCGTTAAACTTTCTATAGCCATAGTGCTTTAAAAGAAATAGTGATATTTAAATCATTACAACGCCTCCTCCAGGGTAATAAGCGTATATAAATGCAATTTATTTTGTGCAAATACTGGGAAAGATCATCTGACTTCTAACAGTGCATGCAAATCTCCTAAACGGAGCCTGAACAAAGTGAAAAGCTGCCTCTTTAAAGTATGTGTGAAGTGCTAACAAGGTGTGAGCCTTTGTTTCTCCTCTGCTGCATTTGCATCAGGTGTGAGGCTCCTGACTGCTGCCAGCCAGGAGACTCCAACAAAGGAGGCTTGATGACCCCTGAGACTCGGCCTTTGTTATGGCCGAGTATCCCAGCAGGAGTCAGAAATAAGAGAGCCCCGTCCCCGCCTGCACGTTGTTGTGATCGAAAGCAGACAACAACGTGCAGGCGCTGCTGAATGTGTCCCGGTGTTTGGAAGTTACACCGGGACGAATACAGCATCTTTTTTAGTGGGGCCCAACTTCTTGGCAGGGTGGACGGCATCCACCCTGTGAAAGAAGTGGGGGGACGCCGTCCACCCGCGTGGACCCCCGACTCGTGCCCTGCCTAAATCATGCATGCCTGGTTTGTGTACATAGCTGCATGGCATTACAACTTGCTTTCCTACCTCGAGGGCTACATTTCACGTGAATCGCGACTTGGTTGAAACCGTCCGAATCGGGATTACAAACGATGTGCAAACACCGCGTTGACCTTGGGGTGTTTCTCTGCACACATTTTGCAAAGCCAACCCTAAAGAAACGTGTGCATGAAAAAGTGTAAGATTCTGGATTTTGCACCTTAGACCCAAGAAAAACATTCAGTTGTTGCCCCTTCTAGAGTCTGCACGGGTCCAGATTCCAGCCAGCTGTGCCCTGTGCCCGTGAATTTCACAGCAAACCTCTTGTGCTCGGGGGCTTCAGCGCACCTAGTAATCGAACAAACAGCTGAGCTGTATGCCCGGGCATCAGAGCCATATGTCAAGAAGCGCTGCAGCCAGCTGCGTGCCCAGAAATCTGACTGCAGTCATTGCCAGCTGTGATGTATTGCCGGGCATCAGAGCCAGAGTGCTATATGTCCAGAAGCGCTGCAGCCAGCTGCGTCCCCAGAAGTCTGACAGGAAGCTGTGCTGTAAACCTGGGGCCTCGCAGCTGGCTGTGTGTCCATGAGTCTCACAGCTAGCTGTGCTGCCAGCCTGCTCCGTGTCCAGGAGTCTGACTGCCAGCTGTGCTGTATGCCCGGAGCCTCACAGCCGGCTGCGAGCCCAGGAGTAACTAGTACAATTTTGAAGAGGTTTTCTTTTTTGTCAGCATGAACTTTAATTGCTCGACCAGTGTCCCATTTTACCCTGCTCGTAAAAGCTTAGCCTTAGTGTCAATATCGGCAACACTCGCCATCCCCCCATACAGCAATCTCCTAGAGAAATAACCAGACAAGACACCTTCTTTGTGGAGAAAACTGCTGCAGGTTAATAATACCCTGGAGGGGACACCTCCCCCCCCCTCCCCCCCCCCGGTCTGTGCCGTAGCTATCTTCAGCAAGCTGTTCCAGCGCTAGCCTAGGCCCCCAAACTGAATTAACTCAGTGGTGGAAACCACACACGCCTCCGTTTCCTGCATTCAGCCCCTCGTGCCACCCTCAAGACGCACGAAAGGCCATATACCCAACCATTGATCCTGGCGAAATAAAGAAATGCAGGGTTGCTTAACACCCTTAATTGAGCACTGCACACCTTTCTACACACTCCAGTTTGAACCTAAGCATCTTTACCTACATCCTGCTTGTTCGAGCCCCTCTCCAGGTCCAGCCAACACGTCCATGCCCACTCTGGACAAGGGTAGGCATCTTTACCTACATCCCGCTGATACCCGGGCCTCTCCCGGTCCAGCAAACAAGTCCAAGCCCACTATTAGCAGGTGAAACCCCATCTTCTTCATAGCACCCTGTGGACTAGACAAGCAAAAGCATAACTCCCATGACCCCAATTGTTGCCTAACTTACACATAGAGGACTTCATCTCTTGCAACAGATCCCTCTCCCCCACGAGAGTCCAGTGTGTACACGGGGCCAGTGCTCTTGGCTAGTGGAGCCCTGTAGTAAATCATACGCGGAAATTGCCTGCCCTTTCTTTTCCTATTGCCTGCAAGTCCATCACCATCTGCAAGCGATCTAAAGATGCTGAGTCACCATGCTACAGTCCCCACCCTGGCGTGAGTGGCCCATGCCGAACTTCTGCTAATGTAAACCAGGAAGCCGACAAGTGGATGGTGAGAACGGGAGGACAGTTTGAAACGAATCCCCCCCAGTCTGACTGCGGACTTTTACGGATGTTGTGTAGCCCTCCCGGTGAACCCACCCTGGTGTGGATTACCCAGCCCCCAGATTGGGATGTTGCTGGGATGCAGGAGAGGAGATGTAGGAGCTCTAAACACTTTATCATCCAGAGTCCTCCAACCAGTGTACCCCACACCCTGAGGACCTTGCCCCCTCTAAGGGCACCCACTCCTACCCATCTGGCTGGGCCAGCTATGGGGCAGGCAGTCTCATACCCCTAAGTGAAGCATCCTGTGGTACCCACTGCTTATGTTGAGGGGCATCCCTGTGGCCACCTCCTAACATTGCGATCGCACGCTAGCCCCACACCTTCTGCCTGCGAATATAAGAGCTGGTATTCCGGGCTGATGTCCCCTCCTAGCGCAGGACATGCACTTACAAAACTTCTGCCACTGCACTGTGCCCATATGTCGTGGCAACTTACACCGCCCACCAGGCTACCTAGCTTGCTTCATTATCCCCGGCATTGATAACCCTACCCAGAATAAAACCTGGGTAGTTTCCTTTCTAGTTGGAAGGACATGCCAACTTTACTTAAACCATCGTAGCCTTTTAGTGCTTTAAACCTTGTTTCCCCAACTCTGAGACAGCAGCCCCTAGTAGATGGCAACTTACCCCACCTGCCTAGCTCGACTGGCTAACCAGGCAGGGGATGCTTAACTGAAGCACCTGTCACCTGGCCACGGGGCGAATGAGCCACTACTTAACTGAGTTGGCCACGACCTTTACACACCTATTCCAAACCTACCCAGGGCGTGTTTGCGCACCTTCAGCCCGGTGGACATCCTGTCCATGATTAACAGGTTAACATTGCCACCCAACTCGAAGTGACTCATTTTATCAGCTTCAGGAGGGAAAAGTCTGAGGGGGCGGCACCCTTTCTGATGGGATGGCCTTAGCAAAAGATTGCCCCTACGTACTTACACTATGCCCTATGCTTAATGGTCATGTGTGCCAAACCTGTCTCCTTGAGTGCGGGGCTTGCTAAATACCCTCCTGCTAGCATAAAATCAGGATGCCTTACTAATACCAACCAAAAGAAAGCGTGCCCGGCAGCCTTTCGCCCCTGTATGCTAGCACCTCTATCTTCCTCCTAGCACTGTCCCCGCACTTGGCGCCGCTGCCGCCCATACTCCAACTGGGTTGCCTGGGCATCTGCCCTCGCCCAAGATGCCACCATCGTAGCACGGTTCAACTCCCAGAAATCGCATGCCAATCTCATGCAAGATCAGTAAAACACAGAAAATAAGTGCACTCTCCCAATGGCCTTCGAAAAGCTCACCTGCCCGCTCCTTTTTTACTTGGTAACCCATTTATCCCCGCACCAAGTCGAGCCCCCCCTACAAAGGGGACCCCAACCCTATGGAAGGGTAACGCTCATCCGGTGGTGCAGCACCTAGGGGGGTAATGAAAGAGTGAGAAATGGGCGGCAGGTGTATTGAAGGTAACTGGGGGATGTATGGATATTGCAGGTCTTGTACTATGCTGTGCCTTCCTAAAACTAACATTAGATTCATGATATGGATACAAGGAGCTCTGCCCCTGGAACGGCCCATGTAATTCGAGACCCGGGCAGGAAGGCACGCGACCCGCCCCAATCCCTATAAACCACATCGGCCCAGCTGTGCCCCAAAGACCTCACAGATTCCGCACGTACAGTGCTTAACCTGTATAAAACCATCTTCCAGGCCTGCGTCTGGCAGCCACTTCAGTTGCACCACACATAGCTCCTGCCGTGCTGCCCAAACATTAACATCGCAACTACTGACCCTGGCACAGTGCAACTAACTACCAGGACTGCAGTCATGCGGCCCCTTCAGTTTGCCCCACACATTGCACCTGCTGTGTTGCCACTCCTGGTACCTCAACCCCTACGCTGACAATAGTCCAATTGTGACAATACAGACTGTTCCAGGCCCCAACGGCTAAAAGAATGGCATGGGCAGCGCGCACTAGTAAATTCAAATACGATTGAATTACTCAATGCCTGTTGTAGTAAACTTAGACAGCCAGCGCCAACTGGTGGCATACTGTCACCAGCTCCAGAGGTGATCAATAAATGATGGTGGCGAGCACCCGGAACCCCCGCTCACATTTAGCCCCGGTGGACTTGATCCGGAGGATTAGCATTGGTAGGTCATTGGACGAATCGTACCACCCTTCCCCTAGCTGAGGACCAGAAGGGATGGATGAAGCCATGGACAACCCAGAATCGTCAATTGAGGGGCATAGTCCTGTTCATAAATGCCCCATTCTCCTTACACTACATTTGTATGCCAAGCTTCCCTCTCATAAACTTCACTGCTGTCCTCGTTATCATGTACCACCTCACATTTCATGGGTGTATTTTGATAGTGACCCATGCACGTTCCAATATTCAAGTTGCACTACCCGCAGTGCTCTTCAATTCACTATTATTAGGAAAATAACTTCATAAAGTCACGGTTAATTGGGCGGTATGTCAAGCCCACCACAAAGCTCTTTTCCCATGCTGGGTGGTTTAAAAGATAGCATGTTCAGGGTCAACAATGCTCCTAGCTGCCTTTACTTACCACCGACAGACCGCCCGACCGGCGGAAACATTTTAGCGAACAAAGCAGAAGCACCCGGACTGCTGACCAAACCTGCGTACCAATTGTAATGACAAAAGTGTCACCCATGGTCGTTGAACCGGAACATTATTACCTGAAATTCGGATAGAAATTGAAATTCGCATAGGCTTGTCCCGGGGACCCCACACAGCTGACTGCAGGCGCCCAACCGGCAAAGCGGTCACTGTTCTACCAATAGCTTGCGCTTCGGGCCTCACCTGTGCCATCTCTAAGCTCTATAACTAGTGAATCTGACTCTCTGCGTCACTTAACTGCCCACCCGTGCAGTGGTTGCTTTGCCGAGGGGGCTCCGCTGACACTGTGCCGCGTCTGCTAGCCAGGCGTCCTCAGGGGTTTGAAAAGACTAATTTTGCACAAAGCTGTGTTAAACCGGCAGCTTTTCTTTTGCTTCTTTCCCCTTTAATCAGTGTTCTCCCTCATTCCTTTGTGCACTGATTGGTGCAGTTTTGTATAGCGCGAACCCAACCAGCTGGTTTTGGAGCACTTTACATGATGACCATTTACATTACACACAGTTTTTTATATTATTTATTGGACATGGGGAGATCGAGGGATTCGCCCAGAATCACCGGTTTGCTTGCCCCCGCCGAGACTTGAACCAGAGCTGGAGCAGCCCAGGTTGGGACACGAGCAGGCTGCCACAGGAACAGGCCGGGAGGGGGGGGCAAGGGACCCATGTGACCGCCCTGCTGGAACGCTCCCAAACTCCCGTCTCACTATGAGACCCCAAACTCACTTACTTACTAATGCTCACAGTATTAGTGGACTCCTGGGTCTCCTGTCCAACATGGGACCCGGCCCAAACAGGATGGGAGGCCACAACAACACTTTACAGCTGCCAAGTGTTGCCGGGCGGGCCTCACAGGATGTAAATGGCAGCCCGCGGGTGCAAATCAAGCCAGAGGCCAAGTGTCGAGCATCGAACCCCCAGTCACCCGGTGTGAGGTCAAGGCCCCCGCCGCTGGGCCCTGTCTCTTCCCCCAAAGGCTTATAGTGGGGCCTCCCTTTGCTAGCCTCAGCACACACCCTCAGGCGCCTAGCCTAGACACCCCTCTGTCCCAGGGCACGTATGCTACAGTCCCCATGCCGGACGCCACGCGCCATTGCCCGGTGCGCGCCGCATTTGTCCCTTGCATTTGGTCCGACCACTATTTAATAAAATTTACATGTACTCTTCCGGCTATTGAGAAAATTAGTACGGCTGAAGGCAGTTCTGCCAGAAAATGGAATAATGTCAACAAAAAGGATTTTCTTGACACATTATCCAACACAGTTCCATCCTCTGGCATTGACATTAATGCATCGGAAATGAACGTATCCGAGTGGCTACTTAATGCTAGTAATAAGCATGCACCTTTTAAAAAGTTAAACTGGCCCGTCGCGCAGACGCACAGCGATGGTTCTCCACTGAACTTAAAATCCAGAAGTTGACTTTGCGCCAACTTGAGAGGCAGTGGCGACTAAAGTACTCCCCCGATAAAAAACTTCTCTATATTGCAGCTCGGAAGGAATTTAAGAAGAACATCCTTACGGCCAAAGCCGCCCATTTTTCTGCGCGTATTTTGAAGTCCAATAATAGTTCCAAGGAAATTTTTCTATTATCAATGAATTAGCCAATCCTGATAGAATTCTTCTGAAGGCTACACCCTCCCAAACACTGTGTAACTCTTTAAATGATTATTTTATCGAAAAAATTATCACCATCAAAGCCAGTATCCCTAAGCATCTTCCCATCCAGAACCCTTCTGCTGTGCATAGTAACAATTGTAGTATTAGCTGTTTCCCCTCTATCAGAATGGAGACTTTCCAAGATCTTCTACTAAAAGTTAAATCAGGTGCCCCCTCTGACTGCTGTCCACCTCACATACTAAAGGACTGCCTTGCAGTCTATCCGGGCCCGGCACTCGCTCTTTTGAGCGAGTCACTTTTATCTGGCCAAGTCCCCTTGGCTTTCAAGAAAGCCACAGTGGTACCCCTCCTAAAAAACCTGGAGCAGATCCCGCACTCCTGTCTAATTACCGCTCGATCTCTTTGCTTCCTTTTTTGGCGAAGATCCTGGAAGGCCATGTAGCTAAATGCTTATCTAATTTTTGGAGGAATCTAAATACCTGGACCCTTTTCAGGCAGGGTTTCGGCCGGCCCACTCTACTGAAACTGTAATCCTCGCTGTCCTGGATACTCTCCGGGACAATGCAGACAGATGTTCCCCTCAGGCACTGGTATTACTGGACCTCTCTGCCGCCTTTGACACGGTCGACCACACTATTCTGCTCGACCGTGTCAAACATGCTGGTATTCTAGGTACGGCGGCTCTCTGGCTTGCTTCCTTTTTGGAAGATCGTTCCCAGGCCGTTTGCCAAGGCCATTTTTCAGCTCCCCCACGTAAAATCACTTGTGGCGTCCCACAGGGCTCGGCCCTTTCTCCCCATCTATTTAATCTTTATATTGTCCCCTTGATCCAGTCCCTTAAAGATATGAATGTGATTGTTTTTAATTATGCAGATGACCTCCAATTACTTTTCAAGATCGATAACTCACAAAACTCGGTCATGGACTTTCAGGCTACAATGCGGCACATTCAACAATGGATGGACCTTAATCATCTTAAACTGAACCCGGGTAAGACAGAGCTTGTTCTTACTGGGGACAGTCATAAGTACTGGGGCCCCCATTACTGGCCTCCAGAGCTAGGACCTTCTCCTTCCCCGTCCCCCTCGGCCAAAACACTTGGAGTTTCTCTTAACAATGACCTTTCACTAAAAACCCAGGTTGGTGCGGTCATTTCCAAGTGTTTCTTCCAAATGCGTAAGATCAGGAAGATACACCGCCTTCTTACTCGGGAAGCCTTGATTATGGTCATAATAGCCACTGTCCTGTCACATCTTGACTACGCCAACTCTGTGTATTTGGGCATGCCCCTCTATCTGCTCAAACGGCTTCAGATGGTCCAAAACCATGCAGCCCGACTGATTTTCCAACAACCTAAATGGCAATCAGCAACTCCCTTGCTGAAGAAACTGCACTGGCTCCCTATCGCCCAGCGCTGTGCCTTTAAAACAGGCTGCCTTATTTTTAAATCCTTGCATGGCAATAGTCCTGTTTTCATCAACAGCCTGATTTCTAAACATACCCCCTTACGTAACCTACGTTCTGCCCATCTCTCACTCCTTATCACTCCGACATTCAAGCGGGTGCGTCAAGGAGGCCGCAGATTTGCGATTCTTGCCCCTAAACTGTGGAATTCTTTTCCGCTGGAAATACGGTCTTGCACTAATCTCCTGCAGTTTAGGAAGTCTCTCAAAACATGGCTTTTTGAACAGGCCTATGATTGATGTTCTACTGGATAGCACTTGGAGCCTCTTATAGCGCCATGAAGCCTCCTGGTGTACGTGCGCTTTATAAATTATTTTTAACATTAACATTAACATGGGGAGGGGGAGCCACGTGCTCGCCGCTCTCCCCCATATGCTAGAACTAACGGCCGGACACTGAGGAAGGAGCCCGAAAGTGCCACTGCTCCCCCCCCCCCAGCGACAACTTGCCCCCCTGCCAGGAATAACTCCGGGTGCCAGACAGCTCTGCCCGGGGCCGTAAACTGCGATGGTGAGCGCTGGTTAACGATGCACGGGGAGGGGGAGCCACGCGCTCACCTCCCTCCCCCCGCATGCTTGCAGCCACCATCCGGTAACAGAGGAGGGAGCCCGACATCCTGCTGCTCCCTCCCCATCCAACTTGCCCCACTGCCGGGGCGCCCTCCGGGGCCTCGCCTACTGACGGGTCCTGAAGCCACGACGGCGGGCGCCGGTAAGTGCTGCACCGGGGAGGGGGCGCCAAGCGCTCGCCTCCCTCCCCCCGCTTGCCCAGATCCCTCGAGCCCGAGAAAGTCGCACGGAGCACGGGCGTGACGCTGCTGCCCCCCTCTGCCCCAATTAAGCCCCACTGCCAGGCCTACCTCCGGAGGCTTGCGTTATTACGGACGGAGGAACCCCTTCTGGTGCACCCGCACTGCTGATTGTGAGGTGCCGCTGTGCTGTTCTTCCCCCTGAGAAAGCGCCGGGCACCTGTGAACAATGCACGGGGGAGGGGGAGCCACGCGCTCGCCGTCCTCCCCCCCGTTTGTTCAAAACCCTCCAGCCCACGATAAAGTTAAATGCCCAAGGTGGGGCTCGAACTGACGACCAACAATCACGGTTTCAGCTGCCTGAAGACAGCAAGGCCATCGGCTTTGTGGAGGCCGAGGAGAGAGCACGGGTGTGCTGCTGCTCACCCCCCCTTCCACAACTGCGCAACCGTGACTAGCGGACGCCCCATCGGTGGCCACTTGCTGGACAGCGGTAATCGCCAGTGCATGATAACCCTCGAGGCGGACCCGGAGAGCCCCGTGCGGCCCTGTACTCCCCCCCCCCTGCAGAACTCAGCCTTGGGCTCGCTGCCCGTATGGCATGCGCTGGCCCACGTGGGCTGGGACTAGCCACCGCCCGCTAGCCTCGCCCGGCCCAAAAAGAAGCCCCAGGCCCCGCGGAGGGAGGACCAGGCACAAGGAAAGGAGCTCACGCCGCCTCCCTCCTACAACACCCCCAGGCTTCCCATGGAGCCCAGCTGGGCAACCACGGTCGCGACCAAGCGTGGCGAGTCCTCCCGGCCTGGAAGCTAAAGGCCCGTGTCCCCGGGAGCTGTGCACAAGCCCCCCCCGGCAGACCAATGCGGGAGGCGGCTGCCGGGCACTCGGCTCCTCCGAGTGCCTGCTGGGGGAGAGGGGGGGTGTTCGCACTCATCGCGATGCAGCTCTTGGGGGCGCGCCGCTCCTAGAGGATCCTCGAACGGATCCTAAACGGCGTCAGGGGAGTGGGCAAAGAGGGCGTGCAGTGGGCGGTGAGAGGTATTTGTACCTCACCCCCGCCCCCTCTGCCCGGAAGTGACGCGGGACACCGGACCCCTGAGGGCCCCAACCACTGGGAGACTCCCTCCTGTGCCATCTTGTGGCACTAAGGCGGCCGCCCTCTTAGTGGGTCTCCTTCGTGGACCCCGGGCAGCCTGCATTGTTGTTCTTCCTTGGGCTGCATTAGGTCGGCTGCTCCCGCTGCATTCGCCGAGTTCCGGAACCCTGCGAGACACTTTATAGAGCTGGCATTAAAAGCTAATTGAATTCACAAATAATGCATTTGCCACTGATTGTAAACTTCAACTTGCAAAGTTAATTAGGAACCTCGCTTAATGTTGCCACACAACGAGCGGTGCCTTAGGTGGTTCAAGTTGAGAGCATGTGTGGAGAACAGGTTTTCAAACTACAAGGCTTTTTCTGCTTATTTTTTTATAGGGAAAGGTTGTGGACTGTGGACATGATGTGCCCAGATACTAAAATATGATCGGGCACAATGCAAATGTTAAGATATTTTCAAATGCTTAGACTAATAATACCGTTATTGTGTTTTTGGAAGTGCACAGATGTATATTTGAAATATCGGCACATTTTTCTTAGTTTCTTTTCATCTTAGTTTCTCCCATTCTACTACTATAGCTGATTTTGTTTGTTGTGAATATCCATCTAATTAATTTGTTGTACAATGCCCCGTCACCTATGGGTTAAGATTATTTGTATCAGTGACAAGGTTTAGTATCATCATCACCACAGCCCTGAGCAGAACGTGCAAGGTGGTGAGGCGAAAACCTACTTCAGAATAAACATTGAAAGCCATAATACCGATAAATATCACCCCTTCTGAAGAACACCTGTCACAGCAAGGCCTTATTGTCCACATGACGTGTTATTGCCTTAAACAACGGAACGTGGTTGTTAGATTTGGGGGTCTCTAGTTGGCAGAGGTAGGTACCTTTGACCAAATAGGGACCCTTGCGTCTAGTCAGGGTAAGAGGGTACACTCCTGTGAGAAGTTGGCCTGGCATATGCTGTTCACTAATTAAAGTGGACACCTTGCACCAGAACAATTCAACTCTTATGGTAGATAGGTTTAAGACAACCTTTATAGAAAGCTATCCTAGTGGTAGCTGTGGAGAGCAGCCTTCAGGCTAAGTCTTGAAGGAATGTAAAGCAGCTTGTTTTACCACCCAATCTCTTGAATCACCAAATGAAAAGACACCACACAGGTATATATATCACATATATATGTATTTATTAATAAACACTCTCTACTAATCTCTTTATGAGATTAGAGGTCAGGTACATATGTACAAGTCAAATATCACAATAAGTTTAGCACAATCGAATATCACAATCTTAGTTTGCTAGACCTAGGCCTAGGGCATCTAGAATCGAGGGATCCCCAAGAACCACCCCAGGTAGTTGTAGGAGACCCACAGGGGACGGACGCGGTGACCTGGCACCGGTGCGAATCCTGTACGAGTCTATGCACTCAGACGCGATTGAGATATCAATGTTAAAGGTCCCTTGCGTGTTCGAGGCGAACACACCGATCGGTCCTTATGCGAGTCGAAGGACGCGGTCACAGATAGAGATGCAAGGGAGATGGACGCGCTGTGTCTAACACAGACGCGAACCTTGTGCGAGTCAGTGCAATGGAGATCTCAGAGTTACAGGCCCTTTGTGTGTTCGAGGCGAACACCGATCGGACTCAGTATGAGTCGAAGCATACAGTTTTAGATATTGTTGCAAAGGAGATGGACGCGGTGTGTCTAACACAGACGCGAACCCTGTACGAGTCAGCGCAATTGTTGCACTTGGAAAGTTAGAGTTTTAGGACCCTTCTAGGGAAGCTACAAGCAAGTCACTTACAGGGTAAGTAGTTCTAGGGCCCACACCCAAAGGAGCACCGTAGTGCTGAAGTTACCTCACCCAGGGGAGCCGGTGCATAGGTGTTCTTTGGTGTCGGGTCGCGGCGTCGTTTTCAATGGGAGCCAGTGAAGACTTGCTGCTTGCGGCGACAGGAGAAGTGTCCGGAGGAATCCAAGCCTGGATTCGGAAGATGGAAGACCTGAAAGCAGAGGGGACAGTGTTCAAAGTCACTTGGCAGTGACTCGGGGCAAGGAAGATGGATGCCCATCGTCGTCGCAAGATTCAGGTAGTTCGCGGTTGCCTTGACTCTTCAGCCACGAGGTCCAGGAGGCGTCGACGACGACCAGGAGCTGGATTCGGCGTGTCCCACGATGTCTGCAGCTTACTGCGGTGTCGGCGACTCGATCGGAGCCAACAAGCCTTGGTAACAGCAAGTCTCGGGGAAAGTGTGAAGAGGCAATGGCGCAGACCAGCAAGGTCTGGGGACTCACCCAGCGAGGGTAAGTCAGGGCAGGCCTGGAGCAACCAGGGGAGCCCTTTGGTTTCTTTAGAAAGTCTTCTGGGGACCCACAAGCCGGATAGCAAGGGATCGCGAAGACGCCTCAGGAGGATTCACTCACAGGGGCCCACGGTCACTCGGGACGTGGTAGGCCTCTGATCTTAGGAGGGATTCCTGCTGGAGGCTGGGACCACACGTGGTCCAAAGCACAAGTTCGTGGAACGTTGTGAAGGGGTTGCACTCGACAATAGTGCACGGTACCCAGGGGTCGCGGTTCCTCATTACTCTTGGGGTCCACTGGCCTCAGCTTCGCTGGGGACTCACGATGGCCTTTGAGAAGTCAGAAAATCCACTTCTTGGGCTGCAGGGACTTCGGACTCCGGCGGGAGCGGCGTAGTTTGCGACCGACGTTTGTAGTTTTGGTGCCTGCCAAGCAGGAGTCACTCCTTGACTCCAAGGGAGATTCTTCAGTCTTCCAAAGGTAGTGGAACGTCGAAGGTCCGGGATTCTTCTTGTAGAGCGTCGTCCAGGGAAATCTAGGGTGCAATGCAAAGGTTCCCCCTCTTATACTAAAAGAAGGGGAGGGACTAGCTCTATGACCCTACCTATGGGAGGGTCAGGGGAGTGGGTGGCTACACCCACTTCCCTTTGTCCAGTTTCGCGCCAGAGCAGGGACAGGTAGCCCCTGAGCCTGTTTGAACTGGCATATGCACAGAGGAGCCTTCTGCTCCCCCAGTGCAGAACTTCAAAGCACTCTAAGAGTGCACCCCCCTGTCTGGGAGGTGGTCACACCCCCTTGGGACAGGATATCTATTGTTGGGCTTCCTCCACTGCGAGTGTTGGTCATCAGCAGGAGGGCAGCCCAGTGTCTGTGACTGGTGGCATCCATTTTGTGATGCCAGGGCTCTGCAGGATTCTACCGCGTTTCCACAGTAGGTACATGTCTATCCCTCTAGAAGGGTGGAATGCTACCCCCGCCGCCAGGACTGGCGGGGTGGTAGTATTCCAAGATGTTTGACACCAAACACGACATGTTTCGATGCAGCCATTCCAAAGTTAGCATTTCACCGCGAGGATATAATGCACTTAAAAGTATATGGTTTAACCGCATCCACAAACAGCACCAGAGAATGGACTCTGAGAGCTGCAGAGGGGCCCTGCTCAGGCAGAGGCACCCCCTCACATAGAAGCCAAGCACCCTGCCCTCAGGATTGATAGGGCCTGCCTTAGGGGTGACTGATAGGTTTATATGTGTGTGTAGGAGAGATATAGGGGACCTATATCTCAGTGAGGAGTGCTAGCACTTCCTCACCCAGGCTGCAGTAGCAGGCCTGTGGTGTCAGATTTAGTCTGCTTCCCAGGGGTGGCATAATACATGCTGCAGCCCCTGGTAGGCCTGTGAAGTACCTATGCCCTTGGTACCTAAGGTACCATATACTAGGGACTCATAAGGTACCACAGTATCCAATCACTAGTGCACCTAGAGTGCACTCCAAGTCGTTTAGAGAGAACAGAGAGGCTGGGACCCTGATTGGCAGGGTCCCAGCCAGACTATAGCCAGAAACCAGTGTAAACATCAGAAAAAAAGTGGGGGCAACATAAGAGGCAGATCCTACTCTCCTACAACTCCTAAAATAACCCCTGCTCACCCCCTTGGTAGCTTGGCACGAGCAGGCAGGCTTATCTCAGAGGCAGTATGTAAAGCATTTGTGAACACATACAGTAATCAGGTGACAACACTACAGATGGACACCACACCAGTTGTATATTAAAAATAAGTATCTTTTATATAGATTTAACACAAGACCACAAACGACAAAAATCCACAATACTTTACTTCAAAAATTGTAGAATTAGCTCAGTTCTCTTTAGATGGTAAATGCGACACTTTGAGTTCAATGTACCTTTGGATGCGTAACGCTATACAACGAAAGTGTTGCAGGGAAGGTGATGCGTCGGTTCCTTACACGCAAGAACGGTGATGCGTCGGGTCCCTACTGATGCGCAGGGGATGCGTCGGTTCTTCTCGGCGTGGGGAGGTGATGCGTCGGTTTCTTACTGCGCTTCCGTGGCGATGCGACCAGCAACGCCGTGATGCGATGAAGATCCGGTGTAATGAAACAAAGATGGCGTCTTCTTCTTGATGCGACACGATGCGTGCATGCCCGACGGCGACTCAACGATTCTTCTGAGCTGCGACAGGCCCTGCGACACGCTTCCCGGTGATGCGGCGGCGTCTGATGCAATGTCGATCCTCTTCTCCGGCGATGCGAGGCGCTTTGGCGATGCGATGCGACAGCTGCAGCGGCGACACCCTTCTTCAGCGATGCGACGACAGCGGCTGCGGCGGCGACACGCTTCTCCGATGATGCGGCGGCGTCTGATGCGACGTCGATCCTCTTCTCCGGCGATGCGCGGCGCTTCTGCGTTGCGAAGCGACAGCGGCGACACCCTTCTTCAGCGATGCGACGACAGCGGCTGCGGCGGCGACACGCTTCTTCTTCGTGCGTCGCACTTCCAGCTCCTTGCGACACGCAGTCCCTCAGAAGGCCCAACAGAACAGCAGGCACTTCAAAAGAACTCTTGGGGAGCTGGTGGGTGAAGTCTGTTGTCCCTGAGACTTCAGCAGGAGGCAAGCTCTCTCTCAAGCCCTTGGAGATCCTTTACAAGTTGAATTGAAAGTAGCCCAAAGTCCTTTCTCCTTTCTTTGGCAGTCAGGCAACCACTGCAGGCCAATCCCCCAAACAGCACTCAGCATAGGGATAGTCTCCTCCTGCAGTCTCTCTCTCTGGTTCCTCTCCTCAGCAAAGGTTCTTCTTGTTTCCCAAAGTGATCTAAAGTTCTGGGGTTTGGGTCCCCTCTTTTATACTCATTTTCCCTTTGTTCTCTGAAGGCAGAGAGGCCTTTGCCTAGTCCAAACCAGTTCTGGTCAGTCCTGGAGCACTTTGTTGACAAGACTCCTTCTTTCCTTTCACAGTGTAGGCCAGGGACATCAGACGCACCACAGGAGGTGGAGCCAGCATTGTGGAGGGAAGGCACAGCCCTATTCAGGTCCCAGATGCAACTCCTCCCACCCATCTCCATGCAGATCTCTCTATTCAGCCCTGTGCTGACTCACCCTGTCTCCTGGAATCCCCCAGCCCCTGTCACTCACAAACCCAGACAAGGAATACACAACCTAGCAGAGGCAGGCTTGGAAAGTTAGGCAAGAAAATACCTACTTTCTAAAAGTGGTATTTTCAAACACAGAATGTTAAAACTAACTTCACTAAAAGATGTATTTTATCATTCTGAGTTCAGGCATACTAAATTCGTTTTTCTACCATGATCCCTGGGTCAGTTAGGATTATAAGATGTAATATCAAACTGCCCATTCTGGCCTACGGGGAACAGGTAGCCTTGCAATAGTGAAAAACGAAAATGGCTGTAATTCACTATTAGGACATGCCACACACACCAGGGCATGTCCTACCTTATACTTACAATGCACCCTGCCCTTGGGCCTACCATAGGGGTGACTAATATGCAGAAAAGGGAAGGTTTAGAGACTGGCAAGTGGGTGTACTTGCCCAGTCAACATGGCAGTACCAGACTGCACACAGGCTCTGCAATGGCAGACACTTTTACAGGCTGCTTCTGTGGGTGGCACAACCAGTGCTGCAGGCCCCCCAGCAGCATTTGGTTTACAAGCCCTGGGCACACTCAGTGCACTGTACTAGGGTCTGACAAGTAAACCAAACCAACCAATCATGGAATCACTAATCCATACACCAATTTACCATAGGGAGCACTTGCACTGTGGCACTGAATAGCAGTGGCACAGTGCCCAAAGCATCTATAACCAGCAAAAACACATGAGGCAACAGCAAAAAATGGAAGGGAGACCCACGCCAACAGTGCCAGGTCTAACAGTGGTATTAGGTGAAATTAAATGAATGCAAGTTTTAACAAGACAGATGTGTTTGCAATAATGTTATTATTACAGAATGGGTTTATACAGACTCGATATCAATGTATTCTTTTGTTCACTGGATGAATTATCTGGGGAATCGTCAGTCCAACATTCATGTCGAGGGAGCGTTGCACAGTTTCTTGCAGACACATATCTTATGGCGAGCGTAGAGTCTCCAGGTACTAGTGCACAAGACCTACATGGCATAAGGGAGAACAGGGATATTGTTATATCCTCACTGTGGTATTTAATACTATCCAGCCTAGCTGTCTTCTGCTGCTCAGCCAGAGTGAGAGATAGTAACGGAATGTTGGTGTGAATGTGATGAATGGAATGCCTGGGTGCCTGTGTGGATGGCAGTTGGAGATGGGCTGAGCAGCAGGGAGGCTGCTCCTGGTGGGTCTGGTATAGGGGCTGGTAACAGAGCTGATGTAGAACTGAGATAGAGCTGAAATGGACTGATGTTCATATTACCTGGAACCAATAAAGAACTCTTCAAATTCTACATGGCTTCATGTGTCCACATGTGTACAGGGCACAACATTATTTTGGCGACGAGCGGACCAGGACCCAGCATCTTTAACGATGGCACAGAAACTAAGAGAAACTACAGAAACAAAGAGACTACAAGGAACTTGAGAACCAAGACAGAAGAAATCAAGTGTAACAAAAGAAAAAGCGTCTTGTTTGGAGCAACAGGCAAGCTAGCCCCACCAGTGTCCATGTCAACGGACGGCCCCAACCACTAGTGCCCAGCCTGGACATGCTCCAACGATCTTAAGTAACGAATTGTGAGCTGGAAGTGTAAGGTACACTACTGCCACATGTGAGTAATCCAGCCAAGTCATTTTTATGTGGACTACAAAGAGTGCAAGTACATCGTTTAGCTGTTTTGACAGTCTTAGTGAATGGTCTTCACAAGCGCCACACAGGAGCGTTGTGGTTTTGTCAAGTTTGGTGCTTCGGTGTCACAATGAAAGCACAATTAAGGACATGAGATTCCCACTACTTCCTCATCTCAAGGTAACTTTTCTTTTTCCCACTTCCAAATGGATATACACATCTGGTGTTGTCTGGAGCTTTGCTAGTTCAACATCTTTGTGCTTGGAGCGTGAGGTATTGTGTCCTTCCATGGAGCGGAATAAAGGATGCATTGGTCTTTATTTTGACAAGCGGTGGCGGTTTACATCAACCGTGCACCTGCTGTGCACACGCATTGAGTGTGCATGAGTATACTCAATTCTATGGTGAGACATCGCACGAGTGGCACGATCAGTGTTTTATTTTCACGATGATGGTGGGAGTACCGAAACATGTTTTGAGATATTCATTGGCCTTCATTTACAAGTGGTGCTGTGGACGCGGAGGTAAATGCTCTAATGCTGTCTATGGAGGACTTGTGAGGTGAGCCTATTTATTCTTTTTATTCAATATTGGCAGCATTTTCTTTTGCCAGTTCAACTGCTGCGCAGCGGTTTGAAGATGACGGCGCGTGCTGTCCAATGTTCGCGCGCAGGCTTACCTGCATCGTGTGCCTTGCGATGTCACCATGGAGCACCTCCGACGTTGCTGGCTGTTCGTAATGGATTCCTGCTTCTGAATGCCGCATGCATAGACGCGCCGTGAACCATCCGGTGCGACGTATGCAGCGTGCCGCCATCTTGTGGTTGGCGGCTGCTTCTTTTTTTTTTATCATGTTGCCTAAGAGTGAGAAGAATTCCATGGCACCAACATAAGGAGCCTCAGGGGACCAGAGAGTGAAAATAAGCTTATAAGTCCTACCTCTGACCCTGGGATGGCTTTTCTACTGAGAATTTTGGGAAACGATAACATGGGAAGCCTTTGCTGTTACATGCAGGCATTTTTTACATAGAGTACTACATGAAATGCACTCATATTTTCTGCACCTTTTTTTTAAAATGGCGTTTCTTGCATGAAAACAGAAAATTAATTTAAGGAAATAGTGTCATCATATTGATGTACAGCACTGCAGTCAATGAATGTATTTATTGTATAGTTAAAACCATTACAAGTGTATCAGTGTGTTCAAAAGTTAATATGGGCAAATGATAACCTACGCAAAGATTGTCCTCTATCGCTCATAACAATTGGCAATTTCTTAAATGATAAATAATTCAATCGTATTGCTTTATTAACCTTCCTTCTTCCTCAAATTTGCTTGAAAATGCACCATTTGTCCACTCTTTTTTCAAAATTTTCTCGGGTGGAAGAACCCCCCCAGATCCCCTGTAGGTTGTTCGGGCTAACTCGCTACGCTCGCTCGCCAGAGTGCAGTACGACAATAATTTTACACCCCACCACTTTCAAATGTCACCAGCCACCACTGCTCTGACCAGTGTGTCCAGTGTGGCTCTCTGTGCGTCCGTGCCTGCCCTGTTCCTACTCACTGGGCGCTCACACTGGAGATCCGAGTGCTTGACCGTTCTGTCCACTCCTCAGTTCCTTAGGGGGTTGTTGGGACAGCCGCTGCGTGGATTTCCTAATTTGAGAGGCACCACATGAAGAGAGTGGGACAGCAACCGGTGTCATGGCATAAAGTGAATTCTGACGTTCACATTTGTCGCACTTGTTTGAGTGGCCAACAGGACAGGTTACATGATGTAGAGGTTACTGTATAAATTGCTGTGAGCACTGAGGGTCTTTTGAGGCATGTTAAAGCGAGCTACAATGAGTTGTAATGGGGTGCAAGGGGGTTAGTGATGGCCGCCTCACCGTGTGCAAACGGCTGCGGTCTAATGCCGACCACCTCCTTTCCGCACAACGGGGGGTGGTGCAGCAACCTAATCTCCAGGGAGGACTACCTCCGCTCCCACGCAGTCTCCTCCTGTTTCTCACAGTGCTCCTGTGCACACTACAGTGTCTCTGGGAATCAACTAACCAATGAAGACTGGGGCCTGGTGGAGTTCTCCTAGTGCAGGGGAGGGAGTCAGGGCTCCGTTACCCACTCCTCAGTCTGCTGCGACTGCTCACCTCTGACTGCTGCAGTGCTGGCCTCGCCTGGGCTGGGTAAATCTCGGGGAGATCGTGGGCAGAGAGAGATATAGTTGCTTTGGAGCACATGGTCAGGGCACTCAGAGGGCCTCGCGCCTTGTTCTCGTAGACGTTACTGCAGGGTCCTAGCAGTCCAGGACAACCATCTGTAATAAAGCTGGTCACGGCACGAAGCGAGGTTAGAAGGCAGATGATCTTTATTTATAAGATACAACCAAAGGAAGAAACGTCCTATCCACGCAGCTGACAGACAGCAACTGAAAACTAAGAATTCTAAAAGAGCTGCAGCATATCACATTCTAGAATGGGGAATCAGGAATCCAGATAAATGAAAGGCATGCTGAACATAGGTTTTCATACAGAAAAGAAAGACAAGTTGAACATTAGATTATTAGGTTATTACACACCTTTCCCCCTTACATAAAACAAATAACAAGAAAAATTATCATAAAACATAGTCACGAAACAATACTGGGGTCTTCTTGTTGCGAGAACTTCTATGCAACATAGACGCATTCTCAAACGACCCTTCAGGAACTACAGGCATTGAAGGATCATTAGTAAACAAAGGTGCAATCCTACTCAAGTTCCAAAAGTGCAACCATCATTTAATTTCACAGCATTTTTAAAAAGTTTCTTAACAACAAATGGAGAAGAAAATTTGGAAGGACCCCCAGACTTCTGGGGTAATCGTACTTTCACTTTGTCACCCACACGTACACGTGTGTGCGAAACAGCATGTCTTGCATCAAATAATCCTTCCTTTTTTAAGCTTTCAATTTTTGTGATTCTTGATAAGGCACAGTACTAGAGATCACACCTGAATCTGCATTAGAACACCTGTCCCTCATCCAAGATTGAAACAGCTGTGTATTTGGACTACGCCCCCTAAACAGATCAAAGGGGACTTTATTTGTGGTGGAGTGGGGTGTGAGCCGATAAACTCTTACACGTTCCATAATTTCAGATTTCCAGTCTTTACCTTGAGCCTTAGCCAGTTGAATAGACTCTTTGAGGACTCGATTAAACCTCTCTACCATCCTGTTAGTTTCGGGATGATAGAGAGCACAACGTTTGTGCCTGATCCCTTTTTTTGACAAATACTCCTCCATCTCTCTTGAGACCAGTTGAACCCCGTTGTCTGTCAAAAGACAGTCAGGAAGTCCCTCTCTTGAAAAAATGTCATCCAAAAATGTAACAACATTAGTCGATTCTGTGCCCCGTGTAATCTTGATCTCTGGCCATCTAGAAAACATGTCCATCAAGACTAAAACATAGAACTGTCCAGAACTGCCAGTAATAGGTCCCAGAAGATCTAAAGCTACTTCCTGCCAACACCGACTGGGCTGTTTACGTATGACCATGGGTTGAACTCTAGTCTTAAGCATTTTGTCACACACATTACACTCTGTGCAATCTCTCACCATCCTTTCAACCTGGAAATCGATACCAGGCCACCAGAAATGTAAGCGAATCCTCTCTTTTGTCTTTGAGATACCCTGGTGTCCCTGATGTGCCTGGTGAACAATTCTTGATCTGACAGAGGACGGAGGAACTAATCTCGTACCCCTCCACAGTAAGGCAGAGCTAATAGACAATTCGTCACGTACGTTCCAGAACTTACGGACCTCTTCACTAAGCCCTTTAATGCCTTTCCACCCTTCAGTTACTAACTTACACACTTCCAAAACAATATCATCATTTTCCATTGAAGCTATCCATTCTTTTTCACTCAAAACATCAGTTACTACTTCACACACCTTGCATTCATCATCATCATCCCACAGGTCATCCAACCTCTCAGGAGTAGCGCTCAAATTTATCTGAACAAGACGTGAAAGACAATCTGACACTTTCTTTTCAGCGCCAAGTATGTAATTCACAACAAAATCATAATCCTGAAGTGCCACAATCCACCTACAGATTCTTGAGGAAACAGCTTCCAGACTTTTCTTAGTGAACAAGGCTTTCAATGGTTTGTGATCTGAGCGTACAATAAATGAGCTTCCCCAAAGGAACTTTTTGAGTTTCCTGATAGCCCAATAAATGCACAGAGTCTCTTTCTCTATGACCGAATACTGAACTTCCGGTCCTACCAGCGTTCTAGAGAGAAACATGATTGTCACTTCCTTTCCATCTTTCACTTGTTTAAGAACAGCGCCCAGCCCTTTTGAACTAGCATCAGTAAGCAAAATGGACTGGGCTGTAGTGTCAAAACTTCGGAGTGACGGAGCATCGCTCAGAGCATTCTTAATATCCTCGAATTCGAGCTGACACCTGGGAGACCATACAAACTTAACACCTTTCTTTAAGAGTGATCTTAGATTAAATGTGCGTGAGGCGAACTGAGGGACAAATTTATTATAATATTCAGCCATCCCAAGAAAGGTGACTAATTCATCCCTGGTTTGAGGCTCAGAAAGATTCTCAATGGTGTTTACTAGATGATCTCTAGGTTTCACACCCTCCTTCGTCAACTTATGCCCCAAGTAGTCTATTTCTGAAATATTGAATCTGCACTTATTTTCACGTAGGGTCAGACCGCGAGACCTAAACTTCACCAGAAGCGCCCTTAGCCTCTCATCATGTTCTTTCTGTGAGGAACCATGTATCAAAACATCATCCTGATATATCAGACCATAGCTGTTTGTTTGTGCCCATCCGCTGCCGCCGTAAACGCCAGCAACTGCATCCTTGAAGGACCCCTGGTGGGACGAGGGTCCTAGGGGCTACGCCGCCTTTCCAGCCATACCTGCACCTTCCTTTACACTCAGGGGAGGACTGCAACCCCCAGAGTGCACCGCTCCATTCCGCAGCTGCCGCGAGTGAGGGGGAGGCGTGGCCAACGCGCTTATAGCGCAGCCTCTCCCACCGTGGCGCGGGAGACCATAGCTGTTTGTTTGTGCCCATCCGCTGCCGCCGTAACGCCAGCAACTGCATCCTTGAAGGACCCCTGGTGGGACGAGGGTCCTAGGGGCTACGCCGCCTTTCCAGCCATACCTGCACCTTCCTTTACACTCAGGGGAGGACTGCAACCCCCAGAGTGCACCGCTCCATTCCGCAGCTGCCGCGAGTGAGGGGGAGGCGTGGCCAACGCGCTTATAGCGCAGCCTCTCCCACCGCGGCACGGGACGCGCGCGGGACGCAGCCCGGACCAAGGGCGGGCCCATCTGAGCCCGTCCAAGCCAGGAGGAGGCAGGGCTGGGCCACCCCCCTTTGCTGTGCAAGACACCCTGAACATTGGACAAACTTTAAGGTAATTTTATTGATATATCTGCTTGTCTAGAAGGTGGTGTTATATATTGAGGCACTGGTCATGACTACTAAACGTAAGGCTACAGGTCTTAGGGCTGGGGGGGGAGTAGCGGGAACACTGGATGCGTTTTTATGAAGGGCGGAGTCAGTATTTACGCATGAAATACAGCTCACTGAAAAAAGGCTCTCCTTGGGCACTTATGCAGGGCAAAAAAGATCATCCTTGGGGGCTATAACTTTGGCCAAATCTCCCCTGGGCGCTCCGCAAATCACGGACCACTTAAGTTTGGGTGCACTAGTTGCTAGTCCGGTTGGGGAGCCAGTTGATGGCTTAGCTTTCAAATCGGGGGTACTGAAGGTGGACCACCTAGGCACCTTGGAACCTATCCAAAATCCGAGGCTGAGCCTACCTAAGGAATCGCTGGTTAATTTACCTGAGGAGAAAATAGATCTGCCTGCACCCCCTGTTTCAACCCTAGAACATATCTCAAATACGACCTGTGTAGCCCAAGGCGATCCTGCTACTAGATCCAAAAGACTTGCTAGGGAAAGGGAAAGTGTGGCATGTTCTTCTAAATCCAGGTTAGGAGGGAATGGTGAGGGAGGGAATAGTGAGCCGCCTGCAAAACGTACAAGGGGAAGTATGGCACTGAGGAACAAGGCCAAAGTTAAGCTTAAACATCAAGCTTTAGGGACACGCGAGAATCACTCCCCGAAATATAATGGTGGTACGGCTCTTTTTTCAAACACTGACCCCCACACCATGGTGGATCTTGGAAGTGATCCTGACCACTGGAAACACTTGGAGACTTTAATATCTGCTCTCTTAGCGCCATTCTTAAGTAAACTAGGGGCGATTGAAGAAAAATTGTCACATCTTTTAAAATTGAGTAATGACCCAGTTAATCAGGAGGCATGTGGGTGTCAATGTGTGGCACGAGGGGCAGCTAAAGCACCTGTGGCCCCGGTAATGCCAGAAGCCATCGGCCCCATGGGAGGTAACAATAGGGAATTGGTCCGCAGAGTAGGAAACGAGCTCACTGGTAATGCGAGTCCTGCTATGCCTCGACCATTATGCGTGACATCTGGCCCTGGGGGGAATACCGCACATCTGGCCCTGGGAGGCTTGGGGATAGGTGGTATGGTTAATTGTCCAGCTGATCAGATCCCGCCCCAGCCTGTGGGTCTTTCGAGACCACTATTTATTGATCAGGCCAAGTCTTCTATGAGAGCTAGTAATAACCACAGAGATGGTCCCATTGCGCTGAATGTTGTGAATACTAAGTGCTCTGGAGATGTGCTAGATCTGCCCCCGGCTGCATGTCCTTATGTCTTGGTCCTGGCCGGTGTCCCACCGCTTAGACCAGACCAAACTGAATCTTGGACCCAACTGCGCAATAAAACCGTAGACTGGTTATCCAAACATAAAGGTTTTAGGGTACCCATGAGTAACAACATCATCATGGTGCGCAGAGTCGGGTGGAGTGGGACGATCACTAAAGAATTTCGAGGGGACTGTGTGGTTATTAATTTTCGAAATCCTGCGGTTGTTCAGACGATTTTAAGGGCGCAGGATCCGTGCCCTATGATTGCCATCTCCATTTGGGCCTTGCCATTGGGATACTTTTACAAGCCTTCTGTGAGATCTTTGACGTTGACTGCTCCCTCCATTTCTCTGTCTAACAGGTTTCAGGCACTTTCTGGTCTAGATGCTCAAGACTGACTATCTGTTAGCAACGCAGTACCTGTTGTCTTAGATAATTTGGTGGAGATACTGGACGACGTAACACATGTTCCCATGGTTAGTTTATCGAAACTTATTCCGTCCTGTCCCTTGAACCACCAGACCTCATCAGCTGGTATAGTAAAACCCAGTTCTACCTTTACAATAACTGATGGAGGCATAATGAAAGTTTTAACATGGAATATTGCTGGATTAAGGGCATAAAAGGGTGACACCAGTTGGGAACTTTTTCTTGCTTCACATCATATCATAGCCCTTCAGGAAACCTGGGAGGCTAATGAAACCTACTATTTGGATGGGTTTATATCTTTTTGTAAACTCGCTACACCAGTCAGTATGGTTAGAGCAAGGGGGGGGTTACTATTGTTGATTAACCTCAAGTTGTCTTATAAAGCAAAGTTGATCGAATCATGTTCTCCCCATATTTTAGTAGTAGAACTGACAGGGAAAAACCTGCCAACTCTTCTAGTGGTGAATTTTTATAATTCTTTCACTAGAATTGATGAGCTAGAGCACCTTAGAGCTCTCACTGCTTTTTGGGTAATTATGGTGACAGCACTGAAACACACTATGACACATTAGTCCTGGGAGATTTTAATATTCATGTTTGCCCTACCAACTGTTTAGAAAGGCTGGAGGAGGATTATGGCCCTCAGGGGCTAACCCATTTTGAACATACCTCTTCCGGCACTTTTTTAGAAAGTTTTTTATCAACCCATAACTTGATTTGCCCTGCGCAGTCGGACAGGATAGCCCCCGTACCTACATATGTTGGTCACGGCCGTCACAGTATAATTGATTATATTTTGGTCTCTTCTTCATTGATGTCGACACTAGGCACATTAAGCGTAACAAAAAATTGCCTTAGTGATCACAATCCATTGACACTGGACCTTAATATATATGCTGTAAATAAAGGAAGGACCATGACCCAACTTACTAATGCTAATATTGCGCCCATAGATCAAGCACGTAGAATGAGGTGGGAAAGGATCACCCCTGATAGCTTTATGGACAGTTTAATCATCAATTGTGCGCAGGAGTTTGGGACTTGCTTAGACCAGGACTCCCAACCACTATCTGTCCTTGATGCCTTTGACCGAATCACAAAGCAGGTCTCTTTGAACTTAACTGTATCATGTAGATCAAGGCCCCCAAAATTTAAAAAATGGTTTGATGAAACCTGTTTGAATACCCATAAGGAACTTATGCAGGAACTCAAACAACAAGCATTGGCATAGCCAATAGGTCTCGCCTTTGGGACCTTATACGTCTAGCCATGCAGCATATTATCCCCTATTAGCATGCCCACACACTCAACATTTTCGAACAATCAGAGGCCAAACAGTCACATAATAAATAGCCTGTATTAGCGCACAGCCAGAACGAACACCTTTCTAGAGAGCGTTTTCAACGTTATGGTGCTGTAAAAATATTCAATGTCAAAGTGAGATGTCACAGGGTAGCAAGCGAACACAGAGTGGGGGTGGCCATTTACGGGAGAACATGGGGGAAAGAAGGAGAGAGCTGAAAAACACATGCACTGTCATGAACCGCTTAACCAAAAAGAAAAAAATCCCTAAAACTGTCCATTGGAAGGATAGAAGACAGTCAATCCGAGAGAATGTAAAAAGGCTGGACTCTAGGGGAGGGACAAACACAAGATGGACGCTGGGACAAGGAAATCAATCAAATAAGAAGCAAGAAAATGAGAGTGACAATAAAGCCAACCAATTGTAAACAAGGGGAGGGGGGGGGGCTGCAAGGCCCTCTAAGTTCTTGATGAGCCAACAATAGGTCATTTGCAACTAGACCTCCTGCACGGTCTGGGAGGCACAACCCAAAACATTGTCTTTATAATTGCTCCCTTTAATTTAATTGCTCAGTAGGGTTTTGATTTATTTTTTCTCCCTTTCACATAATAATAAAATGCACAATACAACTGAAATGCTTGTTACGAAACATCACTAGTAAAACAGTCAGCTGTTATTTTTAATTTTACAATATTTATTGCAAGCATATAGTGGATAGGTCAGGTTTTCTCTTTTTCTGGCGCTTGCTTGCAATAAAAAATAACCATTGAGGCAGCTGGCCAAGTCCAGATAGATTGGGGTTGCCAATGCTTGTTTGAGGGGCTCAGCTTCCTCTTCAGAAAGGATCCATAGGCGGCTTTGCACCCCGTGGGCTGTCTCAACTGAGGCCTCATAGTGAGACGCATGAAGTTTAAACTGCCCACTTCTAACTCAGATGTTGGCCCCGCCCTAACAATTGGTGCAAATAATGTTTACTTCTGTGTTCAGCATAGCGCCTATGTGGTGTGAAGCGCTATTTACACTTTGTTCACTTCCCCAATCATTGGTACCGGTAGCAATAGAAAGTGCAAAAGTAAAAAGAAATGTGGAACTAATGCAATGAAAGATGACGTAAAAGACATTTAAACGCGTTGCCTTCATTTTTGGGGTTATTGATAAATTGGCTGCAAACGCATCTTTCAAATTATATTCACGACAATGGACAGCAGGGAATATCTTATCAGCGTGGTCATGTAAAGGACTCTTCTATTTGCCTTTCAAATTATTTAACTGCATGGAAATTTGGGTTTTTAATTGATTAGCATAAAAGAAAGCAAAGTATCTGTACATGTCGTGAATTACAATTACGAAAAAACATGAATGAATGGAAAATATAAAAACCACAAGTCCGATAATGCCTCGGGTGAAATGAATCCCTCAACGGGGGCCGAGCACTTTTAAATGTTGAACGAGCTGATTTGTCGGGGTGAGCTCTCACGCTTTCAAGCATATGAACGTGGTCCGTCGGAGCCTTGCTTGCTGCGCGGGGGTGCATGCGCCCCCGGGGAGGCAATTTTGTCCCTTGCCCTTTGAACTGCGTCATTGTTTACACTGTGACTAGATGCTTTTTTTTGTTGACAAAGATTAAAGAAAAATCAACATATGTTTGTGTAGACTTACAGAGTTGCGAATGAATGACTGACAATTGAGAGACTACGAATACCATGATGCAAAGCGTGAAATGAATCTAAAGGGGGCTGGACCTGCCCAACCCGAAAAGCATGTGATCTGCCATTGCGTTGCATCAATTTCAATTCCTATGTTCTCATTGGGACATCATTCGCTGCATTACATTTAAATATAGCACCCAGAAGCGATCCAGTTTATACAGTGCTCTGTGAAAAGAGAATGTCGCACTTAATGCTAACAAAGCGCAGCGAGGCGCACAGGGAAATAAATGAATTTCATTCAACCTCACACCCAGCCTCATGTACCTCTGGCGCTATTACCGGACTGGTGACCTGAGCTCCTCTTAATATTTTTGGGCGCTATGTGTGTGTTTGGGGGTTAATGGTCAGGTTTCGAACACAAAGAGGACAGCATTGTAAAGAACAAGAGTGACAAAGATTGCCTTAACTGTTTTGCCAACATGCACCAGAGCGTTTGCCCTTGGTCTACTAACTCATAAAACACTGTCCGTTTTACAAAAACCATGCAAAGTGTTTCACGCTCCCGGTGCCCGAATGAAACAAAATCGAGATGAACTGTGGCAAGGACAGGTAAGTGGGAACCAACCCAGACTTCATAGCACCTCTGCTGCACAGAAACGCAGCACAATTAGAGGTCTGGCAGTTAGTAGGTCATAATGCAAATTTTAGGCTCCGTTGTCTTAACACATCCTGTTCCTAGTGCAAGACGTGTGTGTCCCTCTTAAAATGGTGCTCGCTCACCTGGGACTTAAATCAATGGCCCTTAATAGTTAATCTGCATAGGCCTAGTCAGAGAAAAGGGTCCTGAGAATAATCTATATCAATCTTAAATTGCGATGCTCTTATGAGAATTATCTACAGAGCACAGCTCCTTCCTTACCCACTTTTCATGCTTTACTTTCACTATAAAATAATACGAGTGGTAGAAATGACAACGTCAGGAAACGGCGAGAAAAAACAAGCGCGCGCCTCGCAAGTTTGAAGAGGAGAGGAGGAGGCAGCAGGGGAGGGGCCTGCGCCTGTTTCCCTTGCGGGAGCGAGCTTTGAAACCATCTGTTAATTACAAACAGATGGTTTTAAAGCTCGCTCCCGCAAGGGAATCGCCAAACGTGCACGCGTTGCCATTCAAAGCAATGCAACGTGTGCACGTTTTTGCCTGCAAAACCGGATCTATTTCAAAAGGTCTTTTTCCTAAGCAGCGCATGCGCGCTGCGTAGGCGAGACCTAAAAACCCAGGGTAGCCTTACGGGTTAAGAATGCAAGGAGGGCATATAAATTTGCAGTAGAAAGGCAGAAAAGGCAATTAAGGGAGATGGCGTGGGAGGAGCTTAGCTAGGCCAGTGTGCTGGCCAACAGTTCTAGATTCTGGTCTGTTGTAAACAGTCCATTGTTTGATGATTCACCAAACTCCAGTAAAGATTGTTTAGTTCCAGCTGAGAGGTGGGCGCAACACTTTGGGAAAATGTATAGTGATGTGACCCCCGGAACTCCCGCAGGGATATCAGTTAGTGATTGTGTATGCCACCCTCTTGTATTTACTATTGATGAAGTCAACAAGGCGATCACATCAACCTTAGGGGGGAAAGCTCCAGGTCCCGACGGAGTACCGGCTGACCTTTATAAGGCAGATCTTAAGCTATGGGCCAAGGTTTTAACTCATGTTTTTAATGCAGCCTGCCTGTCTGGTTTTCCCCTGTCTTGGGCCAAGGCGGTTATCATACCGATCTTCAAGAAGGGAGCAAGGGACGATCCAGCTTGTTATAGGCCTATTTCACTCCTTGACTCCGCGGCCAAAATTATGGGGAAAGTTGTCCTGGCACGCCTAACAGAGTGGCTTGATCAAGCAAGTATAGTTTCAGATCTCCAATATGGTTTTAGGCAGGGGAAAGGTACGCTGGACCAATGCCTTAATCTCCATTTGGTGATAGGGAAGTATACAGTCGCAAAGCACGGGGACCTCCATCTGGCCTTTATAGATCTAACCTCGGCTTTTGACCTGGTTAACAGATCAAAACTCTGGGTGATCCTTCAAGATATAGGGCTAGATGTTGACTTGATCTCATTTTTGGCAGCCATCCATGAAAACACAACAGCGGCAGTGCGTTTTAATGAAAATAGTAGCCTGACTGATTCATGGGCAGTAAAAAGAGGGGTCCGGCAGGGGTGCATTTTGGCCCCCTTGCTGTTCACCCTCTACATTAATAAGTTAGGGGATTCTCTGATTTCTTGCTGTAAAGATATCCCTAGAGCCGGCACCAAAATGATTCCCGCATTTTTGTATGCTGACGACGCGGTGTTGGTGGCCAGGACTGCAAGGGGGCTGCAAACGCTTTTAAATTGTTTTATAGATTTTATGGAGTCATTGGACTTAATCACTAATTTTAAAAAGTCACATGCTATGTCCATAGGTTCAAGGAGGGCAATGAAGGTTAAATTCTATTGCAAGGGACTAGAGTTAGCAAAAGTCCCCGCTTTTCCATATTTAGGGGTGCTCTTTGATGACCAGCTCTCATGGTGCACGCAGCGTCCACACAAAAAGAATGTATTAGCTAGAGCATCGGGGGCCACTTTAGACTTTGCAAAAAGAATAGGATCAAAACCACTCCCCGCACTTATGAAGATCTATAATGCCAAGTGTCTCCCCATGGTGACTTATGGGTGCAACATCTGGGGTTACACAGACGTCAGAGAAATTCAGGGGGCCGAAAACACCTTTTTGCGTAGATTGCTCTCGGGCCCTGCTTCCACACCAATCTTTAACATACATGAGGAGTTAGGAGCAGGTTTTATTTCTGACCAGATTGCGGTTGCCCCTTTATTGCGTTGGCTGAGAATTTGGGCACAACCTACTCCAAATCTTAACCAATTGATCATCCAAGATTGTCTCACCCTAGAAAAGGTGTTAGACATTCCGTGGATTAGATATATTAAGGACCAGATGGAAACCCTTGGCTGCCCCGATTTATTTTTGAGCCCTATAGCATTGGGTAAACCAGCCATTAGAGACCTCAAGCAGCAGTTCTTAGACAGACGAAGAGTACGAAGGGAGGAGAATGAATTGAAATAACCCATGGTGAGAAGATTTGTTACACTGAGCCTGGGTCGACAGATGCAACCATATTTATCTTATATAAACAAACCGTACCATCTTTTTGTTTTGACAAGATTTAGGCTGAATATGGTTCCCTGGCTCCTTGCTTTTCCTAAAGGGTTTTTCAAAGAAGGAACATTAAATCCCTGTCCTTGTGATAATTTCTCGGACCAGAATACTCTTCATATAACATTCTTCTGTGCATATTACAATTCTCTGCGCAGAAAATGTATCATTCCTTTGCTTAGAGGTTGTAACTTTGAACAAGTTAGGCCGGCGCTGGTATATTTACAAATGCTAGCGTCACCTATGGTCTGTTTTGGGGTAGCAAGTTTCCTAACAGGAGCAATTAGGCATAGGAATAGGTCACTCATGAACTCCCCTGTGGACACGGCTTTGAATCACGTTATTTAAATACTTATTCTTATGTTCTTATATGTAAAGTTGGACAAGTGTAAGTTGGGCTAATTTTATCTTATTTAATTATTTACTCCCAGGCCCAATTATGTGTTGGTGGGCTGTATTTTCATTTTTGTTGTTATTTTCCCTGTCATGGATCCTTGAGGTGTGCTCATTCTTGTATGAAGTGTTGTATTACTCGATGGAGTGTATTTTATTTTATTGTAGATAATGAATTTTGAGTGGAGCAGGATTCTAGGAAGATTAATAATTGTCTTATGGTCTTTTTACTTTTTATGTCTGCTACATTGTTACAAGATGGGGGATCTTAACTGATTTTACATTTATGTATTTTATGATTGTAGATTTGATCTGTCCTGTTTTGTTATTTGTACTTTGATGGCTATAATCAGCCGAATAAAGTTAAAAAAAAAAAAAAAGATATCTCTTCACACCAGACAACCCATGTAAAACGTCTTCCATAGCTCGAAGACAGATGCTGCGGAGTTAAGACCAAAGGGAAGGCGTGTAAATTTGTAAGTCCCAAATGGAGTGATGAATGCTGTTAAATTCATAGAATCACTATCAATCCTAATCTGATGATATGCGGCCCTCAGGTCTAAAGTAGAAAAAACCACAGCCCCCTCTAGTTGGGTCAACATCTCTGTAATATTCAGGAGGGGATACTTGTCCGCAATAACAGCACGATTAAGGCCATAAATGTCAACACAAAGTCTTATCTCCCCAGAAGCCTTACGTGCAATAGCAACAGGGGCCAGCCAATCGCTAGCCTCCGTCTCCACTATGATGCCCTCTCTTTTTAACTTCTCTAGCTCACTGCGCATAGTTTCTCTTAACGCCAAGGGCACACTGCGCACTTTGCAAGAGACAGGGACAGCATCAGCTCTAAGGGTGATTTTGTGTGTGTAATCTGAAAGACAACCCAACTTCTCTCTAAAAACTTGTTCAAATTCTCCGCGTAAATCATCAACTTGAGTGACTTTAATCGGCTCAGGAATACTCTCATGTCTGGAAAGTGATGTTAAGAAAGACTCTTTCAGTACAATACATGGATCCTCACCAGGAATTAACATCACACCAAGATCTGCTTGATGGAGCCAACTCATGATACAGTCTCCCCTGCAGGAGATGTACATTTTCCCGGCAGTAAGTTTACCTTTACACTCAATATCACCCACAAAATAACCAAATAACTTTATGGGCTACCCACCATAAGCAAGTGGTCTAATATCCGGTTTGAAAACCTTAACTTTGTTAAGCAAGGTAGAGTCGTAAAAACTTTTCGGCATTAAAGTAATTTTCGCACCAGAGTCAAAGAGCATTTTAACGGTGTGACCTTTTACTTGAACACCGTCAACAGGGCTCTTAGAATCTTTACCAGAACCTTCGACTACTTGGACTAGAACCTCACCACAATGAAGTTCATCAGGATCAGATTCATTCTGTATGAAAACTTCCTTTACACATTTGTTTTTCTTGAATATCTTCGTTCTACAAACTTTTGCTACATGACCTACTTTCCCACAATTTTTGCACTTAGAGGATAAGGCAGGGCAAGACTTATCATTGGCCAGATGACCAACTGTGTCACACCGATAACATTTCAGAGTAATGTCCTCTTATGTTTTTACAGAAAAACTTTCATTTGGTTTAGAAACATTAGGCTTGGCCACACTTTGTACTCTCTCACCAGTGGTACAACTCTCTTTCTTTATTACCTCAACACAGGCAAGAGAATGTTCAAGACGTTTCGCAATGGAGATGATTTCTTCCAATTTTGGATCGTCCTTCTGCCACAACTCATCTTTGGTTTTTTCTATGTTGCAGCCCAACATAAATTGATCGCGGATGCGTTCCTCAAGAGTACTCTCAAATTTACATGTCGAGGCTAACTTTCGTAAATGTGTAACATAAACTTCAACTGATTCTTGTGGTAGTTGCATCCGTTTCCCAAAGAGATACCTCTCTAAAACGGTACTCACTTTAGGAAGGTAATGTTTGTCTAATTTCTTTAGACAAATCTCAAACTCATTGAGCCCATTAGATTCTTCATCATTAAGATCTGGTAGATGTTCAAACACGTCTTGGCCCTCCGACCCCAAACAGTGTAGAAGCAAAGCAGACTTTCTCTCAGCACTTAAAGACACCCCACACAGTCTAGTGTAATTGAGAAAAACCTTCTTCCATTTCGACCAACGAATGGTAGGTTCACCTGGGTTAGAGAGAAAGAACGGAGGAGACGTGACGTTCTGCATAACTGAAAGATACGAGAAGAATAAATGGATAAATAAATGAAGTGGAAAGAGAAAACAAGACTCTTTTGCTAAAGTGAACTTGAAGATATGTGTTGAACACTGTTTTAAACTGGTGTGCTTATCACCGTGGTAAGTTGATAACAAGCACTTGCTTTAAACTGGTGTGCTTATCACCGCAGTAAGTTTATAACAAGCACTTTGAATTTGTTGGTGATGTGATTTGTAACGATTTACCTATCACCAGGTAGAGAAACTTAAAAAAAAAAAAAATATATATATATATATATATATATATATATATATATATATATATATATATATATATATATATGGTGGGCTTATCACCGTAGAAAGTTATTAGGAAGCACTTGAAATGTATAATGGTGTGCTTATCACCGTGTAAAAGAAGATGTCTTGTGTTGAGGAAGAAAAGAAAAGGTGTAACAAGCACGTTGCAAAAGTGTGCCCGTCACTGAAGGAATGAAAACTTAGGTATGTTTGATCCTTCTTCCGTAAGGGCCACTCACGAGATGGCAGTAAATCTGCGTTGAGAAATCAGTCTCTTAACTGAGTAGGAACTGGTTTCTTTAAGAAAACGCAGTGCAAAGTAACGTTTCCGCTTTATCTTTAAAGTTTGGCATCAAGGAAGTCAAGGAAACTGACACAATGCGCGCCGTAGCTTGACATGTTTAACGCTGTTGAGAGCTGCGTGCAGTCACGTCACAGCCTGACTTGGTTAAATGTTGTCTAGGAAACTGACACACTGCGCGCCGTAGCTTTACAAGCTTGTTGCCAAGGAAACAGAAATAAACGCGCGCAGCAGTCACGTCACAGCCTGACTTGGTTAGAGGTTGTCCAGGAAACTTGACACACTGCGCGCCGTAGTTTTACGAGCTTGTTGTCAAGGAAACAGAAGTAAACACTGTGCGTGCTGCAGTTTCTTACGCAAGTTAAAACGTGTGCGAGGCAGGTGAAGGGAACGGTAGGCCTCACGCTTTAATTTCAAATTTTGTTTAAAACACGCTTTTCTATCACGATAATAAGCGCGTAGGTTGAGCAAGAAAGATGAAAAGTACCTTTTTCTTGTGGGATGACAGCAGGCAGGCTTGTCCTTGAAATGTTCGTGTTAGGACGTTTCCTTCAATTAAAAAATAGATGAAATAGGGTCCTTTTCTTTCAGCCAGATCATCGCCAGTGTAATAAAGCTGGTCACGGCACGAAGCGAGGTTAGAAGGCAGATGATCTTTATTTATAAGATACAACCAAAGGAAGAAACGTCCTATCCACGCAGCTGACAGACAGCAACTGAAAACTAAGAATTCTAAAAGAGCTGCAGCATATCACATTCTAGAATGGGGAATCAGGAATCCAGATAAATGAAAGGCATGCTGAGCATAGGTTTTCATACAGAAAAGAAAGACAAGTTGAACATTAGATTATTAGGTTATTACACCATCCTTTCATGCTTCTACCCCGCACGTGCCAAGGCAGTATTAATCTATGAGCTGTGTAGCACACAGGGCCCGAGGTATAATTTGTCTTTTCACCAAAGTGACATGCACAGCTCATTAGGCCCAGTGGACAGCCAGCGCTCCACCGGGGGCCAACAGAGGCCACCCAGTCGCAACATGTATTATTTTTAATCACCTGCATATATAGGCCACACTAGCACTTACTTCATGAGGCAAGTTCAGGGGGCAGAACACCCACCACACCAACCCTGCACTGTAGGGCAGTATTCACTTGTGCTCCTGTACTCCCCAGTGCGTGGGGGGTCCACCAAAATCTGCTGTCTGTCTTGTTCTGCTGTTCTTTACCTCCCCGCTGGGAGTCAGGGTCCCTCAGCCGTGTCTGTTTACAGGCTCTTAGTGGCGAGCAGTATGTGGCTGTGCTGCCCTTCCGCTTCTAATGCAGTGCCTGGTGAGCAAGGCGACAGAAGCTCAATCGATCTGGGTCCCGGTAGGGCTCTGCCATCAGGTAGTGCCTCCCGCAGTTCTTGGCTCCCTGTGTGTGCCCGGGCTCAAACACCCTTGCCTCGGTCACCCTTCCTCAATCACCCGGCATCTCCCAGTGCGGCCGGCTCCCTCAGAAGTCGAAGTTTCCTGCAGCCACCGTTGAGCTACTTCTGGCCCCACCAGTGTCGCGTCCCCCGGACCCACAGATACACCAGACACCGGTAGGGTTAGGTTTCTTTATTACTCGTGCTGTGAGGCGGCTGCACACATCCGTCTCTGTTCCCCTCGCCGTCGATACTGACCTCCCCACACCCCTGACCGGATGTGGTGTCCGGTTCCCCCTTGACCCCTCTGTCTCTGGCAGGGTCCTAGTGCCCTTCCCCAGGTCACTACATCTCCCCCTTTGGTCACAACGAAATGACGAGCACGTCAACTTGTGGATCGGGTGATGGTCATTGATACAAGCCTGTCAGCTGACGTGCCGGTGTGCTTTCGCCCGTTACATTTCCTCAATTAGTCTCTTGGGCCTCCTGCATGCTCTTCTTGAGCCGGTCTCCATTTGTTGCTCTTCCACTGGTCCTTGCTCCTGTCCGTTGCTTTCTGACCCGTTGTGTTCTGCTATTTCCTCATCTTGATCCTCTTCATGTTTCTCCTTCAGCCCTTTGAAGTGTGAGATATTCCGTGTGATCCTCTTGTGTTCTGATTCCGCCGTGATCATTGGGCCCTTCACTTTCGTTACTGTCAGCGGGTCTTTAGAGAACATGCTGCCAGATTTCCTCTGCTGACGGTGACGCACTATCACTGTGTCCCCTTCCTTCAGGTGTGACGGGATGGCGTGTCGCCTGGCATCTGCGTAGTCTTTCATCTTCCCTTTCGCCTCTCTGTCCTTAGCTGCAATGCTGCTGTTTTCTGGTGCCATGATTGCTTCTACTTGCGGTAGTCTCGTCCTGCATGTCCTTCCCAGTACTAGCTCCGCCGGGCATCTTCCTGTGGTGCTATGTGGCGTGTTTCTGTAGTCTTGTAGCATCTGACACAGAGCTTGGCTGAGCGATATCTGCGCCAGCTTCGCTCTTTGAACTACCTTTTTGATGCTCCCCATGAACCTCTCTACCATTCCATTTGCCTGCGGCCACAGCGGAGTTATCTTTCTGTGGTTTACTCCTAGGTAGACCATGAATCGGTGGAACTCGTCTCCTGAGAACGGAGGACCATTGTCTGTTTTCAGTGTCTCTGGTGAGCCCCAGGCTGCAAAAATGTCATCCAATATTGGTAGGGTTGCTGTTGCTGATGTTGATGACACCTGTCGCACTATAGGAAATCGCGAGTACTCATCCATGACTACCAACAGATAATGGCCTGTGTCCAGCGGCCCAAAGAAATCAGCTGCTAGTGTTGTCCACACCGCTCTTGGCAGTTCGGACATCTGTAGTGGTTCAGGCTTGGCTGGTGATCCCGTCACTTGACAGAGGTGACATGTCATGATGGTGTTTTCCACCATGCGGTCCAGGCCAGGGAACCACACTTTCTCTCTTAGCAGTTTCTTCGTTGCTACCATGCCTCTGTGTGATTCATGAGCCAAATTGACCAGTTGCCGCCTGAGTGCATTCGGGATCACTATTCTGGTTCCTCGCATCATTATTCCTGTGTCTGTCTCAGACAGCTCTTCATGTATTTTCTTTAAAGCCAACATTTCTTCCTTGCATACTCCTTCTCCCCATGTGCAGTTATTGTTGACGTGCTTCCATCTCTGCCTTCTCACTGTCTCCATGGCCAGCTGCAGCGTTGCATCGTCTTCCGTCTCCTTTGCTAGCTCCGCTATTGTTATAGGTGCCGGTGTGTTTTGTTTCAGTATGAAATTTAGGTACTCTTCTGCCATGGATGTCATTGCCTGTGCCTGCGGCAGCGGGTGTCTCGACATGTAGTCTGCCGGGTTGTGTTCCTTCCCTGGCTTGTGTACAATCGTGAAATCGTAGTCCATCAGCCTTATGCCCCAGCGCTCGATCCTGGGTGGCATTTTGGCGGCCGGGCTGCCATAGATTGTTACCAGTGCCTGGTGGTCAGTTATGATGGTGAATGGCTTCCCGTAGATGAACATGTGGTAGTGTTCACACGCCCAGACCACTGCTAGGCTTTCCTTTTCTGGTTGCGAGTATGCCTTCTCAATGTCTGTTAAGCTTTTGCTGGCATATGCGACTATTTTTCGTGGTGAGTCTCTCCCTGGTAGGTGTTGCGCTAGTATTGCCCCTAGTCCTACCGGGCTAGCATCTACAGTCAGTTCAGTGCACAGGTGCGGGTCAAAGTAAGCAAGATGTTCCACAGTCATCACCGCTTTTCTGATGTCCTCGAATGCCTTGTCGCATTCCTGGGACCAGACGAACTTCTGCCCTTGTCTGGTCAGTTCTATTAGCGGTGTGCTTACTGTGGCAAAATCCTGTATGTATCGCGCACAGTAGCTGGCAAGTCCTAAAAACGATCTCACTTCTGCCACATCCGTTGGAGGTTTTGCGTTCTTCAGCGTTTCTACTTTTCTGGGGTCTGGCCTCATCCCGTGCTTGGAAAAGATGTGTCCGAAGAACACCAGTTCCCCTCTCCCCAGCTCGCATTTGTCTCCATTCAGCGTCAGGCCCGCGTGCTCCAGCTGTGAACACACTTGACGCAGAGCGGTATCATGTTCTTTGTCTGTTTTGCCAAATACCAAAATGTCATCACTATAGTTGAGGCTGTTCTGCACCGGCCTTATCACCTGCCTTATTGTCTCCTGGAATATCTCCGCTGCCGATGATATTCCGAAACTCAGTCGCTTGTATCTGAACAGGCCCAGGTGTGTGGAGAATGTCGTGATGTACCGGGACTGGTGATCCAGCTCTAATTGATGGTACCCTTTGCACAGGTCCAGCTTCGAGAATCGGCAGGCCCCAGTGAGACAACTGATCATGTCATTGAGGTGTGGCCCTGGGTAACGTTCCCTTGCGATTGCGGTGTTTGGGATCCTCATGTCTACACAGATGCGGATCTTTGAGGTGTCCTTCTTTGGAACTGCCACAATCGGTGATACCCACGGCGTTGGCCCTTCAGCATGTTCAATGATGTCTTGTGCCAGTAAGCTGGTTATCTCTTCCTCAACTTGTGGTTGTAGGTGGATCGGTACTCGTCTGTGATGTTGGGCCACCGGCTTAATTGACTCATTGATGTGTAATGTTATCTGTTTTCCTTTTAGCTTGCCGAGACCCTTCAGTATGGCTGGGTATTCTTGTAGAATGTTCTCCGTTTCTGACATGTGGTATGTCATTGCTAGTAGCCCCATCACCTGTGCCGTCACGTTGCTTAGCAGGCATGGTGCTGGGATATCACCCTTGAGCACGTGTACTTCTTCTTGGTAAGACTTGCCTTTGTATGTTAGAGTTTCCATGAACTTCCCCATGTTTTCTACTGGTCTTCTGGAGCCCCACGTGAACACATCCACGGTCGACGGTGACAGCGGTGGTTTCGCTTTCATTTTCTCGTATTCCGAGCTGCACATGATGTTGCATGTTGCTCCGCTGTCAAGCACGAACTTTGCTTGGTGGTTCCCCACATCAATGTTGACAGTGGCCGTTTTCTTTATTTGCTGCTTCTCCACGAGATGAATGTGCTCTGTTGTCTTCTCCTCCTTGGGTGTGTCTGACATTAGATATAGTCTCTACTCTCACAGGTGCTGCCGTCTCGTCGGACTCGTCAGAGGAACTGCGATTTGCCGTTTCCATGTATCGTGCATATCTGTTGCTGGTCATCCTTGGTCTCATTGTTCTGCCTCTCTCGCTTCTGAACTGTCTGGTCATGCACGTGCTTGAAAAATGATTGTCCCTATTACACTTCCTGCACTTCTGGCCCATTGCTGGGCAGGCACCAACATGTGGGAATTCGAGGCCACATCGGTAGCATGTTTGGTCGCGCTTTGTTGGGACTGGTGCCTGGAACTCTTTCTTTTGAAATTCCCAGTGACACGATATGCAGACGCCACTCTCTTCTCCTTTCCCGTCTCCATCTGTTTGGCCTGCGCTGTGGCCCGTGCCTCCGTGCGAGCCATTGTCAGTATCTTTTCCAGCGTCGTTGGTTCCTTCAGGATGCGTGTTCGGAATTCCACTGATTGACAACCTTCGATGATACGCAATCTTATTGCTTGCTCATTGTCGAATTTGTCAAATTCGCAATACTGCGACCAGTTTCCTCAGTCTCGTTGCGAAATCATCTAGGCTCTCTTCCCCTTGCTGGCATGCAGTGTTGAACGTGTACCTCTCAAAATCGACGTTTCGTTGAGGGTCAAATTTCTGTGTGAGACACTTTATCACTCCCTTGTAGTTGGCTGTTTGAGCGTCGGGGAAAGTTAACAGTAGGTCTTCTATTTCGTCCCCAGCGAGATTCAGAAGTAGGTGCAGTTGTTTGTTGTCCGGGACGTCCGTGGCGCTCATGTAGCGTTCAAATTTTCTGATCCACTTTTCCCACCTGATGCCTGCTTGCGGCTCCGACAAGCTAAATGGTAAGGGCCCTGCGGAAAATGGCTTGCGTGCTCTTCTTCTCCTCATTGTCGCTCATTTTCTCCCTATTTTTTTTTTCTTTATTCTTTATTCCCCTTTGGTTCCACTGTGTTCTGCTTTCGTTTCACAGTTGTTTTTTTTCTTTTCTTTTTTCTTTTTCTGCCTTTTTCTATTCTTTCCAGTTGCCGCCTGACTCCAAAATGGCTGCAGCGCTGTTCTTTGCTCCTATTGGCCTGTTTTGCCTGACTTCAAAATGGCCGCCGTAGTCTCGCGATGTTTCTGTCCTCTGAGCTTTGCCTGACCTTCCAAAATGGCCGCTCCTTGTTTCTCGCCCCTTATTGGTCCAATCTGCCTGTCTTTAAAATGGCCGCCCTGCTCTCGCGATAGTTCCTTTGAACTTCGCGCGTCTCTCGGCTGTTTGGGCTGCAGGCACGATCTCTTGCAGGGCAGCAGGGCACTTCAGTTTCTTACCGCTTCTCTGGCGGTCGGATGTCTTTTCACGGCGCGGACCAGGGTGGGCTCCTGGCTCTGTTTCTCTGGCAGTTTGATCTCTTTCCACGGCACGGACCAGGGTGGGCTCCTGGCTCCGTCTTCAGCTTCTCCAGCACACGTCATCGTCGGTCCCTCACGCAGCGGTGGTCGCCAGATGAGGATCCCACCTTCGTCGCCAGTTGTCGCGTCCCCCGGACCCACAGATACACCAGACACCGGTAGGGTTAGGTTTCTTTATTACTCGTGCTGTGAGGCGGCTGCACACATCCGTCTCTGTTCCCCTCGCCGTCGATACTGACCTCCCCACACCCCTGACCGGATGTGGTGTCCGGTTCCCCCTTGACCCCTCTGTCTCTGGCAGGGTCCTAGTGCCCTTCCCCAGGTCACTACAACCAGGTAGGGGGGCAAAGTCCCTGCACTCCCGGAACACCTTCGCAGTGCTCACCCTGCCCCGCCAAGTCCCTTTAGGGGGTATGCTGAAGTGTGGGTCTGGAGCTCAACACAGCTTCCAGCGACTCACGGCCGCAGTCTTGTCCTTGTGTTAATTTATTAATCATGCATTTATAATGGAACTTCATCCATATCAATTATAGTGCTATCATCATGGTTAAGGACATCTCACATGACAATCCTGGAAGAAAATCAGGGTCAGGGCCACCTCCTGTGATGTCATTAAGGGCAAATGTATTACACGTAAAGATTTAAATATTTTTAATAAATATAATGAATTAAAACAACAAATGTATGTTTTTTCATATGGATTTCAATGATTTGTCCTATCTGTTTTTACCTTGTTATAAAATAATCATTATCTCAATGCATTTAAAAAAAAATGTTTTCAGTTGACTTTCAAGAACATCTGATTAAAACATGCCATGGTTATTATTAAAAAAAACACATAGTATGACATAGAAATACAATGTGACGAGCTGAGTCATAAGAAAATGTTAGCGACTACAAGGGGGAACATGGCGGCCAGCTAGGAATCCGGTCGCAAGTCGGCTCCCACTAACCTGCTGATTTGGACTGCTGTGATGCTGTGCCGAGCGAAACTCTCTCTTTTTGCCCCTTTTTCCTCGTGGTGATTGGGTTCTCGTATCGCCGGGGCGCTCCCAGCCCTGCTCAGGGGGCTTCTATTCTACCGCCGCACTCGGGCCGTTTTTCCTGCTCCCTTTCTCCCGCGTCCGGCGTCTTTGCACTCCTGTGTGCTGTGGCACTGGCAGGCTGATGCGGCCAGGAGATCGAACGGCTGGGTTTTGCGCCGTGAGCACCGTGTGGCGCCTTTCGCACTCCGTAGGCTCCGAGAATCAGGGAGGTGCCGGCTTCCACCGAGGTGCAGCGCATGGGGGAGTGAAGCTGGCATTGTTGTTACTGCGGTAAGGAGGTTTTGTTGGAGCTGGAATCGGTTTCGGTCAGCTTTCCTCTGGGGGTTTGGATGCTGAAAACTTTGGGAAGGCATTTTTTGGGGGGGAGTGACTGGTCAGTTTCATTACACCCGGTGCTCTCCCCCTGTGTTTGTCTGCTCACACTCCTGCCTCTCTAACTCACTCTCCTGACTCTGAGTTTGTCTTTTGATGATCACGCCATTGTGGTGAGAGGGGCAGTGATCTTGGTGAGTTGTTCTCTTGTCTTTGTTGGATTAGGGGGTTAGAGGACTGGGCTCTGGATGTGTGGTAGCTCTGTTTTTCTACTACTGAGTCCAGCCGGGGCACTTGCTGAGTACCGTCGTGCCCAGTGCCATTTCTTTGATTTGCCCCCCTGCCAATGGGCTGATTGCGGTGAATCCAGTACCTGCGGGACATGCTGCTCTGTAGCAAAGACTCCGAAAACTTGTCAGCCCTATTCTGAGCTGGGCACAGAGCCGGGTATTCTGTTCCTGGGTGTTCCAGAAGGGTGCCTCCTAGCAGTTAGCCCCTTTATAGATCAAATCCAGTCAAAAAAGGATATAGTAAGGTATGAAACAGCCCCTAAATTTATGGAGTTAACTGTTCAGCAAGGTGGGGAAAAAAATCACTTCTTTAAGGGGGGTCTTCCAACGCTACCTAAGCCCTTACCTGTTCCCCCTGCCAACCACACTACGGACAGCAAGATATTACTGGGCAAAAGATATAAGTTAAGATCTAGTACGTTCTTGGGGGGAGAGCCTTCGGCTCAACTAGCAGTACTGCCCCTCCAAGCTTCAGAGGCCTCAGTGAATAAATATAAGCACAGGAAGCCTGCAGTTAAAGCTGGGAAAGCTGCCCTGGTAAAGGAGAGGAAAAAAAAGACGATCAGGCACTCCCAAAAGTGACCCCCTCACCTAGATCCTACTTCAAGCTTAATACACAGGGTGGTATGGAAAATGCTAAACAGGGCATACCAGTATCAGGGGCCCCCTTACCATCAAACCATGCCATCTCTCTGACTAACAGATTTTCCCCTTTAAGAGAGTCAGCTACTACTCCGGGGGGGAGTGGTCAAACTGAAGGAGATCAGTTAGGAGATGTGTTCCCGGGGGTAGCAGTGCAAAGCCGGGACACACTACAAGGGATGTTGTGTCAGCTATCTCTGGAGATTAAAGAACGTTTCTATACTTCAGAAGTAAACCAAAAGAAGATTCAGGACACTTGTACCAGCTTAGAGGAAAATTTGTCTGTATTGGCACATCGGATGGAGGCCCTTGAAAATAAAGTGGGGGATTTGGGGTTGGAGGTGAAGTTTAACACTCAGGAAGTGGTCAGGTTGAAGGAAAGAGAAAGGGATCTGTCGGAAAGACTGGAGAGACTTGAAAACAATGCCAGAAGGAATAATATCAGGATTCTGGACCTGAGAGAAGGGCTGGAAGGAGATAACATCAAGACCTATGTCATAGACATCTTGACTAAAGCCTTTCCGCAGGTTGCTGCGGCATCGGTCTGGGAAACTGAGATCCAGCGAGGTTCACAGGGACCCTTTTAAGCTGAACCCCGGACGGAAAAAGCCCAGGAAAATCCTAGTATATATTCAATCCTACCTTCTTAAGGAAAAGCTACTTGGGGCTGCTCTTAAACGTAAGACTATACAGGTCCGAGATGCTTCGTTTAGCATAAGGTCAGATATCTCGCGGGTTACAGAGGATAAAAGGTGGGAGCTGGGTAAGCGGATGGATGCACTGAGAGAGCTTGGGGCTCAAGTACAGTTAAGGTTTCCTGCCTTTCTAAAAGTAGTATGGGCTAACAAGATGTATAATTTTAGGTTCCCAGAGGAAGTGGACAGTTTCTTGGCACAAAATAAACCTTAGTTTATAGTTTGAAGGGAGTTCAGTCTTGTGGAGATGTTACTGTGTTTTTTCTTGTTTTTGTTTAAGAGGTTAGTGGGCTCCGGCTCAAAATGGCAATTGTTAATTGCCAATGAGAGATCAGGGAGGGTTCCCATGGGTGGGGGATTCGGGGGGGTTGGGGGGTGCTGCACGTGTGTTGGTGGGGAGCATGGGGAGAAAATAAAAAAATAAAAATCCGTAATAGGGACCTCATGTGACGTAATAACCTCCTGTAGACAGAGCCGGGGGTGGAACCAGGACAACGATGGGGGATAGATACACCCGTGGAGGAAGTAGATTTCTTGAAGTTTTATGCTAGAATGTTAATGGTTTAAGAGTCAGAAAAAGACAGAGTGTGATCCTGCAGTATCTCAAAGATAGTTCAGCTAGGATCCTTATGATTCAGGAAACTCACCTGATACAATCAGAATGTAAGGCATTGTTTAATAAACAAAGATGGGTTGCCAAGATTGTAGCATCCGATCAACAATGCTGCTCTAAGGGGGTCGCCATGATTCTCAAAGTGAATTTCAGGAGTTGAGCTTATTAAGACGCAGGTAGATGACAGAGGACGTTGGGCAATAGCTGAAGTTAAATGTCAAGATACTAAATATACCTTGGTTAGTTATTATGGCCCTAACGAGGATGATACTACTCCTCTGAGTAATCTTTGTCTTGCCTTGGCAGATTTTGAGGCCCCACTTATATTAGGTGGAGACTTCAATGTGCTTCTAGATAATAAGCTGGATAGATCTTCCCCTCGTACTCAGATAGCAGCCCCGCGCATTAAAGCCCATCTCATGACAATATTACATTTTTTTAATCTTTGTGAAGTCTGGCGGAAAAAAATAGGGGACATCAGGGAGTACTCCTTTTACAGTAAAAAGAATTCCCATTATTCCAGAATCGATGATATATTCATGGAACATCCAGAACTCCCTAAAGTAAGCCTAATTGAATATCTTCCTATTCACCTCTCCGATCATGGAGCTATAGCCTTGAATTTGGAACTTCCCCCAGAGCTTTCTCCAAGGAGATGGACTTTGAATAGGAGACTTCTCCTTCAACCATCTATCCCAGGCCTAATAAAGAGGGAAACAGCTATCTTCCTCCAGCATAATCTGGGGTCAACTTCCCTACATATAGTTTGGGATGCCTTTAAGGCATGGTTGAGAGGGACGCTAAAAGGGGCAGCTGTGGGTTGGGCTAGATCAGAGAAAAAAGAGATGGCCGATTTAGAGATGCGGCTAGCAGGGGCTGAGGCAGATCTAAAGGCTAGGCGGCCCTCTGGTGTAGGGGATGAAAGCCTACTAAGAAGAGTGGAAGATCTCCAGCTGAAGTTTAGACTTAAGTCTGAAGAGGTACTATTTCAAAAGTGGGAGGTAAGCAAAATGAGGTATTTTGATCAGGGTGAGAATTGTGGCAAACTTCTCGCCATGAAAAGTAGAGTTGATAAATCTTGCAACTATATCAGTAAGATTAAAGTGGGCACCCTAATTACGGAGGATAAAGCGGATATTGAGCGGGCCTTCGCAGAATTTTTTCAGGGGCTTTATCGTGAAGATCTCTTAGCCGAGGAAGCGGGACATTGATAGGTGGCTCAAGGAGAAACAGCTTCCAAAATTAAATCTGGACAGCTAAAAAATTCTTACCCAAGATATAACAGGGAGTGAGATATTGTCCGTCCTAAATAAAGCCAAGAAAGGGAAAGTGGCAGGACTCGATGCGATCCCAATTGAGGTTTATGTTTTAATGATGGAAGAAATCATTCCGGTTTGGTTGAAATTGTTTAACGAAATCTTAGGAGGTACTTCTCCTCTGCCCGACTCATGGAGTGAGGCTGTTATCACGCTGATTCTGAAGCCTGGGAAAGATTCGACCCAGTGCCAGTCTTACCGGCCAATTTCATTACTAAACTCTGATTACAAGATCTTTGCAAGGATTCTGAATGCCCAGCTCTGTAAGATCGTAGGGCCGATAAGTCATGAAGATCAAAAGGGCTTCCTCCCGGGCAGGCATATGTCAGACTTGGTGTACACCTTAATTGGTGCGGTCAATCTGGCAACTGCGCTGGGCCTCCCTCTTTCAATCACCACCGTAGACACAGCTAAAGCCTTCGATCGAGTGAATTGGCACTATTTAAGTAGGACCTTGAAGGCTTTTGGTTTTGGTGATGGCTTTAGTGAGGTCCTTAGGAAAATATATAAAGCTCCTCGGGCTCGGATTTTGGTTAATGGCAGCCTCTCCCCTGTGGTCACAATAGAGCGTGGTACTAGGCAGGGTTGCCCACTTTCTCCCATTCTTTTCGACTTATATATCGAGCCCCTGGCCCAGAGTCTAAGGCAGAATGTAAAGATCACTCCCTTTGTAATAAATGGGTATACGAGGAAATTAGCATTATATGCTGATGATTTAATCTTACTATCCTCAAATGTTAATATTACACTACCAGAGCTTCTTACTGAAGTCCAGGTTTTTGGGAAACTTTCCGGCTATGAAGTTAATAGTGATAAAACCGAGATCATGGCATGGAACATTACAGATCAAGGGGTGAAGTTTGCTAAGGAGCTAAGATACCTCGGAGTGACAATAACTCAAGATCTCAGAGAGATCCCAAAAATTAACCTGGAAAGAGTTTCTAAGGAAGTGGATGTTCTATTAAAAAGATGGCAGAATATTCAATTATCCCACTATGGGCGGGTGAATCTGGTTAAAATGTGTGTGCTCCCGAAGTATGCCTCTCTGTTTAATAATATTCCCCTGGAGTTTGGTAAAGGTGACCTGCTTAAAATACAGGGCAAGATTTCTTCCTTCATTTGGGCAGGTAAAGGGATCAGGCTGTCTTGGAAGAAATTAAGATGCAAACTTACACATGGGGGGATGGGCTTACCAAATTTTCAGCTGTACTGTTGGGCCTACCAATTAAAAAACTGTCGGATGCTACTCCTTAGCTCAGATAGTTCGCTGATTGGCAGTATGTTTAAAGCCATGCTATCCGACGTAGAGGAGGTAGGCTTTATGTATAAATTTGGTACTCCTAAATTTTTTTAAAAAGTCCGGTTGAAGACGTTGTATACGGCGGCCAAGCTCTGGTCGGACTGTCGGGTCTGTTTGGGTCTCTCCTACTATAGTGACTGGGCCCCAGTGTGGGACTCCCCTGGAACACCGGAATGTCTTTTTGGACACCCTAGTTCAGCCATTAAAAGAGGTGGGAGTCAAACACTGGAAGGACATTGTGGTGGGTAACCACTGTCTCCCCTGGGACTTTTGGAGGAATCTTACCAGCGGTGCTCTTTCCAGGTTTAAATTTTACCAAATCTCATCATGGTGTAAGAGTCAACATTGGCCATTCTTGGAAGACAACTCTATGGAAAATGAGCTACAAGATCTGACCCCAAAAAAGAAAGAAGTAGCACAATGGTATAATCATCCCCTTGCTGCTGTTGACAGGAAACTGGAACATCCATACATGGTCTGGGAAAAGTACTTGCCGAGCGAGGAGCTGAAAGATCTCTGGCAAGTATCTGTAGACACACTTTACCCATTGATTAAATCAGCCTCACTCAGGAGAAGCCACTTTTTTACACTCCACAGGATATATTGGTCCCCACTTAAAATATCCAGAATGAAAGGCAGTGGAGAAGCCAGGTGTTTGAGATGTGGTGCCCAGAAGGCGGACGATATCCATGTGTTTGCTTCCTGTCCTAAGATCCAAGAATTCTGGGGAAATGTGGGTAAGACACTCTCCAAGGCTCTGGGTATCGAGGTTAAGGTAATCCCTACTCTAATCTTATTTGCCACTGTTTTGACGCCTGAAGGGGTGTTAGGCTCCATAGGCCCCATGGGGTTACAGAATAAATTGGTATTTTATCTGATTCTGTTAGCTAGGAGAGAGATCTGTAAACTATGGCGTCAGGTGATGCCCCCAACGTGGAGTGCTTGGTGGAACTCAGTAAGATACTATAGAGTTTTAGACCAGAAGGTCAATGCATACAGAGAAAGATCAGACCCTGGGTTATTTTGGAACTGTTAGATGATTTAGATCCTGATTAAATCAGACTAGTTTACAGGATAAGTTCCAATGATTATACCTCTTGGTCAGCTCAAGTGTGCTGCGGGTGGTCCCCGTAAGAACATCAGCTGAGATTGGAACCACAAAGTTATAAGCAGCAGGGGTGGATCAGGCCGAGAAGTTGCTATAGCTACGGAGGTCATATGAGGAATAAAAAAAAAAAGTAATACAATGTGAAATGTTATTAAGCTATTAAGAGGTCAAAACTCATTCAATAATACCTATCAAAAATTGACATAAACGTGGATGAGCATGTGATTGTACTTTTTTATTGGCACACCCTGTGTCCACAGTAACAGTGCTAATGCAGAATAAAGTGAATGCATATGTGATATGAGTCATTAATATTTTGCATCATATGACAACTAAAATGTTGTTTTGATGATTACTGCACAGCAATAGGGAAAAAACATACATTTTTTAAATCTCACTTAAACGCAAACAAAACTACACCTTTTTCTATTATATCCACCTTTAATTAATGATCTATCAAAAACAGTATCCCTATTAGCAAAAATAAATGACTAATATGCCATGGTTTTCATGAGATGTATAGGGTGCTATGGTTTTCCAATACCCTGCAAACATTACACATCAATGAAAAAAATATAAAAGAAAACAACACTATCCGTTTACAAAAACAGATAGTGGCTACATACATTTGACATAAATAGTACACATAAAAAATAATTACGAAGTCCATGTATGTATTGCACTTCTGAGCAAGCAGTTAATTTAAAAATATTGTCAAATATTCCAATCAAATTTTACAAACACCATTTTCTGTCGTCAACACTCATTTCCTGAAAATTGTGCCTGTAAACAGGTAATAGGTCACCTTCTTCTATATGGATGATGTATTCTTGATTAACAAAAGGGCAAAGTTTAATGTTTACAGAAGAGTTCTACTTTATTCAGATGCATTTGTGAACAACCATGTAACATTGATGGGGGGTGTGGCCGGCAAGATGGCCGAGTAGCAGTGACTCCCAGGGGTTCTGACAGCCCAACAAAAATCTTGTCTAAATCCTACTGTGTCAGGCATCATTGACTCACCCAATTGTGAGCAACACAGATGTGCATATCATGTGCCAGAAGAGGTGAAATGGGCACATTGGCAGGCCAGGAGATGTGTTGTGGCTCTCTCCCCTGACGCAGTGGTTGCGGCCTCCTCCAAGATGGCACCAGCCGGTGAGCTGAAAGTCCCCCGGGGTCTGGCTTACCAGTGGGTGGGGCAGGTCCATGCTTGGAACCCACTGGATGTCGAGGGCAGAAGCCTGAGGGTGTGAGCGGTGGTGCCCCAGTGCTGGGGGAGGCAGAGAGTCAAGGAATAATGACGTTGGGATATAATTGGCGAGGAGAGGGCACCGAAACAGCAGCGGGGAGGCACCGCTCGCTGCAGGATGTTAGCTGGACCGGGAAGCGAGCCTTACTCATCCGGGCAAGTCGGTGGCCTCGTTACACTGACTGCCAGAGCTGAGGGGCCCTGGAGTCCCAGGAGGAGTGGTGCTGGTGTTGCCTGAGGCGCACAGTCGATGGTACATTGGTGGGAGCAGTGCAAACTGCCTGGGAACATCATGCACAGGGATTATCGGATGTCCTCCTCTTTTTCCCTGACTCGTCCAGGCTTGGTGCTTTCCTCCCTTCCTCGTGCTATGGTGCCCGGACCTGGGAGATGGCTAAAGACAAAACCCCAAACTGCAAATTATGCCAGACAATGCGGCACTGCGCTCTGCAATCCATTCATCCCAGTAAGCCCTGGAGGGGAGATTTGAATACTGTCCAAGTGCTTCAGAAAGACATGGCCCGAGTACGGGCCACAGCAAAGAATGTGGTCTTGAGGTTGGGAGATGCAGAAAATCGTGCATGGCACAACAACATGTGCTTTGTGGGATTCCCTGAGGAGGTCAAGGGTACAAACATGTAGGCATTACTGGACTGTTGGATGAAGGCAACCCTTCCCACCAGACAAGTTCTCATCATGTTTTATCATAGAACTGGTGCACTGAGCATTAGGCGGGGGACCACCTCCGGGGGGAGGGGGGCCCGAGGCCTGTCATTGCAAAATTCCTAAATTTTCAGGACCGTTGTGAGAAGTTGGCCTGGTATATGCTGTCCACTAATTAAAGTGGGCACCTTGCACCAGTCCAAACGACCTTTATTGATGATTAGGTCAAAGATAACCTTTATGAAAGCTATCCTAGTGGTAGCTATGGAGAGCAGCCTTCAGGCTCAATCTTGAAGGAATGTAAAGCAGCTTGTTTTACCAGAATATCACCTCCTGAATGACTAAATGAAAGGAGAACCACACAAGTGTTATATAAAAATATGTATTTATTACTAAAACACTCTCTACCAATCTCTACCCGAGATTAGAATATACAGTACACAATATTAAATCAATAGAACGACAGTAAATAGCACAATACACAGCGGGCTCCAGGGGGAGACCGAACCATATACTAAGAAAGTGGTATAACAACCACGACTTCAATAGACACAGTGCCTAGAGCACGTAGAATCGCTGGGACCCCAAGGAACCACCCACAGGAGTGACACAGGGAGCCCACGGAGGACGGGTGCAGTGTGGGAACACAGACGCGAGCTCCGTACAACTCTATGGGAAAGTCACGGTTGGATAATTACAGTTTAAGGACACTTCGGAGAGGACTTCAAGCAAACCCTTTGGAACATAGAAGGTTCTAAGGCCAGCACCCTTGTGAGTACCGAGGTACCCGTGTTACCTATCCCAGAGGAGCCGGGTGCATAGGGGTCAAGTGGTGTCGGAAACCCTCGTCGTTTTCAATGGAGTGATGCGAAGAAGTACTGCTGCCGGGAAGATGAAAAGTGTCCGGTGGAATCCAAGCCTGGATTCGGAGTAGGAAGAACCTGAAAGCAGAGGGGACAGAGTCTGGGCCACTTCACGTGACCAGGGGCTCGATAGACAAATGCCCACCGATGTTGGGTGCTTCAGGTGCGAAGATCAGATGCTTGACTCTGCAGCCATGGGGACCAGGAGACTTCGACGATGACCAAAGTCCGGAGGTGAGCTGTCCCACGAAGGATGTCGAGTGCTGAGGGGTCAGTGTCCGAATTGAACACCAACAAGCCTTGGCAAAGGCAACCGATGCGGGCAGAGGAAACGAGTGATAGTATGGACCAGCAAGGTCCAGGAGACTCTCCAAGCTATGGGGAGTCAGGGCACATCTGGAGCAACCAGGGAAGCCCAAGGAAAGTCAAAGTGACCCTCGCCAGGACCCACAGGCCAATGGACCAGGGATCGCGAAGGGACCTCAATCGGAATCACAAAGTACCAGCCCACGGAGCACTCGTGGAGTGGAGGCCAGAGATCTTTGGTGGAAATGCTGCTCGGGGTCAGGACTACACGTAGTCCAAAGCACAGCCTCAGGGATCGCCAAAAAGCATATGCTGCTGCAAAAGTACACGGTGCACAGGGGTTCGGGTTGCACGGTCCCCACGAGGGATACTGGTCTCAGGATTTCTGAGAGAGCAGATCGACCTCAGGGACGCTCAGGAACCCACCTCCTGTGTTGCAGAAATCTTCGGAGTCCTCAGGAGCTTGGGAGATGCAAACCGGTCAGATGCGTTTAGGTGCTTGCTGCTGCAGGGGAGTAACTCCTTTACTCCAAGGGAGATTCTTCTGTCGTCCAGCGAAGTGTAGACCGTCGAAGTACTTGGTTTCTGCTTGCAGAGTTTAGTCCAGGTAAAATCTAAAGTCCTGTAGTCAGGTTTCCTACTTTATACCCAAGGAAGGGGTTGGACTAACTCTGGGGACCCACCTAGGGGAGGGTCAGGACAGAGGGGTGGCTACACCCATGTCATTTGTCCAGTTTTGCGCCAGAGCAGGAGCCAATGGCTCCTACAACCGGTTTGAGCTGGACTATGCACGGGGACACCAAATGTGCCCCCAGTGCAGACTTTCTGGCACTCTAAGAGTGCACCCACCCAGCCCCTATACGCTAAAGCCTGTCTGGGAGGTGGTCACACCTCCCTGTGACAGGAAACCTATTATCAGGCCTTCCTCTGCTCGAGCTTGGCTCAGCAGCAGGAGGGCAGACTCGTGTCTGTGGCTGGCAGCATCCATTTTGTGCTGCCCAGGTCGAGAAAGCTGGTACCGGGTAGAACGGTGCCCCATAGTAGTGGTACTACAAGGGAGGAATGATACCTCCCACACCAGTTACTGGTGTGGAGGTATGATTCCAAGGTGTTTGACACCAAACACGACATGTTTCTAAGCAGCCGTTTTAAAGTTAGCATTTACCGCAAGGTTATAATGCACTTAAGTATATATGGTTGGCTGCATCACAGACAACCCCGGAGAATAGATTCCAAAGGCTGCAGAGGGGCTCTGCTCATGCAGGGGCACCCTCTCACACAAAACCCAGCACCCTGCCTTCAGGATTGATAAGGCTTGCCATAGGGGTGACTGATAGGTTTATATGTGCAGTGATTTAGAATAGATATAGGTAACCTATATCTAAGTAAGGGGTGCATGCACCACCTTACACAGGCTGCAGTAGCAGACCTGTGGTGCCATTTTGAATGGTCTCTCAGGGGTGGCATAATACATGCTGCAGCCCCTGGGAGGCCTCTGGGGTACCTATGCCCTGGGTACATGGTGTACCATATACTAGGGACTGATAAGGGTACCCCAGTATCCAATCTGGATTGTACCAAAGTACATGCAATCAATTTATAGGAGAAAGCAGATAGACTGGGGTCCTGAATAGCAGGATCCCAGTCAGACTAGGCCAAAATCAGTGAGACATCAGCAAAAAGAGGGGGTAACTATAAGAAGCAGATCCTACTCTCCTACAACCGTGACAAAATTTTACTTGAATTTAGACTGAGGGTGAGGTCCATCATGAAAATTCAAAAATCCTTGTATTCCCAGTCTATACACGTGAAGTTCAAAAGCAACGTTTCACTTTTGACTCTGTTGAAGACAAGTTGCGGGCACTTCAGCTGCAGTTATTGCTACTATTCCCAGCGAAACTTAAGGTCCTCTATCATGCAAAATCACTTTTTTTCACTCACCAGAGGAGGCCTGGGCTTGGTTACATGAATGCCCGCGGCTGTCTGGCGTGGAGAAGGGCGGCCTGGCCTGAGCTCAAATCACAGTGAGCACAGACACCAATGAGGAACAGATGGTGCCAACAAAAAAATACTTAGAAGGGCTGACACAAGGGAGGCCCATCTCCTCACTCCTCAGTGGAGAAATCGTAAGTCAGGGCTGGTGACACAGCACGAGTGACCCTTTCACTACCTCGGGCCCTTTATTGGTGGAACTGAGAGTAAACTTTCTTATTCCACTACAAGACCACTGTCCCCAAAGGGCAAGTGGTCAAGGTTGAAACAGCTATTTTAGGGGGTTGAGTTTGAAGGGTGTTGGCGGGTTGCAAACCTCTCATACTTCTCACACGAGTGGTTCAGTTCAGCAATGTGGTTCTATGCTCGTGAGGTAGGAGGGGGTGTTGGTGGGAGATGGGTTTGTTCTTACCAGTTGCCACGGTTTGTAGATGGTAGATGCCATTACAGAAGCTCCTACACCAAGTTAGTGGGGGCATCCATTCGATCAACGCACTACTTCAGGGATAACGCACAGCCCAGACCCTTAGACAATATGGGACTCACTGTTCTGATGTGGAATGCGAACGACTAAGGTCAAGCGAGGCATAGTTGCACAGTATATACATCGACTGCAGACTGACATGGTCCTCCTCAAGGAGACACACCTCCGGGGGACACATTGCCGCTTTGTGGGTGGGAGGGGCATACATCACACTAGCTCATGTCGGCTATACATCAGGATCTAGGGGAGTTGCTATACGGATAAAAAAAAGTACCCCCCTTTTCAGATGACAGGAGCATGGACAGATGCCAATAGCAGATATGTGGGGGTGCAGGGTCAGTGGGAACAGATGGACATAACCTTACTAAGTGTGTACGCACCACCTAGACCGCAAGTGTCCACTCTTGATAAATTCGCAGACAAATTCCTAGAAGCGGACTCCTCTTTACACGTAGTGGGCAGAGACTTTAAGGATGTCATGGACGCAGACCTGGACCAGGATGGGACCCTTGCGACACCATCTTAGGTCACACCTCTGGCAAGGTTCGCTGCCATGACAGGTTTGTCTAGCCAATGGGAACACACACACACAGAGGAAAGAAGTTATTCATACTTTTCCAGAGCCCATAAGGTCTTTTCCAGACTCAACAAATTAGCCCCGGGAGAGAAGTGGGCACGATTGAACGGGCAGAGTACATGGCGAGAGGGCTGTTAGACCATTCTCCCCTTCTGGTAATGATGGGTCACCGGAAAATGGATACTGTATGCATGAACTTGCAGGCCCGGGAGAAAATGAGAGAGCTCTTGCATCGAAGATAGTGCTATACGAAGCCTATAAGGCAGCCCTTCGAGACAGGGTTCAAAAGATAATCGTGCAGAAAAAGAGGAGTGATATGGTGGAACCTGAGAGACTTGAGGAACAGCTCCTACAGCTAGAGAGCACCCCTGGGGTGGCCACCAATCACAAGCCCTCCGACAGATCACGAATTTGAAAACTGAGTATCGTGACTTTGCACAAGAGGGGGCGAATACTGGCCAGATTGCATCGCCTGTATGACATAGGAGACAAAGCTTGTAAACTCTTAGCATGGCTGAGCAGGAGGGAAATGGAGGCCTAGTGGGTGAGGCACATCATAGACCAGTCAGAAATGTCATACACTATGGACTAAGCACATTGCAGAGGAATTTTCCTAATATTACAGGTCATTTTACAGGGCATGACCATTGCATGACATGACTCACATCACACATTATTTGGACAACTTTGTCACCCCTTCACTAGATATGGTGAAGTACTGGAGAGGCAAAACACACAAGATGATGGACGGAATGCTGCACATTGGCAAACATTCACCCCCAGTCACAGATCTGGGTTTAATCCATCGTTATTTTGCTTCACCACGCCACCCCAGTTCAGACATAGCCATATGCAAATCAGTCTTGACCCTGTGCCTCATGGGAACAGTCCAGACCGAACTGCCAAGCCATGTCTTCCTGGACCGGAATCAAGCATCCTAGGACCGGTTTCAGGCTATCAGCCTTCATCAGCCAGGATAGCTTGACTCCAGTGGCGTAGTGAGCACGGGACCCACGTCTGGGCATACCCTTCCCACTTAGGGCAAAATGCAAAACACACAAGATGATGGACGGAATGCTGCACATTGGCAAACATTCACCCCCAGTCACAGATCTGGGTTTAATCCATCGTTATTTTGCTTCACCACGCCACCCCAGTTCAGACATAGCCATATGCAAATCAGTCTTGACCCTGTGCCTCATGGGAACAGTCCAGACCGAACTGCCAAGCCATGTCTTCCCTGGACCGGAATCAAGCATCCTAGGACCGGTTTCAGGCTATCAGCCTTCATCAGCCAGGATAGCTTGACTCCAGTGGCGTAGTGATTCCGGTCCAGGGAAGACATGGCTTGGCAGTTCGGTCTGGACTGTTCCCATGAGGCACAGGGTCAAGACTGATTTGCATATGGCTATGTCTGAACTGGGGTGGCGTGGTGAAGCAAAATAACGATGGATTAAACCCAGATCTGTGACTGGGGGTGAATGTTTGCCAATGTGCAGCATTCCGTCCATCATCTTGTGTGTTTTGCATTTCGCCCTATGTGGGAAGGGTATGCCCAGACGTGGGTCCCATGCTCACTACGCCACTGGAGTCAAGCTATCCTGGCTGATGAAGGCTGATAGCCTGAAACCGGTCCTAGGATGCTTGATTCCGGTCCAGGGAAGACATGGCTTGGCAGTTCGGTCTGGACTGTTCCCATGAGCCACAGGGTCAAGACTGATTTGCATATGGCTATGTCTGAACTGGGGTGGCGTGGTGAAGCAAAATAACGATGGATTAAACCCAGATCTGTGACTGGGGGTGAATGTTTGCCAATGTGCAGCATTCCGTCCATCATCTTGTGTGTTTTGCATTTCGCCCTATGTGGGAAGGGTATGCCCAGACGTGGGTCCCGTGCTCACTACGCCACTGGAGTCAAGCTATCCTGGCTGATGAAGGCTGATAGCCTGAAACCGGTCCTAGGATGCTTGATTCCGGTCCAGGGAAGACATGGCTTGGCAGTTCGGTCTGGACTGTTCCCATGAGGCACAGGGTCAAGACTGATTTGCATATGGCTATGTCTGAACTGGGGTGGCGTGGTGAAGCAAAATAACGATGGATTAAACCCAGATCTGTGACTGGGGGTGAATGTTTGCCAATGTGCAGCATTCCGTCCATCATCTTGTGTGTTTAGAAGTACTGGAGAGGGACATCATGTTCGGGGAAGACCAGGCAGCCACTGCAAAGCTGAGGGTGGGTAAATCCTTGAGGCCCAACGGTATCCCAGTGGAAATCTATAAGAGCTATGCCAGACTCTTGGGGCCCCATTTGCTAAACCTAGTTAGAGAAGCAAGAGATAGGGGGCACTGCCGCTGGACCTCCAGCGTGTCACCATCACTTTGATACCCAAGAAATCGTCTCCGTGACAAGAGGTTATAACCTCAATCAAATTCTCAAGGGCAAGAGGGTAGAGGGGTAACACACCATCTATATCACAGGAGGGTATGGGGTGTAATATAAATCAGTACCACAAGAAGTTATGACACCAATCCATTTCACAAATGGTATAAAATAATTGCTATCACAAGAAGGTAGAGAAGGTACCTATAAAGGTCATGAAGGACATACAAACACAGAAAAACCATTTTGAACATCAAACTTTTTACATACTCCAAAAATTATAATTCAGAATAATGTATAAAAGTACATCAACATATATCTGCCCTCGATTTACTCATCTGAGTGTGTGTCAGTAATGTCAAATATGACACGTGCATTAGCATTTTATGACTTTTTGTTAAATTAAATTACATAAGCAACAATATCTCTCAACATGATGAAAGTTACTACAGCTGAAAAGGTCCCACAACAGTTGTTAATGTAGCTTAGATCTGTAGTAATCCCAGTTCAAGGCAAAATATTGTTAAAATTCATTTAATTCTAGTTATTTTATATATATTATATATATATATATATATATATATATATATATATATATATATATATATATATATATTCTCAATACTCGTAGCTCCTCCCGGGAAGTCTGCCCATAGTTTGGTGGCGCGCTGTGCCGGTAGAGCTCAAGCCGGCATAATATTCCACAACATAAGCCAGTAAAGCGCGCTCTCAGAGGAAGTTGGAAGAAAATCGTATTTATTTTCTCAGAATGTTACGCGTTTCGAAAGGTAAAGGTGTGCACCTTTACCTTTCGAAACGCGTAACATTCTGAGAAAATAAATACGATTTTCTTCCAACTTCCTCTGAGAGCGCTCTTTACTGGCTTATGTTGTGGAATATATATATATATATATATATATATATATATGTGTGTGTGTGTGTGTGTATATATATATATATATGTGTGTGTGTGTGTATATATATATATATATATATGTGTGTGTGTGTGTATATATATATATATATATATATGTGTGTGTGTGTATATATATATATATTCACTGAAAAAACCATAGGTTTTAGGGACAGTTATAGTTAGTTGGACATTGCACTCGTACAAAACCCGTGAAATTCCCCCGTTATAGTTAGTCCAGCTAACTATAACTCGCGCCCCGCAATGCACTGCTGATGACGTCACATATTACATCACTCATGACATGGTCAGTGACATCACTGATGACATCACTGATGACATCTCAAATGACATCACTGATGACATCATCCAGTGACTGTGTGTTTCTGTAAAGTTTAAATATTTTTAATATATATAGGAAAAGACGTATTGAAGAATGAGTGGGTGTGTAAGTGTCTGTATGGATGATTTAGTAGGTGCGTGACTGACTGTATAAGTGAGTGATTTAACGTATCTTACTGAATGCATGGGTTAGTGACTAAACTGGGTGAATGTCTGTATCCGTCTGTCTGTTGCTGTGTAAGTGGCTGCATGTGTTTGTGAATAGCTACATGAGTGTCTATATGAGTTATTGAATGCTTGTGTGAGTATCTGTATGGGTGCCTGAGTGTTTGTGTGGGAGGGGTGTGTGCAACTCTGTGCATAGATGTGTGAGTGGGTGATTCACTGGGTGGATGGTTTCAAGAGTGCATCTGTGATAGACTGTATGGGTGGGTAAGTGTGTGTAAGAGTGTGTTAGAGAGTGAATGTATGTCCCAGTGGTACATGTGTGAGTAACTACATATGTGAAAGGCAGTATATATGTGTGTTGGAGTATATAAATAGCTATAAGCGAGAGTGAGTGATTGTGATAGTGGCTGTATGGATGAGTGTGTGCTTGTATCAGTGATTGTATAAGAGCGTAAGAATGTGCTAGTATTTGTATGAGTAAGTGAGCTGGTGTGTGTATAACTGTATAGGTGAGTAAATGGTAGTGTGTTTAATTATTTGCATGACTGACTAGGTGTGTGAGTACCTCTATGGATGAGTGGCGGTGTTTGAGTGTCTATATAGGAGTATGAGTGCATATGATAGTCCTGTACTGAGTGACCGTAAGTATGAGTGACTGTACGGGTGAGTGAGTGGATGTGTGCGTAGACCTAAGAATCAGTGAGTGGGTATGTAGTTATTGGTGTTGGAGTGTCTATGGTTTTGCGAATGGCAGTCTGTAATTTAGAGTGGGTGTATCAAAGGTTATATTAGGGTGTGAGAAGATGCATGAAATTATCACATGGATGATGTCATCAGTGATGTCATCAGTGGTGTCATTTGAGATGTCATCAGTGATGTCATCAGTGATGTCACTGACCATGTCATGAGTGATGTAATATGTGACGTCATCAGCAGTGCATTGTAGGGCGCGAGTTATAGTTAGCTGGACTAACTATAACGGGGGAATTTCACGGGTTTTGTACGAGTGCAATGTCCAACTAACTATAACTGTCCCTAAAACCTATGGTTTTTTCAGTGAATTTCAATGGTTTTTTAAATGCTAATTTGTAACTATAACGTCCCTGAAACCTATGGTTTTTTCAGTGAATTTCAAAGGTTTTTTAAATGCTAATTTGTAACTATAACATGTCTGAAACCTACGGTTTTTTCAGTGAATTTCAAAGGTTTTGTAAATGACAATTTTTAAATGTATTAATTGTTATATAAATTTTTTTCATACTGATTTACTACATTTTTAGAAACAATTTTTTTTACATATTTTATTTTTTAAATTACATTGTAATTACATTAAACATTACATTACAAAAAATACTTTCTCAGAATGAATTACTTTAGTTTAAATACTTTGCACATAGGCAATAGACTTTTAAGTACAGTAGTTACAGTTGTTGCAATGGGCAACACATTTTCAAACACAATGCAACATTCAGCTCAATGTGAATTTCTAGTTAAATGCAATTAGTTACTTTATGGATTACTTTTTCTAACCACAGGACTGGATCCTAGATTCAGTCCTGGGACATCTCCTGTAAACAGTTGAGTAAAAGCGTTTTGGTTACAGTCGTGATTTTTAAGGAATATTATTGTACTTTAAAAGTTGACACTTAGAAACTTTTTCTCATAGAATCACCAATGTTATCCTATGGAAGGAAATTCACTTAGAAGGTAAAAACTGTTATCGTTACTTTTTCTTACTCAGTGTTGGATCCTGGATCCAGCACTGGTGCATCTCCTGTAAACAGTTGAAAGAATGCGTTTAAGTCATACAGGCGATTTTTTAGGAATATTTGTAGTTTGTGAAAATCGACACTTTGAAACTTTTCTGCTGAAAACCAGACAATGGATTCCTATGGAAGAAAATATAAGTTACTGGTAAGTACGGTTAAAATTACTTTTCAGGGTCAGTGCTGGGCTAAAAGATGCAGCACTGGGTTC